>CM060466.1:30810581-31160581 GCA_030544235.1 Lepturacanthus savala
CTGTCTAGGATGGTTGGGTAGAAGAGTTTTTAACACAATAAAGGCTTAAGATAATCAATGTGTGACTACAGCAGGACCTTGTCAGATTAAAGATGGTTGGAAGTAAACCTTGGTTGTGATTATACCAAGTACTTGGATTTCAAACTGATTAAAGCCGTTTGTATGTGTGTGTGTGTGTGTGTGCGCATGCATGTGGTGCGCCTGTGTAGAAGCATGAGCATAAAAGTGAGAAGAATGTTTTCTTTTCTTAGCTGAAATGAATACTTAAGATTTCACCACATGAAAAATTTTTGTGAGCTGACGTGAAATTTGAGGTAAGTAGCAGCCTGAAAATATAGAACAGGAACATTGATCAAAGCTCGGAGTTGCGAGTTCAGCTCATTATGTTGCAGCATATAGAAAAGGAGCATGCATTTTATTGTAGTAATTATGCACTGGTAGAAAAAAACAAAAACAAAATTAAAACTGACCGTGCTAGTAATAAAATATCTAATTCATGCAATTACTAATTTAGGTCATGAAAATATTGAATACATGTCCTATTACATTATAATCATTATTATAGATGTGTAATCTTTATTTTCAAAATACATACAACAAAATGGTAACATGTTAGACTACGTTTGAAGGTAAAATAAAACAATTTTATATTATTCAGTATTTACTATAATTTACACAAATGCATTAAAAAATATACACTACAAACTTACATAAATTTGACTGAATAATCAATAAATTATATGATATGTATATGTTCTATAAGAATTTAAAATGTTAATAAACTGAATTAGGTGATGTCATAATTTCATTGCATTTATCATTTCTTTATGTGTAAATTAATCCTAGACAAATAGACAAAACATGATACAGAGAAACAATAAAACTAGCAGATGTGTGTACATTTTATCTATCTCTTTCTTGCCGGGTTTCCATCGGAGGTGCAGTTGTATGAGAATACCCTCTGGCTGCAAAATTTATGTCGTTCATTTGTTTGACTGTATATAGCAATCGCACGGTTCCATGGGGAATATCCTCTAGTGCAGTATGGAGCAATAGGTATGTAGAGGGTACACTGCAGGGGATGATTTAGGAGAGTAGTGTGGCGCAGAGGAGGCACTTACGCGGGTTGAGAATCTTCACAGTGGAGTCGGGGTCCGGATGCTGTTTATGGATCACTTGAGTGCAGATTTGCTCTGTAAGAATCTACCGAGGGACGGAGAGGGGATTCAACTCATAAATATCCACGCAGGTCTTAACGATAACAGGGAAAAAAAAAACTACATGATAGATACACATAGCTATGTTTGTCTTTCACCGTCACGTTGTATATTGTTAAATAATTGCCAAATTAAGTTTCTGCAGGTGGTCAGCCATACAAATTTATTGTTTCTTATAATTCATGATCTATTTGTGCCAAGTAGTAAATATGTAATATGTAAATACGTAAATACGTATTTATCTAAGTTGAAGTGCATTTTTGAGTCGTACGTGTAGGCTGACTGACCTCAAAGAGTACGTTGTAGGTTGTCATGGTGAACTGGTTGGAGTGGAGCATCAGGCGTTCAGTGAGCAGGGAGAAGAGGCCGTGACTCAGCATAACCTCCGATTTCCTCCTAATCAGGACATGAGGACATCAAAGGTTAGCTAGTAAACTCCGCTTAAATCGTTGCAGGGTCAGAAACTATGTATTTTATTAACTGGAACACTAAATACAAAATTCTCTTAACATCACTGTACAGAGATATCACAAGCTATTTTTTTTTATCTCAGAAGACTGAATAATATCCGAACTGTCCTGGATTATCATACATTTAAAACATAAAGGGCAAAATAAGGAATTTTTGATGAGTCAAATTATTGCAACAGTTGGAGTCTGTAGCCGTATAAATCAGCTGAGCTCCAGCTGATTTTTGACATGAAGGAAATGAAAAGAGAAACCCTGCTGACTACAAACAGTCCTTAACAGAAAAGTCGTCATTGCTTTCATCTCTTATCATAGATCAGTTCCATCTTAAGTGTTGTAAATCAGCTTAAAAAAAAGGCAAAAACCGAACTGTTTGCAGATTGCCTTGCCTATTGAAACTTGCATTTAGATCACTCACATGTTGTTGCAATTTTTTGTCGGTAAAAATAAAGTGAGGAACAGCTTACAACAAGACAAAACAACCCACGTGTGTCAAATCAGTAGAACGCACAAAAAAAGGGCACGTTTTGACAAGACTTTGCTACAGCTACAATGCTACAATGTTATCATTATAAAAGAGAAACAGTGATTATTCTACATACTGAAATACTTTACAATAGCTCTATTAACAACATTAAGATACTGAATTTAGATTCATAAGTAATTTAGCTTTTTCACTGTACTTACTTTGGTGGCAAGTGTCTCAGAAAGTAGCCCATTACTTTGAGTGCCTGCACTCGTATTCCTTCACTTTTTGATGCCAAAAGTTTGTAAATCACACTGTAAAAAAGGAAAAGATTTCAATTGATTTAAAAAAAAAAAAAATAATAAATTTTTTAAATGAACAATATTTTATATTTGTGCAGGATTCTCTCAGATATAGAGCTGCATATACCATGTACACGCCAAATACGATTCTATTTTTAAAAATTTGAATTCAATCGTTAATTTAAACAAATGAACACACTGTGTTCACTAGAAAAAAATATTGTTTAAAGTAATGCAAAAATTAAATGATCAATATTTAAAGTTCTCAACTCCACTTTTGATCGTTTTGAGTCAAAACATACTGATACAACTATGGGTATACATCTAATATGCTTAAAATATTTTTTTTTAAAAAAGGCAATCATTACCGAATCCCATTGCGCTGGTCAAAGGCCTGGACCATGGACCCAGGATGTTCCGACATCAGAGCCACCAACAACTGCAGCACATCCATGAGATTGTCATCCTGTGGGACAAAGAGAACGGGACTCAAGGCTTTTGTGGTAAAACTGCATCTAGTAAAGCTGAATTAGGTCAGCTTCCAAGGTGATATCTCAACTTATAAAGGAAAATGCAGTGTACGGTTTTCCATGTCACAGCAAATAAATGTGTACTTCTTCAGTGTTTTTTTTTTTACTCTATAGTATAATCTACAGTCGTGGGCAGTAGTAGCAGTCATAGGAGAATGTAGCAAAAATTCTGTAGAAATAATAGAATATATCACAAGCTTCTGAACTAAAAAATTAAATGTGCTCTATAAATTTACGACTGCTACATAACTGTTTTTTGGAGCCACGCAATTCTTATCCTTACATGGTTTTATTGGGTAACTAACTCAACTGACTGATTCATTTGTTATGCATCACTTCACTGTAAACAAAACCACTTCTGTCACAACCTCGAACTGGCAAACTTGGAAAAAAAAAAAAAAACAAGAAACGGGAATTCAGCAACATGAAGTGTTTGCCGGAGACGGCCTCAGAGCTTTCAGGGTCTGCATATCAGGTGGTGGGAAAATGCTGCATTTAGTACAGAAGAGTTATGATGCCACCTAGTGGTGAGGTTTCTGCTGCTCAGTTTTGCATGAACAAACATATGTGTCCCTACCTCGTGCATGGTAAGGAGGTAGTTGAGGATACTCTGTAGCTCATCTTCCTTGACACCGTGATCCTAAAATACATTTGCACAGATTATTTCATGATTGTGAAACCCAAACATAGTTTGTGAAAGGAGGTGCACCACTAAAATACTTGGGAAAGTTACGAATTCCACTCATTACAACATTATAGGGGTTTTATGAATTAACAAAAATAATAATAATCATGTTGTGGATATGATAACAAAGCAGTTATAGGCATTCATTGCCTATTTATTCTAAAGATGAAGATGAACACATCATAATATTAAGCAATATAAAAATGTAACCGAAATCTCAAATACCTACTCAAACATCACATTATTTAAATCCTGTCAATATATATCTGGTTCTATATGAAAATACAGGCAAAATGAAAAGTTTTGTGAGTGCTTTTGCATTTTAATAAGTCCTATAATAAAAACATAAGGACAATTTATGCACATACAATATTAGGTTCACAGCAAATTATTTGCCAATAGAGCTGTAGTGAAATCTAAAAGCTTTAATCAGCTTGCTGACATCCAAGAAGAATTACGGACCAAGAGTTAACTAAGCTTGCTATTATATAAAGTGGCAGCTACTTTGCCTTATAATGCATTATGTTGATGCCACTAACAATCAGACTGATAGCGGAGAACACCAACTATGCTACATGTTATTAGACTTATTCTCACTGAAGGAACCACTTCCTTAGTGTCTGGGGTTGAGTCTAGGTCTGGGTTTGGTGTGATGGGGCATACACTTACCTTCATTATGAGCTGTTTAACAAATAAAAGCAGAAAGGCTCGCAAAGAAAGGATTTCCTTCTGGTTTGGCCTTGGACCATCTGAGAAAACAGCAGACAACTGGCTGATGAAGGCAAGGTCTATTTGCTTCTTGTAAAAGCAAAGTATAAGAAAAACGTGTGTACGTATGGACAAATTCTTATGTGCACATTCGTTTCGGCATGAAATCTGTCTTCACATGCACGTCCTGAATACATATTTGAATTATATGCACGGTTAATTTTTTTTTCCCCATTTTGTAGGCACTCACCCAGGCCTTTGGGTGTTACTCCGCTGCGGTCCTGGGGGTTGACAACCCAGTAGTAGTATTTCAGTGTATGCATGACCTGGAGCACCGTGCCCACCCTGCGGATGGCATTGTAGATGGTCACCGTGCTGATGAACTCCGTTGCCAGGTACGTGTACAGCGTCAGTTGCACCTGCAGGAGATGATCCACATACGAAACATGCTTACACACTATAAAGTTACACTGGCATCGTACGGTTTTACGCTAGCCTTGATTTCTGTTACTATAAGAAGTACGTGGAGGATTAAAAGCCTCTGAGGGTTGTAGGCAACCCATTCTCACATAAATAGCAGCCACTGAGTCACAGGTGGAAGGGATAACCTTGAACTCAGAGCTGAACTCTGAAATACTGAAAATAAAAAATAGGGCATGAGCATACGGCGCAAAAGAAGGCCATTTTGACTGGATGTGGAGTCTGTGAGTGTGCACGTCCATATGCAGTAACCAATATATGTGTCACTCTATATGTGACTGTGCATATGTGCATCCTCTCAAATGTAAGCAAATCCAAGAATTGACATGCTACTCTACATGTTAGTGTGTATTCATACATTCGTGTTACCTTGGCGGGGGCATGGATCCAGATGGCGGGGTTGAACAGAATGTGGTCACACAGCTGCTTGAGCAGCAAGATGCCGTTCTGCAAGTTGCTAAGGTATCTGGAAAAGGCCAGCACGATTTCCAGGACGGGCCGTGTCACATGTACCTTGGAAAACTGGAGCACAGACAGGGAGACAGGAGAGGCGGAAAGTGGCACAATAGGAGGTGGGAAAAAAAGGAGGGAGAGGATGATAGGTCAGTGAGAGGAGTCAAAGACATGAGAAGCAGGGAGGCGGGGGGAAGGACACATGCAGAGAAAGATGAGGAGCTCCTCTTCTGCCTAACAAGCACGCGGGCCAGCTGTGACCTCCAAATACAGCCGAGGGAAAGTCTGTCTCATATTAAGTGTTAGAGCCTGTGTTAGTCTGTTTGTGGTGCTAAGGGAATCAAGACAAGCCTTATTAAGGAGCTGGCTTCATTACAAGCGTGGCTACCGCTACAGGAAGACGGCTCTCTCGTGTATTTCTCTGCCAGCTGAGCCCGGCGGTGCTTGTCTTACCTTCTCCAAACTGTAGCCGATGACGAGGAAGCCTTTGCAGGCCAGGACCTGCTCTTGCATAGCCACAGAGTTCTTCAAGAGCTCCATCACGAACGAGAGCAACGTGCAGCTAGGAGGTACACACAGACACAGAGTGAGAGAGAGAGACAGTGTGTTAGACAGTGACAGTAATCTATGTAAGCTGCTGACAAAAGTCCTGGCTGTGAAGGGCATATCCTACATGAAATGTGATTGAATGAGGGTGTTGTGTCCTCATTGTGCTGGGAGAACAGATTCTAGATAGCATCACCTTGAGGGCAGCATGCTCAACAACAACAACCTTTCAGTTACAAATAAGACTGCTTCACAGCTTTGAAAGCTCAGCTCATCCATCAAAAACCATGAAACCTATTATAGGATTGCCTTTTAAACACTTACTGTAATTTGACTGTGATAGCACAAACAATGTTTGACAGAAAGCTGAGGCACCAAATCTGTAAAACCAGCAGTAATAGACTAGAAATAAATAAGCCTTTTGGGCTCTCTGTATACTAGCCACATATAGTGAGAACATGTATTTATTTAAACATAATGTTATTTTATACTAGTAAAACCGTCAACCTCATCTCATCATTAACCATCAGGGGAACCACTAGGTCCAATATCATCATAAAAATTATGTCTCACACATCCTTAAATTGTTTCAATTACAGTAATTTATATCCTAAGTGGCCCATTTAAGCAGGACCTGATTGTCACGATTGTGGCACAGCCATAAAGTCACAGTGGCTTGATACCTGACAAAAAATAATCCTAACAAACCATGAGTGACTACTAAACTACTACTTGTTCCTTGCAAAGTTTACACGTCTGTCTGTCCGTCCATCCGTGCGTGCGTGCATTTATGTTTTTGGTTACCAGACAGAGGTGTCCAGCTCATGGCTGGAGGGCTGGCAATAATCCAGCTGTGCAAACAGAGGGAAGAGGACCTGCACACCACCAATAGAGTGGATGCCACTCTGGACCGAGTGAGTCACCACCGCTTTCACATCCTGAAGAAACAAACACAAATGAATCAATAAAACCCCATTTAACATATAATAGGGCTGGCATCACAGAGTCATCATTTAATTCATTAACAACATTATGAATTTGTGATGAACAAATTCATGATGAACAGATCCCACCACAGATCACAAGCGAATAAAACAATGAAACTATATTATATCTGCTACAATCTGACTGCTATCCTGACCTGTACAAATTGTAATATTTTGTTACCACAGCTTCTATAATAATTCCAGGATGTAGATATGCTCAGTGTTTGGGAAGGTAAAAAACTTGGATTTCCTTAAATTTTGATTCTTTTGTTTTACTAAAGACATAAAAATTGTGAAAACATAGGAAACAAGGCTAAAAACCGAACATATTTTCTTTGAATATTTGGAAGTTCAGTGCATGAGCTGGTGTCTGCAGTGTTTTTATTTTGCAACACCAACACCGGCTTGGCAAACCTTTTTCATCTCTATAGAATTTGAATAATTTCTGAGCATGGCATGGCAAAGCATGGCATGGCAAAGCAAAAAATATAGGTCACATGTTCATACATATTTCACACCATGTGTGGGTTAGTGTGGTGCATGGGGCATGTTTTTGTGGCAGCAAAAACTCCACTCACAAATAAACAAAGGACTTTCTTAGATGAGAGGGCATGAGAGAAAACTCAATTAGTGCTTGAGAAAAGAAAAGGGAGTGAAGAAATGGTATTGTGTGAATGTGTGTGTTTTGTGTGCTTGTGTGTCTTTGCGCATGTGTATACTTTCAAGCACAAAGTGGCAAATTTCCATAAAGATCACTACCTACCTCTAAAAGGAAAAAAAATGCAGAACTTCTTGTAAAGAATAAAGTTCAAAACTAAATTGTAGTCCCAGAGAAGGCTAATTCTGTAATTAGCTCACCAGCATGGCAATTTTTCAGCAGCTGCAGCAGCAGTCTGGCTAGCTCAACACATTTGCACCTCTGCCCTAATTAGGCTATTAAAATGGAAAGGCGCCAACTGGGCCACTTTCATTATCATGGAGGAGGGACGACAGAGTATAGCGTGGTACATATGGAACAGTGGGAGGGAAGAAGCAGGCGCACAGGTGGTGAATGAATTTGTACTAGTGTTTCTTCCAAAAAAAAAAAAAAGTAGCAGCATGATGAATTCTGAAGATAAAATAAAAAGGAAACACCAGTAATATCAATTCCACATCCAATAGGAAAGTCAAGCACCTGTAATACAAGAAAAAAAGTTATATCGGAAGCATTATTACCTGCAGCATGAGCGCATGGGGCGAGTGGACGAAGATTGAGGCATTGTCCTTGGGGGAGGACTCAAGGCAGAGCTGGGCGTCTGTGGCGCGGGGGTTATAGGTGAAGGCGATACTGTTGGACAGTTTGCCGTCATACAGTAAAGTCTTATGATGCTCCGCAAACAGCAAGTCACTCTCAGCCTTGTGCTTGAATGTGCCCTGAAAAGAAGGCAGCAGGAGAATGGAGAAAAAGAGATTCAGTTCCAGAGAAAATAAAGCAGACAAACTAGTGACTTTCACACAAGTGTCTCTCTGAATTATCAAAGGGTCAGTGACCAAAACTATGTCAGCACAAATAAAATGAGGTGCCAAATACTGTACCCAGATGCAGATATATTGTATTAAAAAGGTACAGGGTGTGAGATTTAGGGACATTTAGCAGTATTTAGTGGAACAAACTTGACAGAAATGGAATAATAATATTTATATAATATTTTAGTATGTTTTAATTCGTATAGAAACACTCTTGTGTTTTTTGTGGCTACCGAAGATTCTCCTACACACACACGTGGGCTACTCAGTTGATCACAATCTGCAATCTGCACTAGATAAAAACTGCACGCCCGGAACTAAGAATTCAATGTGTGCACGGTATCTTTAGAACAGACTCCTACAATTTTACAGATGTTGCTGCCATTAAAGTACAATTTATTTGTTTACTTTATTGGCACTGTCAACTAAAACAGATGGGACCCGACCAACATTTGTCATAAGCAACTACGAAATGCTGCAGATTCTGAATTCTTAAGGGAGCCATGGTATGATAAGAGTTTTTTTCTTCTTTTAAAGCATTGCATCTGTCATAACAAGTAACACAGGCACTACATTTATTTATCTATCCGTGAATGGCTGTAAAGCACACATTATTTCCACTGTTGTCATTTAATAGGTACAGTGTATATTTTCTGGTGGCATCTAGTACCTCAAGCATGTAGGAGAATCTAGGGGGTCCCGAAAAACACAAACATCTCTCGAGCCATTGTTTGGTTTGCCCAATCTGGGCTACTCTAGAAACGTGGCAATGCAACATGGTGAACTTCATGAAGGGAGACCTGGACCCCATGTAGATTAAAATGGCCATTACTATGGTAATAAAACACAACAATTATTTTTATTGAATCATGTGTTATTTGAATATTTACTTCTGCCAAGGAGGTTAAGTTTTCCCCGGTGTTTGTCTGTCTGTCAGTTAACAAAATATCTAAAAAAGTTTTGGCCAGATTTTCATAAGATTTTCAGCAAATGTTGGGAATAGCGAATAGTGCCATGAACAGATGATTACATTTTGGTAATAATCCAGAATAAATCCTGGTTTCTAGATCACTTTTAACATTTGTGTTGTTTGGTAACATTTATTGCAGTAAACGGACCTTCAAACAGGCATTGTTTGGCATCACCTGGTGGTAACTGCATACCTTGTTTTCATTGCACACTATGCCAGAGACCATAAGAGAGGATGCCTAAAAGACTTTCCATATATCAGCATTATCACTATGCAGCTATGAAGTTGCAAAGGATTTCTTGTTAGAATAGCTTCATTTTTCAAGTAATCTATAGTAATCTATACATTACAGACAACTGACAAGTGATAAAAGGTGCAGAGGTATGCACTTTCAGAGTGCTTTTCTAGTTTATTATAAATATAACGTAATATTATATCGTTTTTGCCAAGTCAGTTCAGCTAGATGCTGCTAGATTCCACTAAATCTTACACACTGGACCTTTAAATGTTACTGTTGCATAGTGTTATATCCTCCTACCTGGTAACCTGGACCCAGCTGATAGATAGCCAAAATCTGAGCGGCAGTGAGAGCTTCTCCAAAAAGGTAAACTGCCCCCATCTGTCCACAGAACACACGGTTGGCATCTGCCGTCTCTGAAGATCCCAGGAAACACTTGTCAAACGTCTGTGGCAGAGACGATGTTGAGGGGGATATAGACAGGAAACCGTCCAAAAAACATAGAAAACAATTAGTGGGAATGAGGAAATGAATGAAAGATGAAAAGGAATGAAGGAAAGAAGGAAGGAAGGAAATAAGACAGGAAATGCCAAAAACAGAAAGAAAGAACACAGAGGAAAGCACATTCATGTTAGCAACACACACAGCCTCAAACTACAAGCACATCTAACATGGCAATGATAATCTTCCTTCTGTCATGGTCAGTAGTAAGGCATGAGGCCACATCTCTATCTAGTAGCTTTTTTGCTTTCGGACATACTGACACATCTGGAGGATTATGTTACAGAGTGGAGGCAAGGCATTTTCATTCCTAACAAACATTTGATTTAAAAATCTCATATCTATATAATTCAGAAAGCGCTCCTGGGACCTGGGACAGAGGTCACACTGTGAACTGTGTGATGTGTGTGAGAAGCAGAGTGTATGTACCCCCCCCCCCCCATGCAAACAGATGGAGAAAATAGTTTCAGCCTCTAGCCCTGATAACCAAAGATTGAGATTAGATCTGTGTGAGCAAGAAGAGCACGACATGACATTTGGTTTTTACGCACTCCAGCAGACAATTCAATATCCGACAGGAAACTTGTTTGACAAAACCACGTTTAGATATCCATAATGTTAGTGTATACAATGCAGCAGGTGGAATTATTACTGTAAATGTATGCCATCTTTGGTCAAGAAAATAAAATCATATTATATCAAAACTTTCCTTTGATTTCTAAGAATGTTTGCAAAGTGCAAAGACTGTCTGAAATGTCGCTACTTACGTCACTGGTGTTGACAAACCAGGCGATGTCTCCAAAGGAAGCCAGTTCACCATTTACAAAGCAGCTAATTTCACTGTTTTTCCAGCGGTTGTAGACGTGAACGAGAGTCACCATGTACCACTGAAAAAAGCAAAGAGCACACAACAAAATACCACTAAGTCAGCATATGGTAAGAGCCATCTAACCTACTCCATTAGCCTGATTCCATCACGTTTCAGTACCCTCAAGCTAAAACCCCACCTATTTAGGTTTCTACTTTTCTCTTCAGCCTTACAACCAGTGAACTAGGTTACCACTCTTACCACTGTGAAATAGGTTAACATGGTTACACCCAGACATAAAAAAAATGTGCATTAAAAATAGAGATACAAATCAAGTGAAACAAGTTCTGAATCTTCATGAGGTTTACAAACACACACACACACACACACAAATATAAAAAAATCAGGACTAGCAGGATTAGTATTTTTAGAGGTTATTTCAACTTTTATTGATGTAAAAGAGCTGATTGCTTCTTCCACCACAGCCTTCATGACCAGGGGAAAAAAGAGGAAATTTCAAATTGTCCAGAGGCTAAGGATCTTTGTGAATGTGGGCTACCAGACAAGTGTCTATGTTCACTTCAGTTTTCTGTTCCTTTCGTACCTTCTGCGGTTTGAAGTCGTACTTCACACAGTGCTGGAATCCTTTCCCCTTAGATTTTAACGAGGTCACTATCAGGCAGCCACCCACAAAGTGTGCCGAGTAACCTAGGCCTTTACTGGTGCGGAAGCTGAAAAGAAACGGAGGGAAACGCATAACTTTCCTTTCTGAGTTAGTGTTTCACATCAACTATATGCAAGGGCAACATGGGCTAATAAATAGCGTACAATAAATCATATAATCACATCAACACTGAAAAAGGATGAAGATAGCAAACAATCATTTCTCAACTTTGCAGAATCTTCACATCATTCTCCGTAACCCGGTGGAATGGGGCCCCTGCATGTAATCTTGTGAATTTATCTCTTTTTTAAAAGGGCACAGAGCTGAGGAGGAGCTTCCATTATAGATTCTCTCAAGCAGCCCAGCAGCCGCCCAGCTCGGTTAACATTTTCTCACAAGTCCAAACAAATCAAACAAATAAATTAGATTTTTGATGTAAATTAATTATAGTCTCAAAAAGGGATGATTGGAGGCCTTGATTTACTCGCTTTTCACGGAAAAGATGGAGGGGGAAGCGTGACTGTTTTTCATCTGGGAGCCTGAAGGCTGCAGATGTTTAACAGTTTCAGGTTTCAAATGCAATTACTGACAGACCACAGTAGTACTGTGGAACTTGATGAACAGTTACATCCGACTCATGATTATTATTCAAATTCATATTTACTTCATCTTATGTCAGAGGTTAAAGAAAACAACCAGCACTACATATTTAAACCATAGGTTTGAACAAAATTCAAATTCAAAACAGTTAAAAGACAACACGTGATGTTATGATACCTACCAGTACAGGTAAGGCTTGTCTTTGTCTACATTTATGTTATTGAGAGGATCCATGCGGAGCCATGTGTGGAACGTAAACCCATTCTGGTATGGCCATTTCGCTATGGGAGGCAGAGCTATAGCCTGTTAGAAACAGTTCAGAAGACAGTGAGACGAGTGTCCTGACCACCTGTGGACATACAGCAAAGGACATATTGACCATTTCAATGCAAAAGAACACTTCTAAGTCCTAAGGTCAGGAAAGAAAGAAAAAAGTATACTGGGCACAATTTCCAACAAACAAGCCCTCTGAGGAAGTTTGAACACCAACGCTCTAAATAAGGTTTCTGTATGTGTGTGGGCTTGTGTGTGTGCTCCCAGGCCTTCCTGTCTCATTAGCAGAGAAACACAGGAAGAAGAAGAAATCTGTGTTACTTCTGTGCTGAGGACGAGTACTAGTGGAGTTCAGTTCAACCAAGTCAGACCCAAGCCCACAAGGCAGACTTGTGTACTCATGAAAGCCCCATCACCATGGTAACGCTGGTAACCACATGCGCGCATACGCGCACACACACACACACACACACACACACACACACACGCACACACACACACTCACACACAATGTAAAGGGTCTGACATAGACTCCTGCAGCATTCAATGGTGCATAGATTTACACAGCTTCCTGTGCAATTACTGTGACAGAAAGTTAAATCATCTTCATGGTACAAAAATTGTGTTATCTCTCCTTTAGCCCGAGAACAGACAAATCCAGAAAACTTCAAACAGAAAATGCTTTGCTGCATTCAATGTTCTAATGTTTAATGTCCAAAATTAATGAAAATTTTTTAAAAGTATCCTAAAATTCAAGCCTTAGAAGTAATTACAATGAGCATTAACACTGGAAAGTACATGTAGTATTGAAAAAAAATACATATGGAACATTGTGAATGAAATGAACAATGTATTTATTTATTTTAATAGGAGGAATGTATCATTTCCTGCAACAATGTCTGAGCAAAACTCAAAGTGATTCCTGATCCTGTAATGTGTATTTTATTGTATTTCTTTCAAACATGTTATATGTTTGTCCCTTATCGGGTGTCATTCTCCTAACCATCACCTAATATTAATTGTATGGTATTTATAGAAACATCTAAAGAAGGTAAGCAAGGCATGATTTAAATAGTCCAAAGCTGAATAGAAACAGCTCCAACAAGTCATTAAGTCAGACACACATGAATAATATAGAGTCTATATTATTCATGCATGTCAGACGTATAGTGCTCAGACATTCAGTTTCATGAAAGGGCATGCTATTAGCTCCATATCTATTTAATTTTCCAAGCTCTCAAATTAGAATTTGAGGTTTGAGGACAGTCAGAGTGATAATCGCTGACAAGAAAATGTTTTCCATAACTATGAGAAGGTGTGAAGCTTAAAAACTGGAGAAAAATCACTTAAGGGATTCAAAGAGATCAATCCACAACCAATATATCGAGATGCAATATTCCTTCCTTTCTCACACTCTTTTGTCCGAAGCAAAGTAGGACTTTTTGGTAAGCAGTCATGTTTGGGTTCCACGTTCTGGTGGTTGACCATAATCACATTCATACCTCGTAGGAAATGCTGCAACCCAAGGCACTGAAGCATTTGGAACACTAAATAGAAATCATCATCTATGGGTAAACACTTAAGGAGTTGTTTTTGTGGTGCAGTGGCAACATTCGTGGCAGATGTACTCACGGCTGCATTCTTCCCTGGAAAGCTGAAGAAGGAGTCTGGGCCATTCCTGTGGGCCATGTACTTTAGCACTGACAGGAGCTTCACTGCATGACGAGGCTGAGGAGGAAAATACAAGGAAAGATACGAGGATCGTTTTCAGCTGCAGGAAAAGTGAATGTCCAAACATGCATTTACACACACAATTTAGTTCCACTCTTAAGAGTCCTACTTTAGTGACAGGTCAGATGTTCAAAATTGAAATAGCGCCAGAATGAAACAATCACATAAACCTAAACATTCATTCATTCATCTTCTATTCCCGCTTCTTCCTCATTAGGGTCGCAGGGGTCTGCTGGAGCCAATCCCAGTTACAGGCGAGAGGAAGGGATACACCCCAGATGGTCGCCAGCCTATTGTAGGGCACACACACCATTCACTCACACATTCACACCTGTGGACAATTTAGAGTCGACAATTAACCTCAGCATGTTTTTGGACTGTGGCCGGAGTACCTGGTGAAAACCCACACAGACACAGGGAGAATATGCAAACTCCACACAGACCCAGGACCAAGGAGGTCTTGAACCTGTGATTTAATTATACATTGTACTTATTAATTAGTGTGTGTTTATAATCACCATGTTCTGCACCATCCACACAATATGACTTTCTGGAAAAAAAAAAATCCTTTCCATTTGTAAAACCACTTGTCGATAAATTTCAGTGATTGGCACTCATTCAAAGTTATGAGAACAGTGATGTGCCTGGCTGATTATTAATTATCACACCGGCACTATACATTCCACATCCCACAGGCCTGTTGCACTTTGTTCTGCTGCACCTACATAAGCCAAAATAGCAGGTGTGTTCTAAAACGCCCATGCAGGAGATCGGGCTCTTACGGGTAATGGTTGCAGACACAAATTATCTATCGCAAATTAAAACTTGCTACTGCTTTACATCGACCTCTCAGACATTTCAGACGTTGTGATCCACAGATTTGCTTACTATAGCAGAACAGAAACTTTTTGATTAAGGCTTACAGTGCAAAAGTGATGAACATCCATCAAATATATGTAGTATGATATAGATATCAGCTATTATAGAGATATAGGAGATAAATGTGTCAGAATTTCATGGTTAAGTTCTGCGCTCATCCAATCTTTCCCATCTTCACATATATGAAAGGAAGAAAGAAGTATCAACAGTTACTTGTGAAATCTAGAGGTGAAATCTAGAAGCATAAATGGAACTTGTCCCATTTCCTTCTTGATTAATATCAGCGATCAATCGGCTCTTCCCGCCTCATTGTTCTCTCCTTCTGTGCCACTGGGTTCCACCTAATATAGTAACTTATCTTCGATACATGTATCGTAAATCTTCAGTTCACTGTGGTTACTCCCTTATGGAGGTACACAAATAATACGCAGCTAATGAACTCTCATGAGAAACCTCATATCAATAACGTAGCGCTGCTCTGGATTCAAGACCGCTGTAGAGTAGTCGCTTCAAAATGATTTATCTTGTCTGTGTGACGAGGGCATTGGCCTGGGGGATGGCAGCATTCGGAGTGTTGCTAGTACATTCCTCATGCAGGTCCCAGACAACCAAGACAGATCACCATGTTATGACTCTGACTCACCCACTGGCCTTTCTCCCCTTGCAGCTTGCTGAAGAAAAGCTTCAGCTCTTTGACTGTGATGCTGTAGCTGGCAAGCACGCCCAACATGTCCACCAGAAGGTCTGAAAGACACAGACACAGCGAGGGCAGAGGTTAAACACAGAAACATACAGGGGTTGAACATGGCATGTTAAAAAGAGAAAGGCACAATGCAGCAATCCATCCTGAAGGAGGGAAGAAGTTCTCCAGAGTTTCCTCTAGGAGTTTTATTTCAGCAGCGGTGGCAGAGGGGTTTCATTGCATGTCCTCGGCATAGGTTGTACACTGATTCTCAATCTGGTCATTATAAATAATAAATAAAAGAGACTTGCAGAACACATTGAAAAGTTCTTTATTAACCTACACTGCCTCTATTTGGACAGTTCATTGTTGCAGGTTGGTCCTGATTGGATGAGATCATCAGACTAAGTCAAACAGTGACAGAGGTGGAGATAGAAGGCATTGACTTCAGACACCAACTGGTATGCTGAGCCGGTGTATATCCACAAGTGATTTTCAAAGTAAAAGCTTAGTTAACGAGTTGAGTTATTATAGCATAACAATTACATTTTTCATTACATACTCTTTGCAGCAGGTTTTCAGTAGTAGTAAATAAATGTAGAGGAAATGCTGCACTCCAACAAACCTCACAATGATGTAGCTTTTTGGTAACAATTTCTATGAAGCCCATGGCTACATTGCATTATAAACATACTTAAATTACAAGTGCTATATTATTAGAGTTATAAGCATTATAATGCTTTATAACAATAATCACACACATTATAAAGCATTTTATAATGACTTAAGGTTGTATATGATAAAATGCTTCATAAATGCGGGTTAAGGATCCATACAACTATAAGAATTACAATACCCTAGGATCTTTTCAGAAAGGATGTGAGCAAATGACCAGAAATTATGAAATAATAATTTAATATAATAAATAATATTATATTTGACCTTATAAGTCATTATAAAACATTTTAGAATGTGTTAGGATTATTGTTATAAAGCATTATGAATATTTATTCATGCTTATAACTATACTTACACAGTGTTAGAAGCACATTATAACACAAGTCTATTTATAATGCATTATAGACATGGGCTTCATACAAAGTGTTATCAAATTGGTATTGGCATCTTGGCATTTAAAATTAAACATAAAGTCATGTCCCAGCTACCAGGAGTTGAGAATAAATTAAAGTATGATGAGCTGGATCCAAGATAAAAATCAGGAGACTTAAATTAGAGAGGACACTCTGGGAGTCCCATCTACTGTGCACCAACTCCATTACTGACTAATGACGAGCCAGACTATGACAGATCTATGAGTAGCATGCACATATACGCCTTAAAATATAAAGATGAGTGGCAGTTATATATGGACAAAGTCAGCAGCTCTGTCATTCACAGTCACTATTTCAGACAAATTATATGAAGAGGAAGCAGCAGCCTCCAAATCTAATGCGAGTGCAACAAAAGAGGGATTTCAGAAAAAAGGCAAAGGTTAATCTTTAAGCTTAATATGATGCAGTTAAATTTGCACATGTGCACCAATTAAGATGTACTACTTCTCTTTTCATGAAACAACTCTTGAGAAAGACTTTGTAAATAAAGTTTAAAAAAAAAAAGGCCTACCATTTGTACTATTAATAATACTCTAAGCATCCTTTGTATCTGCCTGGTTACTGCTGGGCTATATTGTTTTTGCTTCACTGCACAATCCCTCTAGGCTAGCACTGTTCTAGCTGGCGAAAAGTTCACTGAGCCACACACTGTAGGATTAATTCGTACTAATTTGCAGATGGGCAACAGACTAGACTCCAGAGAGACTATACAGGATGACTGTGGCCTTATTTTTTGCAATGGAACTCTCAAGCCTCCAATGCTGGAGGGAGGCTGCGACCATGAAGTTACCTTATGCAACAAGAGTGGATGGTAAAATGCTGAGATGACGGTTTTGTGTTTTTTAATTATTTTTTTCAGCAGCTTAGTCAGTGTCTTGCAACTTATTGGTCTTATTGCTCTAAGCAGGTCAATTATATTGCTTATAACATGCCAAATAATAGGTCCCATGCTTCCAAACACAAGTCTTCAGTACCTCCGATCATGCTGTCGGTGGTGGATATCCGCTGGAGCACCTGCTGGATGAGCCCCACATCCGTGCATGCCTGCAGGTTGCGGACGCTCTTCTTGAGGATGGCGGTGAAGATGCTCCAGACTTCGGCCTGACAGGTGGGCTCGCACTTGTCTAGCAGCTCCACCATGCACACGATGCTGTCTGGCTCCTGGATGATGAAGTTCATCTCCAGGTCAAACTGGCCACCGACCAGCTGGAGGACACAAACACACAAAGGTAGAAATGAGGAAAGGTGGATGGGGGGGGTCATAATCATGGAAAAGAGCAACAGACACCACTTTTTTCCAGCTAAACACAACCAAGAGCTTCAAACTAGGCAAATGTGTTTATGTTACTATGTGTGTGCACATGCTCCTCCACAGAAGAGCAGTTGTGCATAAGAGCTGCTGCTGACCAAGTGGATTAAAGGTCAGGGGGAAAACACAGGTCTCTGTCAGTCACTCTGTGTGTTTACTGTTGGCCTTGAGACACAGAGATAAAGCCAGAGCAAAGAAATATCAAACCAGAAGCCATGTCAGTGAAACTAAGCTGGACGTCCAGGCAGACCCAAACTGTGAGAGCAGTGTTTGGAGGTCCTTTGTTCCTGTAGGAGGCACTGGAATACTAACAGCATTTGACACAGCCTGGCAGACACAGACCTAGTTGAGATTAATATTCACTTATGATTTTCAAGAGCATACATGGAGTGACACAGCAGCAGTGATGTAATCCTCATCCTGAAAACGACATTGAATAATATGCGCCATTTTAAAAGGTGAGAGCACTCAGGGATGGGTTTCATTGTGCTGTTGAGAGACCTGAACTTCTAGTTTTCATGAGTTTTAAAATCCAAAACAAAAGATGGAATTCATGACAGCAAGGGGCTTTTAGCTGCAGCTAAAGCTTGTTCGGGGGTCGGGGGTGAGGGGTAGAATGCTGGTCTTATTGCCAAGGACTGATGTTCTTTTTGTGAGGAAATAAATCGTATGAGCCATAAATGTCAAAATTTGTCATTTCTTAATAGTTGTGATGACATTTTTATTATTGAACCCTGCCTAATAGAAAAAAAGATAAGGAAAATAACAATGCTGATGTCAGATGCATTTCAGAGTCAGGTTGCCATGTTTGTGTGATCATGCGACTAGACACAAAAAAAAAAAATGAACAAGCGATACTCGCACTTGGCTGTTATGAGTTGGATGTGAAAACAATATCGCAGGGTTCGGGGAATGGAAACTGTCCCATTAAAATGAGTGAGGCTAGACAGACCCCATGTGCTTGTTTGTGTGTATTGTGTGCAACGCAGGAGGGAAACCGCTGCTGCTCCTATAGGACATGAGATAAAGTGACAATAACAGACACAGACCCCAGCTATCTTCCCTTTAACCTCATCTCGCTGAATATCTTTGTTCTCACATGACGAGCGTCAACATAAAAACAATGACTATCACCAAATACACAAAACGCAAAACTAAATTATTAATCTTCATATGTTCTTGTTCATCATTAATATGCAATGTGTTTTATACCATCATTTTTGTCTAAGCCAGTTTTATTAGTATTTATCAGTTTCATATATATATATATATATATATATATATATATATATATATACATACATACATATATATACATACACACACACACACACATGATTTTATAAACAAATAAATGATCTTTTAACTCTTATTAGTCATTGAACTTTGCATTGCAGGTAATTTAGTTTGTAGAAAGTTTTTTTTTTCCTGATTTGGATCAGTGTGCTCTATTTACATCCAACAAGTCAACAAAATAATTTAAAAGATAAATAAAAATAATAAATTGTACTCACTAAAAATTAATACATGAAAATCAGACATTATTTTTCATGGACTTTCTGCCAGAAGCTTTGTGGTTTGTCAATATACATTTTGGCTAATTCCAGTTTTATGACTAGTTTTCAGCGGTGGTGTCGTCCTCGGTCATCCACTGTGGCTCAAACAGCGCCAGATGGTGCGATCTGACACTGATGTACCTTGACCTTGGAGTTCACCTCTAATCTCTTTGGAAGTTGTTGTGAGCTTTTTGGTTACCATTCCTATTATCCACTCTTCCATTTGTCATCAAATTCACTCCTGTGGCCACATCCAAAGAGGTTGGCTAAAGTCACATGGACCTTAAACTTCTGAATATGTGCAACTTAAGAGCATCAAGCTGCTTGGAGATGATGTTACAACATTACCGTCTAGAATGTTCTTTCTAATCTCCCGAGACAACCCTCTCCTTAGCCTTCTGCGGTCCATGTTCAGCATGGTGCACTACACACTATGACACCAAACACCCCAATGACTGCTTTTTACCCTTAAAATAGGCAGACTGACTGACCACATGACTGAAGATACCTGTGGTGATAATTACAGGACACACCTTGGTTTAACATGTCTTTTCATTCTTTTTCCAGGGGTATCAGTATTTTTGTCCAGGCCACTTTCATTATTTATTTTTTTTTTTATTAAATTTGTTGAAGCATATTTCAAAGGCAATGTCTAGTTTTTATTTATTACTTTTGTTAGTTTCAAGTTAAATCAGTGACCAGTGTGTATTTTGTCTTTCTTTAATGTGCATATACTTTTTTTAGAGTAGAATTGAGCATGCACTGTAAAAAGACCTTATGGCCTGTTCAACTGCCACAAACAACAAACCATTGCTGCATTTTAACACCCAATAAAACAAACTGGCAAGTATATATTTATACCTATAATTTTCAGAACACACTTGACCCGTACATTGCTGTGAATAAACGGTTGCATGAACTTAATGCTTGATCATATAGCATTTGATTACAACATAGCCTAAATGGCTCTGGCACTGTACTTTAACACTGGATGAGTTGACTGGGTTTAGGTGGACAGAACTGCAAAAAGAAACCTGGGGTGATCAGGAAGTGAGTTGATAACACTGCAAGACACCATTTTGATTCCAACTCGGGATATTCTTTGCATTTCACAACTACCCATTATGTTCATTAGCAATTAATCTGACAAATTATCAATTGGTCAATAAAAATTCCGTGAAGAATGTCCATCCCGGTTTTCCAGAGTCCAAGTTGATGTCTTTAAATGTATTATTTTCACATACATATTCAATTTACAAAACAGTGACGAGCAGCAAATCTTGACAAAAAGGGAAGATGGAAACTGAATGAATGTCATTGTCAAATGATTATTCTCTAACAGTTTCTCCCACAGTAACAGCTTCTGTTTGAGGTGGTAGCTGACTGGAAGAGTAATTTGCATTTGTCATGGTCACAGCATTGAATATTTACCTTTGAAACCAGGTTGTTTTAAACAGGAATGTGTCTTTAGAATTGCTCTGCCACTGTTGAATTTCCCACAAAATGATGATGCTGTGAGCATCACAGTGAAAAAGTTTATTCACCTTAAAAATTGGGTTGGAAAGGAGGCAGAAACCTTAGATATGGTTATCTCAAAACCTGGACACATCAAACATTCTACAAGAGGTAATTGAGAGGTGGTTGTTTTTAAATTGGGTGAACTGACCCTTAAATAAAATCAGTACATCCAGCCAATTTATACAGTAAAACACAGCTCATGAACATTGGATATCAATGGGAAAAAACACCAATTGGGGAAATAATTTAAATAGAAATCTCAGCCCTAGAAATCTTAGCCCAGCAGTTATGGCAACAAGCCAGAGCCTATTATAAACACTAATATTAACATGTGCACTAATTAATGCCATTGGCAACCTGTCTCCAACCATGTTTTCCCTCTCAGGAAGTCACTGATAAATCACGTCTCTCTACAGAGTTGCCTGTATAAACTCTGGGGTGGATGCCAGGTCTGCCATTAATGGATGTCGGGTGCCATTTTGCCACAGTAAGAGTTGATTTATGGACCTGACACTGGACGTGAGTCATCCATCCATCTGAGTCCGCTGACTCTGATTGGAGACAGAGGAGTTGGGTGGAGACAGAGTGCCGTACACACTGTGATGTGACACGCCTGGCACAGGTTTGAGAATAACCGGGCAGATTTTGGGCCTGGTTTGTCCCTTCTTACATTTGGAAATGTTTGATTTAAAGATATTTCAAACAATTATCTAGTCAGAATTAGGGCTGCTCAATTATGAAAAAAAAAAAAACATTTTAATGATTAGTTTGGTTATTTTTTTAGATACACAATGTATTTATTCAGCATGAGTGACTTTTGCTTGAGATATTTAAACAGATTTGTCATCTTGCCAAGAGTCACAGATATTACCTTTAGCAAATCTTGCTATGAATATTGCTTCTGCTCCTCGTCGGATTCTTGGAACCTTAAGTGTTCCCATATAAGAGAACTTTTCTGACCCTTTTCCTCAACCAAATGACTATGCCCTCCCTTCGCATTAAAACGTTTAGCCAGAAAGTAAACTTTCCTGTATAAAGTGATCTGTGAAAGACTAATAACCGAGCTGAGTAGAAAAGAGGAATTCTTAGAAGAATGCTGTCCATTTTCATAGTGAGAGTATTATGTTCTGTTTTGGATGCATCTCTACTGTTTGATTAATCAAAGATGAATGAAAATACGTTATCCAATATTATTCTTTGGCCTTACTAATCTTCAATAACACTACCCATTTAAGTCTGTGGGAAAGAAATTATAGTCCGTAATGGCCAAGGAGAGAACTCTATATCCTTAGCCCTGGAATACCCAGACATACAAAAAAAAAAAAAAATAAAAATGCAACCTTTCAGATGGTGTTATAGGAGGCATCTGGAAATGAAAATTTTCAAAAGAAAATAGTATGAAAAATAAGTCATTTTTATGAATAGCAATTTTACTTAAAAATACATGAAAAACAGAACATGTGCTTGCATGTAAGGAGGAGCAAATATGTAGAGTGTGTGTATTAGATGTACCAGGGAGTAGTGTAGTGATTATTTCCTTTGATAGTTCCAGAAACAGCCCTTGTCCTCTGAAAAGAACAGACTTCTAAGGAGTCTCTTCGGAGGAGCAGACTAACCTATAAAGAATTTGTTCTTTGTTCCACTTTTATTTTTTCCTTTAAATCAAACCAACCAAGCTTCTCAGGGGAATATTTTACCTGACATAGGATGAATATTCTGGAGTTGCGTCAATGACAATATCTTGTGATAGAAATATTTTTAAAAATATAAAGAGAAAATGTCATATTCAAACGACTATCTTTCTGGCAGCACTTTGTGCTCAAATCCTGGAAACTGTGTCTTGCTTGCCACCCTTACCAACTGTTCCGGTAAAAACAAAAAACAATCTCCTATAGTTGTGAGAGAATACGTGTCGTGTGTATTGGTGCATGCTAAAGAGGTTTACACTGTTTCAATTTCTTCGATTGTTCAATTCAATCATTTACACCACTCTATTTTGGGAACTAGTGTTACGTGTCTCCAGCTACAGCCAAGAGAGCGTTTTACCTACAGCAGCCATAAGCCAGTGTCTTTATGGCAACCAGATCCCTGGCTGGGTAACCTAGCCTGGCTGTTCTCCCCTGAGGCCTGCCTGAATTAATCATAGCTGAGCAGCCAAGCAGCCACTGGGCTGTAATACAAAGCACAAACAGGCTCCGATGGTCTCCATGGAGAGCAAATGGGAGGAAGGGACCTATTCTATCCACATTTTTAAAAGAATGACTGGAAATACCAGAAACAAAAAAATGAATAAAAAGATTTTTTTTAAAGGAACCTACGGTGGAAAAGGTGCCCGTTTCTGCTAATACGACTGTAGATGTAAATTATTTCTACTGCTTTTTGGCAGTGAGCATGAGGCATTAATAGGTGAAGGTTGACTGTAGCAGAGCTGAGCTATTTGGGGACTTCCAAAGCTGATGCTGAAGTTGAGAATGGGCAATAAATGATGGCCATTTTGTACCAAAGGGTAAAAAAAATGCCTAAAAGTAAGTGGCCGGTGCTGCCAAGCCACAGAAATATTGGGTCTAGGAGGTCTCATGTTTCTTAGATTGTTAGATAGTTTAAATCTGGTTTTGGATTGCTCTAAACAATCTGAATACAGTACATTGATGTATTCTCTGTAGACTTGAGAACACGGTCTGCATCTATTAAGCTTCTTCTCAAGAATTGAAATAGGAGCAAATAAATAATTGTCTTAAATCTGCACATAAAAGTGAGTTATCAAGCACCTTACTCCTACTTTACGTGTAACAATGAATCTTGAGTGAAAGTCTTGGAGCTGATTCACAACATTTTGCCAAGGACCAATCACTGAATGGATTTCCTAATTTAAGGATATTGAAATACCACAAATGAACAAAGAATTGAAAAAAAATGTGGTATTATGGTATACATATAGGAAATTAAAGATAAAAATGTTTCCAACATGCTCCAACAATATCTTGATTACAAATTTGAACGTGTGCTGTTAACCAACTCATCCATAGTCCAAGAAAAAGCTGAACTGGAGAGAGGAAGAAGCAAACCTGCTTAATGAAGTGGTATCGCAGACTACACAGAGACCTCAACATGAATATGATCTGCTTAAAAGCCTGTGATACCATGCCAGGCTAATAGTGGCTGGTAAGCAAAATTTCAAATACCTGCCTGAAAGGACGTTTTGAGTATGTGCATTGCAACATGGTAGGGATTCAAAATTTCAGAAGATTCAGTGTAAAGCTGCAAATAATAACAAAAGTAAGCACTGTGAGCATGTGCAAACCATGCTCCAATGTCATGAATCCAAACAAGGTCTGGATTAGGGTCCTGTTTGATGAATCTCTGGATAAGTGCAGTGTTGGTGTGGTTCACAGGCTGAAGTGTAAGAGCAGTTCTGAGCTTTGAGAAATCATTGATTGATAACCTGAATTTAGGTCCAAGTTTGAGAACAGGTGACTTAAGACTTAATTGAATTAGACTAAAATGAGACTTAAGAAGTTTAATAAATACAGGCCCAGTTTTGGAAGATCTGAAGGCTTGGTTATGACTGTTTACGTTTTATTGTGATGCCTGTGAGGAAAAGTATGTAGAAGTCTGTCATTTTTCAATTCAAATTCGATTTGTTCTGTACAAGTGGACTATAAATGTCAACATGTGTGTAATAACCAACCATCCTGCCTACACTTTGCAGTCTTTTCTTTTTAAATAAGCCAAGGTGCTGAAATACTCGACCAATGGGCCGCCATTGTGACCATGCTTTCACGGCACACCGATGGCCTACTTTTCCAGCAGCTCTTTTAACTGAATCCCTTTGAACAAGCTATCTTGTCAAACTAAAGGTAGTTTATCTTATTTTTCATGAGCACCCCCCCAAACACACACATACTTACCAAACAGAAACATCCACCAAAGATCACAGTGACCCGACACATGATTCGTGATATGACATCTAATAATCCTGCACTCTTCACTGCTGATGAACACTCACATTTCCAATATTCTGATGTGAGATTTTGTGATGGTTCCAGCAGTTAGGGAGGTCAACCAAATAATCTGTCCTACTCAAATCCCTCTAGTGCCAGCAGCGGCAGTACGGAGGAACAAGCTTCCGATGGAGTAGATGAGAGAAAACAGTGAGACGAGGCCTTGGAATGAAAGTGAGGTACTTTACTTAAAAGAGGCCTATGAATTGAAAAGAGATTATAAAACACACAATAACCATTTCAGGAATGAATGGCAGGTATATTTAGAGCTTTTTCACTGAAGACAGCACACCGTTTAGTGCTCAATTCAACAAAAAGCACATTTTAACTGAATTTCAAAGCTTATATCAAACGACGGCATTTTTGCAGCATGATATAATTTAAATTCAGTCAAATGGAAAGAGAAATGTCTTTCTGTAACCCGAAAGATCAGGTCATAACTTAGAGGTTATCGAAAAATGGATCGTATTCTAATGCTACAGGAAATAAAACAGAGTTTTCTCAAAATATGATTATTTTAATTTAAGGTGAAATTGTTTTGCACTGGATTAAGAAGAGTCAAGTACTGTGAGGAATAAAATGAATCTCTTTCGATCAGCTAATTGTGTGTTTGCAGGAAATGGGAGCCACCCTTCCCAAACCAACGATAAAGAGTGGAGGAGAGCAAAAGACTGCTGTAGTGTTGGGGGATGGCTGATTCACAAAGTGTGGCTCAAGTAATTGAAACTGAAGAATATCATATAATTCAATTGAATTTTATTCACAGAGATTTGTTCATAGTTTGAAACAATTCAACAAACACCAGCAAAATTTTTTTAGATGAAGAAGCATTTAACATATAAACCTGGCTTCTACATCAGTGCCATCATAAAACTGTGTTTCCTCTATTGCATTCATTCAGTCACAGTGGTAATCCCTTGTCATAGGTTGCTTTACATGAAAATGATTCCAATGAGTTCTAGACAGTGAGCTAGGCAGATTTTAGATCTGGTAAAAAAAAAAAAGAGAGAAAGATCAGTATTCTCCAAGCAGAAAGCAACGTGTTGAGGTCTCAGAATCTGCATCGGTAAAGAATTAGTGGATTGGCAATTCCCTAAAGAATCATGGTGTCCTACCAGATTCATGCACAAAATATTCACAAAGCATGCAGCCTGGTAGAGGAGTCTGCCACTTTACACTTTACAAAAGGAGAAGGAAAAGTGATGATGGTCATTCGTGCAGGGTCCATGGATTACACTGGTTCAATGATCACAGCTCACTATGGTGTTGGATGATGTCGACCGAATAGACAATGGTGAGTAATCGCTATAAACACGCATCTGCATATGAATATGCAGAATCTGTAGGCGAGTGACAATTATTTTATTCCCTAAAGCCGTTCCAGTTTTATAGTCAGAGTAGTACTGACCAATCACATTTGAGCAGAGCTGCATTGCGACATTGAGATGGACGCTTGTCACCATCGCTGATCAGCCCAAGCAGAGATCACTGCGATCCCTGTTTTACACAACTCACTCACTTCATACAGAACAAAGTCGCTTCATGAATGTTTTATAATGTCACAAAAAGAATCATTTGTGTCAATTGCTAAATTATGCTTGGTTTCACTCCTTGTAAAATGAGTTAATATCAAATTAGTAGGCCGATTATCTCTCATCAGTGCCACAGTGCTTCATTTCTTAAACTTTGAGATTAGCATGATAATGAGACACAGAAGAAAAGAGGGAGGTGGAGAGATATTTTAATAGCTGGATTTCTAAAAATATCTTCACAAAGGCAACCTGCCAAGTGTTTGTTTTAAACACTGGCTGTCATTTTTACACTACATTAAGTGTGATTATTTCCGGGCAGTAGCTTGATCAACAAATAATCTCCATTGTTGCTCCATTTATTTCTCTAAGAAAACAGGTTTGAACCACCATGGAGAACAACAGATAACATGGATGAAATCGACCCATGTGATTTTAGATTACATAAAGCTGTGGCATCGGTTATTTCATGTACCCATTATGCCATGTGTGTCGCATGTGATGGGATTAATGAGGAAGACACAAAGATGAGAGTGGGTTTAGGAAGATCACTAACGCTGCTCCTAACTGACTAACGTGTTGAGTGAGGTTTAATGAAATTAGAGTCATGTCCGCATCGAGGGATCCACCTATCCAACCTTTCGTCTCCTCACCTTGAAGGGTGACCCATGTGACCCTTTGTTATGGAATGAGGGGTGTGGTCTACAGCTCCACCCTCTGTGATCCAGAGATATAGCTCCAGGTTTCCATCATCAGGCTAGAACTGAAGAAGCATTTCGGATGAAAGGTGAAACGTCTTCAAGCTCCAAGAAAAAAAGTCCAGTTGTTTACAAATTAACTCCTTGACTACAATGACCTAGATGAGTGAGAATCTACACAGATATCTTTACTCTCCTGATGCCAATTCTGATGCCTCAACTCACTGGAATATTTTTTATATAGGCCAATATGAGGCTAGGTATTGCTGTGGCACCGCAAACCGAATCAGTGGCCAGTCATGACTGAATGAATGTAACTGATAGCAGAAACACAGAATGTTATGTTGACATTGACAAAGGAACTGTGTTTAATATGGATCACTCACAATATGCTCTTTACCCGATCCACTTAAGAAGGTCAGTATCGATCAGTATATAATTTAATATATCCATCCAGTGATTCCAACACACCAGTAGCATTGTGTGGTGCTGAATCCCCACAAAATACTATAATTACATAGTAGAAACAGTTTCTTATATGTAACTACATAATTGTATTTATTTAATATACTGTAAAAAAATATTATAATTATTATATTATAAAAATTATTTTGAAATAAAATACTATAATTATACATAAACAGTTATGTGTAATTATAGTTTTTTATTTATTTAATTGTTGACACCCTTTGCCTGGATGCTGAACTTCTGCATGATGATTGGATGATCTGTCTGAGGCTGGGCCTCATTTTGATTGAGCATTCATTTGATGAGTGAACTGAGCTAATCAACGATCTTGAAATATAAGCCACGACCACTGGAGCATCTTTCAAGTTTCATTCCGAGAAGAATTGATCTGGAGACTTTACAAATCATCGTAGCGATTTATTTTCTTTGTTAAAAAATACTAAATACTAGCATTTTGTTTCCAGTGTTATTGGTTACTGTCCTGATGTTTGGAGACTTATTTCTGTTGCTCTGCTCTTACTCCCAAATGAGCAGCGGCCACAGCTGTGAGCCTCCACCATCGCAAAGCAATCATAGGCAGTCCCACCAGCTGTGCACAGCAGCTGCAGCTAGCGAGCAAGCTAACAAGCTAACTTGATCTCGCTCGCTCTGTGCGTGTGAGCGAGAAAACTCTGTGGCGCTGCACTGCTATCGCCCTTCTTGTATGGGATGCTGCCATAATATAACAAACTTTCTCCAAAAGATGCCTGTGATATAATACAAACTGCACCAAGAAAGAGCTAGAACTAGCCAGAGTTTGTTTCACTGGTTTATAAATGTTACTTTATTCCTCTGCCATCATAATTTTCTGACATTTCACAGACCAAAAACTGATTAATCAAGAAAAATCTACAGATTAATAGATAATAAAATAGTCTTTATTTACAGCACTAAAACTTAAAAATCATATCCTCTATTACTGAATTAATAATGTTTGTCTAGAATGGGCTCTAGACCACTCCCCTCCCTGTTAAAGAGGTCCTTTAAAACCTTAAGGAGGAGGTAAATGTAATCCACATATGTAATCAAAGTAAGAAACTGCATTTTAAACATTAAGCAAAGAAAGTGTTGGCAAGGCATTAAACAAGGACATGTACTGTATAACAGACCCTTTTGTAACTCAAGCATTGTCTGTTCAACAATCTAGCTTGTGTTGCTGCTATTGTCAACAGAAGGAAAGGGCTTGTCAGGAAATGGTCCTCATTAGACATCAGAGTGTAGGCTTCAGGGCAATCTCTCTACAGCTTTTCAGGACAACCTGTGCTTGACCAACGAAAGTGGTGCTCCTGGAATGAAATATCCTAAATTAAAACAATACTTTGATACAAGCTATTGACTGCATGGATTTCTACTTCTACTACATCTGTCTGGAATAAAATATCCAGTATTAACAAAATTCATGAGTCTTTTCTGAGATGACCGTCTGACTGCAGACATGTGAGTGATTTGATCATGAAGCAAAAGAAGAATTTCCTTGATTGAAATATAGCGACACTCATGATGTTATTTTCCATAGTAGCAGTAAATGGAAATGTTGGCTCTGGTGAAACAGGTTAAAAATAGCAGCTGTATCAGGGGGGTGAACAAGTAAAGAGATAAACATCAGTGAGGAATTCCGGCCCGGCTTGTTAGGAGGAGTGAAAAGAGGATTTCAACGTGGAGGACCCACCTTGCATTAGTTACTGCAATTTAAAGGGAACCGGTGACATTGTCCTTGTGAACAAAAACTGTTTTGTTCAAATACTTAAAGTACTAGTGCTGGGTTTCCCACAGTGCTTTATAGATTAGACAGCCACCTTTACAAAAAATGCCCCCCCCACCCTGAGCAGGGTTCTAAAGGGTAACCAAAACACTGTAGTTACGAATATAATATTCTATTTCTGCCAATCCCCCTCAACCTTACACATTCATCATCGAAGGTTAGCAAAGATGTGATCAGAATCCCTACCTTGTAAGACCAAGCTCTTCTCTTTTTTATTGCTCTAAAAACAGTATTACAGGTCTTTCATTTTATTGCTACATTTCCCATATTTACAGCCCATTAACCGAACATAAATGGTATGACCTCACATTCGCCTACACCCCGCATGGTCTGCATGTGCATCCTCGCGTATGTACTAGAAAAAATACAGAACAATACAATGCAGGGAACTGCTCGTCCAAACATTGCTGTGAGGGATGACTAGTTGTTTTTTTCCCCTTCCCCCCACATGGTAACTCTGATTATGTCACAAAGCTGCTGATGTCCTAACTAAACCATATTGGTCTTTATACCTAAACGTACCATTAAACATTTCTTAAAATTATGTCAAGTAAGACAGAGGATGGACAACAAGGTCAGATTAAGGTAAATTTAGTAGAAGCTCCTTAATGTGAGATTAATAATCTGCACAATAAGGTAAAAGTTCATGCAATAATGTGAATAGGAGAAGTAGAAAATCTCCAACCTCTCAGCTAAACAATTTCCAGAGCCTGAATGGGGAATCAGGAAACTGCCTGCAGCATATCCTAACACAGTTGCTCCACTCCAATGGGCTTATACTTCCTGCCACTGCAGCTTCCTCTGAAACCGATGTGGACGGCTACTAAAAAAAAAAAGCAAAAAAAAAAAAAGAAGACAGTACACTTCAAGGCATTGATTTGGCCTTTTCCATCCTTATGTAGCAGCAATCACTTTCTGCAGTCACCCACTTGGAGCCTATATCTTTATTTATAAGGCGATATACAGCTCCGATTTTATTTATGTGCATACATTGTCCAGCAGACTAATACAAATGACTGTTTACGATCTCAAAACTTGTTTCTACTGAATGTAAAGAAGGCCTGACAAAGTTTAGTGGGAAGTGTTTCAGTTCACAGGGTTAGGGTCGTTAGGCATGGAATGCGCATCCAAAGGTTCCTGAAATTACAGCAGCTATTCAGGGTTTCTATAGGTTTCTTCAAGTTAAATTCCAGTCTTGTTAAGACCATTTATACAAAACTTAATACCCATTTCACAGACAAAATAAAAAACATTGTTCATTTATTTCTCAAAGAATCCTGGACAATAAACAACAAATAAATTTGAAATCATACAGTTTTAAATGAACGTCCATATAAAATATTTTTCTTTAAATACTCACCTCATCACAAGTTAGGACATTTGGAATATGATGTACTACAGCAAACAGAATGACATAAGGTCTATTTATTGATTTTCAGTGGACATTTGAAGGTATTAATGTGTACTACGTCCATATATAATGTTTTTATTTTATAATTATTATTTCATAATGTTTTTTTGCATTGTGAATTTGATGTACTACAGCAAACAGAGTAGTGAAAAGTAATTTTGTAATTTTTGGTGAACATTTTTCATGAATCGATTCATACTGAAACCTGTAAAATAGCGAGGAAAGTTGACAGTAATATTATAGTATATCAGCGTATGATGATGTGGTTCTATACTACACTCTTTATTTATATGGGCACTACCTTGATCTCTGATTAAAAGCACAGATGAAGCCAAACATCAAGCCAATATCCAAAAATTAGCCAACTTCACTGCAGTCAACATTACCGCAGTTTGGTTCCTGAGGTAAATTATCTTGGCTCACACACAAGGCAACCACCCTGACAACAACACTAAGATACTAGAGCACAACTTCTGGCAAAACAGAACTTTTGGGTAATGACAGTTCTACCACTTTTTATTTAGGCTACATTATTTAAATAAAATAATAGTGCTTGACAAATGAAACCTTTGAGGAGAATGCGATATGGAGAAGTTGCGTACTGCACAATTTAAACACCCAGACATCAAAATTCAAGGCTTTTTCAAGTCTTAAGGTATTATTTACAAATTCAGAGCTTTTAAGGCCTATTAGACTCCGCAGGAACTCTGTTATTGATGATATGAAGCATCAGTTATTTGTTGATTTTGCATAATATTGTAACGTGATGTGGCATCTGGAAGTTTTTGCTTTCTTGGCCAGGTCCCTCACGTCTAACCTCAACGAATCTAACCTGGATAAATAAAGTTTAAACAAAAAAAAAAAAGATGAATGAATTATCTACTGTACTCTAGCAGTGATTGTATTCGGTTTTCTCAGATCAGAAATAGACAAGATTACAGCCCCGTCTGTCAGTCAGTAACATTAGTAGTCAGTCAGGTTCACAGTTTGCAGCATGTTGGGCCACACTAACAACGATCAGTGTAAAACGCTTCACTGTAACATGGATTGAACAAAGCATCGATGGAGAGAACTCAATGAACTCAATGTCAATGATTTTTAGTAATCGAGTTCCTAAGGAAATTTTTCAGCTCTAATAACAAATAAATTGAAATTGCACTTTGAAAAAATACTTTATATTTTCTTTTTTTTAAAATAGTTTACACTGAAAGGTAAAGGTCATGACACAGAAAGCCTGACTACTTTCAGATGTGTAAACCAACTCAATATGCACTTTTGGTTGAGACCTGAAAATATCTATTTGATATTTATCATGCATTTAAATAATATTAAATATTTTCTTTAATAGCATTAACAGTTCTAGTAAGTTTTCTTCCACATCCATAAATCAAGGGGAATAAAACTGATTTGTATTTCTGGTTTCATAAAGCAATCTAAAAGTCTGTGATTCTGGCAGCTGATCAAATATCTGGGTGTGGATTACACTGCCTTCCACTGAGCCTCGTGCCCAGACAAACTGACTGATTTAAGATATGCGACCTTCACCATCTTCCACAACCTTTTCTCACCATCCTCTTCCTCCAAAGCACAGCCTGGTTTTTCTAGACATTAAAATTAAAACAAATCAATAAATATGCCAAAGTGGGCATTGTATAAAGACTGCATTAAAATGTGCTGAAATGGAAAGGCAAAGTCACTGAGCAGCATGGTGGTATAAGAGTTCAGCTCTTGGATTCTACACGTGGCTAATACGCCAGCTAGCACAACAACAAGACACCATAACCAGGGAAAAACAATCTCACAGCTGAGGAAGTCAACAATATTAAAAAAGGTCGCTTGACTTTCTAGTGAAGGAGGGTCCTGCTGTCAGACCATCATACACCCGGATAAGTGATGTCTTAGTGTCCGGACTGGAGAATAAACCAATGACACGCCCGGACAGAGCTGGACAAACTGAGGGAACCCAGAAAACACTACTCCAACTCTGTGGCGCAACAGGTGACTGACTTCCCAGAGTCCAAAGGGATTACAGTGGACAGAAAGAGCACTGAGGCGTGCCATGCTTCGCCTCAGAGAAGCAACGCTGGTAAATGGGCCAAATAATATGGTTTGCTAAAAGAAAGCATAAAACCAAACTGCTAAAAAGACTAAGAAAGATGGGAACTTCAGAATGCTGACACTACCAGAAAGACTTGACTTCTGAGAAATTAAAGGAAGACTACCTGAGACTGCCCTGACACAGCTCAAATCACAAATTTGAAAAAATGTGTTTTTTTTCCCCCCCATCAGGGCAGATAACAAAAAGTTCACCTTCAATGTAAAAGTTGAGTATTGTGAGCTCTTGTTTAAAGTTTTGTTTTTTTTAATTACAGCACCTTTTGGGGGTAGTCACTATACTGTTTGGAAATTGTAAAATAGATTATCACGACAATGTTTATAAATGAAGACATTTCTTGGTGTGATTTCAGACCACATGATCTGCTGGAAAGATAAGACAAGACAAATTCTGCACCAGAAATCAGTGGATACTATTAGGACATTTACATGACACAAATAGAATTATTGTGTTAATCTGACTATGGTTGGATTTTTAAAAACGCATGGATACAACTTAGTCGGGTTGAAATGGGACCGAGTTGGATTTCTCATAGTCAAATTAATTTCCTCCAGCACGTACACAGACATTTCATTTCACTTTATGTCATTCCATGCGAGTATGGAAGCAGTCTTCAACGGGACAAGTCACTAAAGTCTCTTGACGGTTGTCCCGAAACACATTTTAAGCCATAAAAGTATTTGTTGGGAACATACTTGCTGCTAAGCTCAAGCAGAAAGGATTTTCAAGGACTATAGTAGCTGGACTGTTAGTTGCCATTATAATGCTCAGTGTTTATTTAAACCGTTATTTACAAGTACATATGAGTTGATGACAAAGAATTTGACACATTTACACACACCACGATGCTCTTTCTTTCTACTCACTGTTTTGGGGTTAGGAGTGCAGGTAGAGGTGCGACATTAATCATTTGTTAAGAGGCAACCGCAGAGTGTTGCAGACCAAGCATAAATCAAGCTTCAGTCAAGTTAATTGCCTTGTGCTGAAATATGCTATATAAATAAACTTGCCTTGCTGTTAGCTTCAAACTTGTTCCAGAATTTAGCAATTTAATAAAAACACACCCTGAGAGATCCTGTTCGTATATGCTAAACACAGTTATACAGGTAAATTCATAAATTAACCTACATCATGTCCTAATCTGCAGTGTTGCTAATTTTACAAAATGTCTGTCTGTCTTTAACTGGTTCAATTAATAGAACAAATATACCAGTTAACCAAAAGTAAATAATCCCCAGACAAATATTACATGTAAATTTAACACAATTTTTGTCCAGTTAGATCATCAAAATACTTTCCATCTCTGTTGGATTGACACTAAAAGAAACATCAATTTGACCCGGTCAGATAACAAATGGGAGAAAATGTGTTTGAGTAAATTTCAGACCGCATAGTTTCAGAATGTGACAGGTTGACACTGCATTAAATGAGAAAAGAGTGGCGTTTACACAAAAATAAAAAAAGAAGGCTGCCACTGAGTTACATAAATTACTCCTTCAGTTGTTGTTACATATATGTCGCAGCACTCAGTAAGTTGTGGACTTGCTGAGGTTTGCACTGAAACCCTATGAGCGAATAGACATGAGAGGTATACTGCTCTGACTAATCATGTTTGAAGTAAAAAAAAAAGAATAAAATAAAATGGTCACTCCAGGCTGCATATTTTCAACAAAAAAATAAATACTGTGTCACATTTTATTGTGCACTTGCGATGTGCAGCCTGTATTCTCTACAGGTTGAACACCAGACCCTGGCAACAGATGAGCTGCTGATGCACAGAGTATGAAAAGCGGTTCAAGGGTAGAGGAACCATCTAGGGGTCGCCGGTCATGTTTGCCCATGGGAGAGTGCACTGGAAACCCAACGTTGTATATTACATGTTGAAAAATTTTCACGATAGCCCGATAAGTGAGCATTTCAGATTTCTTGGTGGACAAAACGTTTTTGTTGCCAGATTTGGCCTATAGCCAGCTATATGTGAATACGATTTGTCCAGCAATAGGCCCTGGTTTATCTTTCCCAGTCACTAACAAGAGCTTGCACAGTCATGCACTTCAGTTTGATCATGCAAGCATAAGCTGAGTGATAAGCATGTTAATATTATGATATGACTAAATTCCCCAACAACTATAGGCCTGGGGAGAAACAGATGATCCTTTAAGAAGAGAAAAATCATGCAGTGTGTCCCATGACTAATGCAGACGGACATGCCTCAGGCTAGGCTGCACCTAGGACATTCTTAAATGCAAGGCGGAAAAAAAAGGAGGAAAAAAGTCCTAAATGGTCACCATTGTGTCAGTATTGAGCAACAGCGTTGTTAGACAAAGGCTGATTTGTCTGAGGTGAAAAATTGTTGGATATCATCACTACCTGTCCATGAAATCATAAAGTTGAGACGATGGCGGAATATTTGACCTGCACTGATTCTCTATGAAACCTACTGTGTATACTGGACTAAAGCGTGAACAGCACGAAATCATAATGTTAACATTGTCATGCCTGGTGTTTATAGAGAAGCCATATAGCCAATTTAATGGTGACTGCATGTGAGAAGTTGGGCCAACTCACCATGTGGAGGTGGTCAAAGCGTGATAATGCTTTGCACTGTTAGCACTGCTGAAGCTGCAAATGCTAAAAACAAAATATTTAATTAAACTGAGCAAAGGGAAAAGTAGGTAAGAAACGTCACACATTCTCAAGTCAGGTACCTAAATGAACATCATTCCAGCAGGTTCATGCTGGCTGTTAGGAATCCCTTTAAAATGCACTTTCAAGCTATGGATAGTGTACAGCCCTCCTTTAGTATAAAAATCTATAAACGTCATCCAAAATAATCAAGTCAAATAAATGACTAAGTCTATAGTGCCAAATTACTCTATTTGTTTGGATCCTTCCACTGCAGCTTAGCTTCATTGTATGTTTTTGTTTGTTTTTTAAAATCAATAACTTTGGAAGACAGCGGACGCTTCATATTATCCTCAGATAACATTTGTGATAAGCACATTTCTGCTGTGGGGTTTGGTGGGATGTTCTAATGGCCAGTATGAACAGGACTGCAGCAGGAAATACCGGTTTCAATGTTCATACCAGCACCTGACTGTTAAGAAATTGTGAAACTGTGAAACCGCCCTTTCAGACCTGAATTGGGAGAGAGTAGAGTATAAATATTGAAAATGAGACAGTCCAAACAACACCAGAACACACAGAATGAACAGACTAACTTCTCAACACGTCCCTGTAGGTGTTTCTTCATCAGTCTAAAAATTTTGAATCTGTAATATAATTAGTATAAACCATTAAAAAGGCATTTCATCCTATCAGAAAATCTAAAAACAAACATCATCTTCATAAAGCAACTTCTATACGCTTGTCCTTATTAATCTGCCTATAAGTAAGAGGAAAAGGTAGAAGATAGTGCTACAACACTCGAGGGGAAAAACATGGGTTGGAATTTAGGTATCATGCATTTAAACCCGAGAAGCTTCAATGATCCCACAATTATATTGTGATTTCCCTCGAGAAATCTGCACCATGGGGACTGTAACCTTGAGGCTTCAACATACCATTTCTTTTACAAAAGAAAGAAATTCATGCCATGTTTTAATATTCACACCTTTTCGGCATCCAACACTGAAACCTCGCTGGCAGGCAGGCAGAATTAGCATATCATTACAAACCTCCCACTGAGAAGAGAAGATAGCGGGCTGGGAGGTTAATACTGCTTCCTGTTTAGCCAAAAGCTCTGCTATAGTGTTCCAACATGTCAATTTGGCCACAACGGCAACACGTTAATGCAGGTAAAGTCCACATTGGTGTGTGTAAATTAGTCCTTGGGAACTATTGTGCATTTCAACAGCTCATTACCACAGTCGTGTCTCATGTCCAAAGAAGCGAATCAAAGGCTCTGTTTCAACAATGACGTTGACCTTTATACTAAAGGTCATAGGTGATGTTAGGCATGATAGTATTATAAATGCATATGTGGAATGAGTTCATGCTATATACTTGTCCTTATGCAAGTACAAAAAAAACATTCTATAAATAAATTAATAAAGTAGTGCTGTCCATTGTGTGGAAGTTACCACTGAGCACCTGTTTGGTGTTTACAGTAAACAATAATTCAGCACATCCTGCAGGTCTGCATGTCTGTTGACTCTATGACAAACCTTAAATAAGCTGGAGCTTTTCACAGCTCCGGGACCAGCAATGGATTCTATGCAAAAGCTACTGGGGAAAAAATTAATTCTGCAATGGTCTGATTTCTCTGTTGCCTCTGCTCCCCTAGCCTGAGTGGGCAGCTCAAAAATGGATGTGAGGGGGAAGGGAGATCATGCAAAAGTCCAGTGAGTTTGTAATTTGTGAGCGTGTGTAACAACTGAACAAAAACATCAGGGCCGAGGTAAAGAAACGTGTTTGATTGCTCATTCTTGTGTAGGATATGATCACTAGCGGCACATATATAGTGTCTTCCGTCTATGCAACGCGTTTCAAGAAACGCACTGATGATATACAATCTAACAACCTGCTCATCAGGATCTAATCATCCAATCAGTCACACACCAATGGTGTAGCCACTAGGAGCAATTTGGGGTTAAGCATTGGGCCCAAGGACACATCAACATGCAGACCAGAGGAGCCAGGAATCAAACCACTAATCTTCTGATTAGTGGAGGACCTGCTCTACCTTATTATTACCATTATCAACCATGAGAAAGCAGCCCTTCACCCAACAAACATGCCGAAAAAAATCTATTTCTAAACCTAACTACTCTACTGCTATGGTATTAGCCTAAATACAACCATAAGACTGCAGATTCTAATTGCCTCCGTGGCTGATTCTGGGGAACAGTTTAATTATTAGCCTGTCGGTCTTTGAGAGTCTCTACCGACCATCCCCGTTCACAGAGCTGCACAACGGAACCGGCAGCATTCTGCTGAAACGCCTTTGTCAGCTGTTTGTAGAAGAAACAATACGAGGAGAGATGTGGGTCAAGAAATAGACTAGATTAGGGTCCCAATTCCTGAAACTGGCAGATTCACTGCAGCCGTCCCAAACCCGGATAAATTATTTGTGACTGGTTAATCCTCCACTAAACACACTCTAACGTGAAGGTGAATGTTTGAAGAATTTGAAGAATGTTTTCGCTGACTTTCACACTTCTTACCCAAGAAATATGACTTTATCTGAAAGCTTTGGACCGTTGTGAAGAATTTCTTATTCCGAAAGCTTTTAAATCAACTTTCAAGTCAAGAATGGATTTGATGTTGTCTCTAACACTTGCAAAAGCAGCATGTGTGGCATGAAATATTCTATTTTATTCCTCTGTTCACCAACTGTACACACAAACCAACCGTTCTAGAAGAAATGCAGAAAATTCTGGCTAATTATGAATAATTCAAGTCCTCATTAGGCTGAAATATGACAGACAATGGCGCTAATTGATAAGAGCTGATTGATATGAGCCAATTTCAGTCAAATCAAATTTCTGTACAATACTATCCCTGTTACAGTTATTTCTATGGTTGTGTTGCATAAGACTTTGCAGCCTCTTTGTCTCTTTCAATGTTTGTCAGCACACACCAATTGAAGAGGCACTATCTGATTATCTGATCTGCTTGAGGGCTAAATATTTACACACACTAAGCAGAAAATGGACATCCCAGTTCTGGCCATTATAAAACCAGTTACATGTAAGCACTGGTCAAACCTGTGTGCACACCCAGAAGATGCTCTTTGTTTTGCTGCTGTGACTGTAGAGCTGTAATTCTACGTCAATCACCTAAGTGCAAGGTGACTTTTAAAAAAGAAAAAACAGCAAACAAGATGTTACAGCAAAAAAGAAAAAGATGTAGTGGCCACAAAGATGACCCTCATTTGTGTATGAAAATAATAAACGTCACTTACGGGCAACAACAAGCATTGAAGTCCATGATAAAAAAAAATGTAAATTCTACACAGAGTATAAATACTAGTCAGGTCTTGCTCATTTTGAGCAGGTGCTCCAAACTAAATTCAGCTACAGTGGAAGAGAAGAGGGGGAAAGGTGTGACTGTGGAATTATTCTGATGCAACAGATGATGGGGAGAAACAAATAGAGATCCATTCATGTGTCAGAGTAGAGGGCTCTTTGTTATTTATGCCAGGGAGGTTAAAGGAAGCCTGGGGAGAGGATGAGGATCGCCCTCGCTCCCCTGGCACTTGTGTTACATCATGTGTGTGTATTCCTTGCATTCATCAGACGCACATAAACAAGGCTAGGAATTAGAAGGAGAGGCACTTTACTATTCCAATGCTTAATGGTATAATGACTATGTTATTGCTGCAATTTTATATTGCCATTTTTAAGTATGACATTCACATCACTCGGTACTCACGTTTTCTTACTGCATGCAGGATTATGCAGGAGCATTGGTAAACTTTTAAATAGGGGTAAGCGTGGAAATTTGATTTTTAAGGTCTCCGGAAATGGCAGAAATAACACCTGTGGTTGCATTAGCTTTACTTTCTACATCTCTGTGAACACATCTCTGCAATAAATAATAATGTACAATATACAATGTGCAATACTGTCAATTACCAAGTAATAAGCGAGTTTCAATTAACCACAAGGCTCAGCTGTTCTTTATTAAAATATACACCTGGGTGCAAGCTCCTCGGTCCTGAACACTTCACCGTCATGCACAAATGACTTTAAAAACACCCTGTTGTATAATACTACTTAATTGTCGGTCGCCATGTCTGCAGTACAAAAAAATAAAAACTAAGTCATAAAATCTAAACTTTCTGTGGTAAAACATGCAGAGGAAAACTCAGGAGAAGCAGCTGTGAGATGTTTAACTACACCAATATAATCTTACATTATCAAAAAATACAGTAGTCATACTGGTTTAATAAATGAATTCAAGTAAATTTCCATATTTTCCCAGTATTGCTGAGCAAGATTTTGCCATTATTCCCCTAGCCCAAACTGCTGCCTGGTCTCAAACAAATAAATGCCTGGGCTATTATTTGATCATTTACGGTAATCATTATCCCACAGCGAAATTCTTAGCCTGTGTGCAACTGCTGCCATTGTTACACAATTTGTGTTTTCTGCTTTGTTTTCTTTTGTACATAGTGTTTATATTGCTATTCTTTACTTCTACAATATGAATATTGGTATCTCTATTTTCTACACTTATGTAAATATTTTCTTTTAATACTGAATGCCTACCTCTGTTTTCTCATCCACTATCGACTTTGTTGCTGCAATGACATGAATTTCCCCATTGTGGGACAGTAAAGGAAATCTTATCTTAGCCTAAGTTATTGAAAGCCAAAAGAAGCGTACATCTGCTGATATGAGTGTTTTGCTGCAACAAAGTTCAGAACTTTAAAACCTGACACATTACAAATCCAGGAACACAACTGAGTAAGGAAAGGTTCTAAGTAGACTATTTAAAGAAACACAAAGCAGATGCAGTTTAAAACAATTCATTTCAGTCATGACAGCCTATTTCAAAGGACGATCCTGCTCTCTGTCAACATCAGTACAAGAGATGATAAAGTGCACACCATCAGACAGATACTGTGTGTGTACAGACACAAAGAGACAAAGAATGATGCCTTAAAATAATACTGAACAAAAAAAAAAAAATTTTAAAAACTGATCTTTTTATTTGGCAAAAATAAGAGTCTGAAAGCCAGAATAAAACAAGGTGCCTTATGTTTTCTGTGGCTGTCCCAGGCCCTTACAAAGGAAACTAAATACAGCCACAGAACATGAAATATTAAAAGATCTGAAACATAAGGAGGCCTTTTAAGCTATAGTTACAGCCTAATACAGATTTGGTGAATTGCAGTCCGACTAGAAGTGTATGTGCAAAGTATAAAACAAGCTTAGTGTTAAAAATATAAAGCCTGTTCTTACAAAACAAATATTTCAGACATCACATTGAATCAAATTGATGTTTCAAGTGCAGTTTTTACACCAGTCTTCTAAAACAGAATAACATTGTTTTTTGAGGCACTGGAACACATTCATGGATTTTAGTGCCCAGATTGGCAGATCTTATATGAAATAAAGCCTTCAAAACATACAGCCCATCACAATGAGTTAAACTTCGAACATTCCTTTAGTTACAGACCATCTGTCTTTGCTGCTTGATCCAATGATTATGTTCTCAATTTCTTGATAAGTTGTTTGTCAGAACAGTGTCTCAATGGTTCAGGCTATTTTGCAGATACCGTTCAGATAAAACTTAATGTAATACTTCAAATCACAGGGAGAAAAAAAAAAAGCATCAGACACAATCATGTGGCCTGATACCTCAGGTCCTCGCTGCTGTCCACAAAGGCTGCAGCCAGCCCTGTCACCTTGTCTTCAGGTGAAGCCAAAGTTACATTCCACACCACTAACTCATCAATCTCCAGTGTCACCTCGCAGAGGAGCCGGGAGCCCGGCTCAGGACAGCTCTCCTTCACAGAGCTTTAAATCAGTCACACTGAGATTTTCTGCTCTACTCCGTGTCTACCCAGATACCGTCAGCAACATCAGCCTCAGCATACACACATGACACGTGTGGCACGATGAGACAGAAGCAAATCGCAGCTGAGCAAGTGGTCCAGTTTGTTAAGAATACCTTTTATATGGTTGTTTTGCAATGTATTTGAATGTCATTTGTTTTATGTAAAGTATTTTACCTTGTTGAAATGTGCTCTATGAATAAACTAGTGTTAAAATTCAGCAAACACTCATGTTATTACATTATAATTCCATAGTTACAGGATTATAATAAGGGCTTTAATACCTTTTTGTTACTTTGTGTTCTTTCCTGAGGTCCTTTGAAGTGTTTGAAATTTGCATGGAAATCTTCATCTGTCTCATCTATTATTATCCAATGTAATGATGTGCAATTACTTTGCATTGCGTTTTTGATAACCACTTTCATTCTCCGTCAACAAGCCAACTGTTTTCTCACCTTGGTGATGATTGTGAATGACTTCAGTAAGCGGGAAGCGTCACTCAGTCATATTGTTCTAGTTTGTCAGACCAATAAAACAAAGAAAACAATGGTGAACCCACAAACTGACTGTACTGGACTTGCATTAAACAACAAACTGATGAAGAGTCAAACATTTACAAAACCCAAGAGATCCAGATGTTTTCTTAAAGAGTCGGCAGACTGAACTGGGCCTAAAACACCACTGACCTTTAGACATAGGTAACCAGAAACTTGTGGCTCGCGAGACGTTCACTGGTTCACTAGTTGTCTCCTTTGTGCAGCGGAAGACGCTCATAAACAGTATGTGTGACCTTAAGGGCATGGGTTTTGGTTTTATTGGTTAAACAGTGAGTTGACATTGACAGAAAGCTGTGCAGAGTGCAAAAGTAGGGCACTGATTCTCAGTGGAGAGCCTTTTCATATTATTATTAGTCCTTTGATTCAGATTCAGTGTCAATATAAAGTTTACTGCCGTTTTTAGAACTGTAAAATGATAGAATACAAAAAAATAGAAATGTGTTTAACGAACTGTTAAACCTTATGTTTTATGTTACATTCAATGACAAGTTCAAATGATAAGCAAGATTATTTTAGAATTACCGATTACAGATCGATCCCACCATAACAAGTACGTCCAAACTCCTGAGAAAGCATCTAATCAGGCAAATTTAAGTGAAAACATCTATGTGACTGCAGTGGCTTTAATAATCAACAACTGAAAACTAAAATCCAACTTGCTACACATTGACATCCTCTACAGAGAAAAGATTTTGTGCAGTTCTCCGGCTTGTTTTTTGGATACAATACAAAAATAAAATCTATAAATAAATATAATGGTGTGAACAGATTTTGTGATTGACCTCACGAGCTCCAAGACAGCCCACATTTCTCAGTAGCTAAATATGGGAGCGTATCCAGCTACACTAAATATGTGGCTGTGTGGTTGGGATACTCCACCACAGAGAAATGCTTAATTAAAAAGACTGTTTAGATAACAACTGTTAGTTATTGTGGGAGGGAGCCAAAATGGTTTTCAACCTCTTCTAGTCTACTCGATTTCACTTTCAATTTTATCTGACATACTATACACTCAACTGATATGCTGCACAGCTAGCGTAGAGCAGAAGTGAAAGACTGGAGTGTAAAACCCACGTTGTATTGTGACTTGTGACTCCTTTTGACAAAGAATATGAGATGCATGTTAGTGCCTTCCTGACATCAAGCAATATCTAAGCTGGCATAATGAGGTTTTTTTTCCCTTAAATCAGTGGGTCCTGGTGTTCAAAACCTCAGCTCCTGTGTCACAAGTCATCACAAGCACAGTTTTAGGTCACACTAGAATTTTTAAGATAATTCTCTTGAGAAAACTAGGTTGCATTTAGTCAAATACTGTGTGTGACTCATGCAGCGAGGGAGTGGAGCCTCCACATGGTGCTGTCTCTGAAAGCCCTACAATAACATTGACCATGCTAAACACGGTGACCCGGGGACACAGGCAGAGCTGCATGCTGACATTTCTGTCAAATCACACTGGGCCTGTAACTCTTTCCGTCCGGTTCATTTTTTTCCTGCCATGTTAAGTTGTTACAAATTAAAGATACTAATACATGTGCATTCTTCTCCTCTCTTTGGACAGGGAAACAACAGTTGAAAGCAATAGTTCTCCTTTTCTTTCATGTTTGTTTCAAATCAAAAGTCCCAGGTTTTTCTGTCTCACATTTAATATCAACAGAAACCTGACACCTCACATCTGTCAAACTATTCCAAACAATATTTATTCAAATACAAATTTGATGCTTTTTTTTTTACTTTCAAAAGCAACATATTCAAAAAGCTTTCACAGCTGTAATTCCTGACTTAATTTCCCTCATAGGCATCATCTTGTCCATTAGCTTGCATGTTCATTAAAGTAAAGTTTTTTTGGAAATGAAACTCTACAAAAATTCTTAAGATGTAAAAAAATAAATACATAAATAAAAGCTATTGGTACGGTCTAGGTGAATTCCTTCTTTCTTGTTGCACCCAGAGACTGGCTCGCTGGTTGAATGAAGGTATGGATTTGTGCAACAGATACTACATCTGCCTCCTCTGTAGGGGGTTGGTGTTGGAGCAAACTTGACTACAGACGTGGGGGGGGTGAGCCTCCCTTTCTGCAAAGGACTCTTTTGTGATATCAGTGACAAAGCAGTTTTGCAGGTTCCACCTCCACCTCTCTTCCTCCCTGCCTGCCCGTCCCTCCTACCCAACCAGTCAGGCTGCAGTTGAGCATGCTCTCATTCATGCTGCGAACTTCCTGGTTTCATTCATTCCCATGCATGTGCTACAAAGTCCATTTATAAGTGTCAGCCAAAAGGCCCATCAAGGCTGCAGCCAGACAAAGACGGATAAGGACGACAGGTAATAGACAGACAAATACGGAACATGCACACTCTGACCCGAATGTGTCACGGAAAAGCAGTTGCTGACTCGTTCAACAACTTCTCTGCCAAGATGATTCTGACACTAGTCATTTCTTATTCAGTTCTTTGATCACACCAAATAATTAAATATAGGCTACATGTAAACTGCAGATGGATATGCCAAATCAGTCAGTGGGTATATATATATATATATATATATATATATATATATATATATATATATATATATATATATATATATATATATATATGAATAATATAAGGTATATATAAAATAAGATAGGAGAAAGTTTAACATTTAAAGTCATCGGAGGATCCAGTGTTAATTATTATAGTAAATAAACAATATAGTAAGTCATAAGGCCAACTAGAGCACAATCACCTTATAACTCAGGACAGTTTCCAATCTGTGGCCTTTAGGGCTGCAACTAAGGACCAATAGGGATTAATCTACCGATTATTGAAGAAATTATTCGATTATCTGTTTGATTCAGGAAATGTTGAAAAATGCGGATCAAACGCGTTTCCCAAAGCCGAAGACGCAACTTCAACTACGCATAAAATAAAAAATAATACGATCAGCGGTTTTGGGAGAAGCTGGAACCAGAGAATTTGTACATGTTCTTCTCCGAAGGGATCATCATAAATGAATTTGGTAGTTGGCAACTAGTCGACTAATGGCCTTATCACTGCAGCCAAACACCTGGAGAGGAACTATTCTAGTTTCGTGAAGTGCTGCGAGCTCATCGACGCCTTTTTATGCAAACGAAGATGATGTCAGACTTTTTTTTTTTGTGTCAAATTCAGTACTACACCCTGTGACAGCGCTATCCGAGGCCTATCCTGAGCTCTCATAATCAGCTTACCAGGTTGAACACTGTCTCCACAATGTCTCGGTTGGAAACTTCCCCAACTTCCACCAGGCCGGCGAGCACGGCGAATTTCATCCTGATCCCCCTGATGGGCACCCCGGGGTTCAGCACCATGGCGCCCGGTCTCCCGTCCTTCGCATCACCTGCTGCCTCCTCGCTAGCCATGGCTAAGGAAGGACAGGTGGCGTTCACAGGTAAGGCACCTGTTCACCTCCAATGGTGACACGGTGCAGCCGACGTTAGGAGGAGGAGGGATAAAAAAAGAAAAAGGGGGGATTTATGTCCCCTTCAGCTGAGTTGTAGACAGTCTACAGGCACACAAGCAAAACCTCTCCCTCCCATCCAAAACACTTGAGCGAATAAGCCTCGAAAGTGAGCAGAGATGTTCCAACAAGCAGCGTGTTCCTCAGCCGCGGACGTCAGTGAAGTACTCCTCCTGCCCGGGTCCGTAACTTGATAGCACAGGGGATGGATTAGGGCTTTTGGAAGTGTGCTGCAGGTAACGAGGAGGGAGGCAGGTGAACCGGGAGCCGTTTCCTCCTCCGCCCGCCCCGGTCAAACGGTAAACGAGGACACGGGGACTACTTTACCGTCCGCTCCCCCTCCTCCTCCCGCCGCCTCCGTGCAGCGGTGTGGAAGTTGCTGTTGTCACCGAGTCCAGACACTTGACAGGTAGCGCTGTCTAGCACAAAACTCACTAACTGGAGGGGGCGAGTCCGACAGCGGCTCCGCTGGAAGTCGACGAAAGCACCGGGGAGGTTCACTCGCTCCGTCCTCCCCTGGAAACTCCGCTGACTTGCTTGAATGTCAACGTTAGCCCAGCTGCGCCGCTTTCGCTTCCTGATTTTCACCCCTGTAGCTTCAGCTCGTCACCGCCATGACAGTGTAGCCCTTGAGTAGAGCGGCGCATGCGCAGTGTGAAGGGAGTTGGGTGTAAACGGCTCAGCGGCAGGTGTGTCGCTCAGGTGGCTCTGAGCACGCGACACTTAGGTTCAGGGAAGGCGAGGAGTTCTCTGCTTACTACGGTTTATGTTCAGTTATCGCGAGAGAGAAAAGATAGAAAGGCAGAGGTGGAAAGTAACAGAGTATAGTCCATGATAATCAGTATCCTACTGAACATGAGGAGGGGTCTTCAACAACAGAATTACTACATTTAATATAAATGTGTTGCCCATTACTGTAGTTCTCAAAGTGAGGTCCGTGGACCCCCACGGGTCCTCGAGGGGATATCGGGGGTCCCCAGGAAAAAGGGGAATAATTTATTTTCACTATAATTCCATTTGTAAGTGGATCAGTGACAAATAATGTTTTGCAAGATGAGAAAGTAAAAAAACAGCTTTAAAATGTAGTTTTAAGAAACATTCATCAGGTCTCAAAATGTAAAAATTTAAGATGTTGCTTTCTTGTTATTTGAAAGACCGTTTGTACCTTTATTTTTACAAAAATCACAATTTTATGTGATTTTTTTTGACACAAAATGTCAAATTGTGGAAAAGAATGATAAATTCAGACATATAATCCACTTAAGATATAAAACGTGTTGATAGCATGTGTTTTTTTAAAACATTTTATAATTAATTAAATTATACTTTTTATAATATTAAATACCACATGGCAGATTTGTCATTGACCCAAGGAACAAAATGACAGTATGTAGAACCATTTGTACAGAGGACTGACATTTAACATTAAATGTTATTTTCCCTTTTGATGTATTGGTTATATTCCATATTGAGATGAAAATAAATAGAGGGAATGAATACATTTTTAAATAATTAGTAAATAAAATGGAAAATAAAATAAATGGGGAAATAATACACAAATATATGTATTTTATTATTTAATAAAATGGAAAAGTAAATATGGACATTAATTAGTATATTTATTTATGTACTGAGTCATTTATTTATTTATTTTTGATTATGGCAGTTTCAATCCTCCATATTTTGGCCTTTACTTTCCTACACATTCTGTTATAAATCATTTTAAAGCAAAAAACCTATGTGATGGGATCTGCGGTCTAGTTTTTTGACTTTAAAGGTCCTTGACGTAAAAAAGTTTGAGAACCACTGGCCGGACTCTTCATTTGTTTTGTCTAGTAGTTTTGCAGTTGTCTTACTCTTATAGTGTTACATTTGGTTATAATCATTACTCTAGTTGTATTTCTTACTAAATATTATGAAACCATATCGACAAATGTGGATACTAACAAGGAAACTAATTTCTTTGTTTTCCTGAAGGAAAATGAACAATATTTGTCAATGATTTTACCCCAAATAAACAAAAAACAGCAATCAAGACAATGAATGTATGCAATATAGTTGTTATGTGTACTTATTATTACATACTTATGTTTATTCTCCACTTGATTTTTTAAAATGTTTTATTTATGTTGTCTTTTTCTGCTCTCGATGTCACATCTATATGACGTGATGTATAGAGATTTATTTAAAAAGAAAAAAATGAACTGGGCATACAATAACTTGTAAGGCAGCAATATATACTGCCGTGCACTATTGTTACCAATGTTATTTAATGTGCATTTTTAGACATATTCAAATTTTTTAAAAGACTCACTTAACACCCCTGAACTGTGATGGGAAAGTATTCATTACATAGCAGCCATATAGAATATTGAATATGTAAACACAGGTGTTACCAATGATACTAAATAGTGTTCAGTTCCATTTAGTGTAGCAGTGTTTCCAGTGGGCCAATTTTCACAATAGCAGCACCTGACTCTATTTAACATCACCATGGAACTTTAATTAGTATCATTGGCAACATCAGTGTTTATACTTTTTCCTGTCAATAAAACTGCCTATAGTATTAGCACCTTGCAAAAGACATTCAAAAAACTGTCCACTGTATTGCTTATGATACTGTAGCCTACAGAATAAAACCCAGCTACTCAACAGGAAGACTTATATCTTCCATACAATGTTCAGAAGGTATTATATGCATTCCTTACAGATATAATTCACATAATATTATAAATAAATAAGCACCATAAGTGAACATTTGCATTAATAACCCACAATATGTGTCTCAACTACAACTATATTTCATATTTTTTGTTGCAATATGTTGAACAAGCCCCAAACACAGTTTTATGTTGTGACTGCAATAAATGTTGGCTGAAATGTGTTTACCACTTTTTCTACAGCACGTTGACAGATGTCCACATCCCAAGGCAATAGAGACCAAACATCACTCTGTCACTCTGCTTCGCTTGCCTTTTTAAAATCACAGCCACTGACGCCCTGGACATGTGCGATGTTTACAGCTGAGGAGAGGCAAGGTCCTAGTTTCAAGACCTTTTTCTACAAGGTATTTTTTGTCTTGTTGCCGTGTATCACGCTTGGCAGGTTCGTTATTTATTTGACCTTTCACTGTTATTACTCAGCATGCCCTACTTGCCCATATGAATATAATTTCAGGGCATTGCTATAAAAAGAGCTTATGCTGTTTATTTGTTTCGATTTGCCATTTTATCGTTCCCTTCAGGAGGAGGCATTGTTTTCGGTGCCATTTGGGTAGAGTGGACAATCGGCCGACAACAAACCCATTTGATTTTGGGGCAGATCCCACTCAGGAAATGTGCACAGTTACTGTTTTAGTGGCTAGTAATGGCTCCAGCTGGTCATTGCAACGTTAATAGTTGAACGAGCAGTTGACAGAACTGTGCCCTTGTGATTCAGCTTGGCACCATCCTAATGGTTTTGGAAACATAGCCACACATATTGGTTGTGCTGCAGATTTGCATGCCAGATAGCAGACTGATCTTTGATCCCGAATTAAAAGCGATTATATACAATATCTATGTCTGTTATTGAATGAGGCCAAATCCTTATCTAACAGTATTAATACTGTATATTGTATTAAACAATGCCTGTATTTGTCTGATTTGTTTCTCCTTTCTCTGCTCATAATGGTGGCTTAATATTTGTTCTGCTGGATGGCTGAGCAGCTATGAGTGTTGTTGCCACAGAGGAAGCTGGCGTCAGCGTTACCGCTGACCTCCAAGTAAAGCGTAGCTGAGCCCTCGGGGACTCTGGGAGTCATGGAAGCCAACAGCAGCAGCACCCATGAGATGCAGGCCATGTCTCCGATGTAATGACCTGAAATCAACAGACTTGCTCACTGCAGCCCAAAGGTAGCCTTTCTTAAATAAGGCTTTGAAATGCTTCCACTGACCTTTGAATTGAGCATGAACCAGACCATTTATGTTTCATTCTAACTGTGCTCCATAGATTGAGACATTTAGGGGCATATTAGAGTTGTATAATTCATTGTAATCTTCTTTTGTTCTTCCTGCCACCCTAACTGTCTGAGCAGAGAATAGTCGTCATTGCTGTAATTACTTTGTAATAAAAAAGAATTGTTCGTCCTACTGGCACTCATGTACATCTTTGCTCCCAGATTGTGTCTGACAAACACTTTCAAGGCTCGCGAGAAATACACTGGAAGCAAAAGAGTGTTAATGATTATAAAATGAAAGTCCACATTGTGAAACCTGCCATTAAAATCAAGCTTTGATTGTGTGAATAATTCAGTGAACGTTTCAAGTGGCACAAACATTACAAATGTAAAAACAAGAAGACAGTGGACTACTGTGTCACGTGACGTGACGTCATTAGAATGATCTAGATGGATATGTTAACTCTGTTGTTATCTCTGTAAAGAAACATCACATTCATCAGACCTTTGTTACTTGTTTAGATACAAACATATGAATGTCGGTGTTATCTTCACCCACACTCGGTTACAGCAGTCTGAAGGAGAAAACCACTCATGAAACATCCCTTCAGCTACTTGCAGTAACCTATTATTATAAATATGTATGGGAAACTGTGTATTTGAGGAGTTTTTTTCTTGCCTTTGTTACAATAACAGCGTGAGTGGACTAATCTACATGACATTAACATACAGAGACAGATTTTTTCTGTTCAGAGAAAGTAATGTTTTCTGTTATAATCCACGTTGTCATTGAACAATAATGTTACTTTAGTAATAAAGGCACCCTGTATCTTCCACAAGTTAAACACACAGTACATATGGTGCTCATGATACTTGTGGAAGCAAATAAAAATTGTAATAATTTAAATTTTATGAGCAACTGAATTGTAAAAGGATACTGTGTGAAAAAATACTGACTTGTATATTTTTCTTTTAATAAAACTGGTTTGCATATTTTACTAATATATAAAAAAACAACTTCCAAAATATATTTTGTGAATGTCTCTTTGAAATTTCAAATCGTATATTTCCCAAGACTATTTTAGCATCCACAAATTCAGAAACTACAGATACTTTTTATTCATTTTTTTATACATCAGTTGATGTCCACTGTGGAGACATTTAAATACCCATTTATCAGTTTGTATTATCAATTTATCATTTTTTTTTTGTAAATAAACCATTATACTAGTATTTTTGGTCATGTCTGGTCAATACCTAACCTGAAGGCTGGTTTATCACTGATAAAATCCTGTTTATTGGATGTAGTGTTATAACTATGATCATATGATCTGCCTTATGTGGTGTGTGTGACTTTGGAGAAACCCAATGAATCCAACTACAAAACAGATCACAGAGCTGACCTAGAAATTCTAGAAACAACAGAGTATTCACACATGGATCAGACTGAAGTCTGGAAGTGTTTTATACAAACTCTATTGACTTTTACATTAGGGAACTGTCATTCTTTCTTTTCTATCCCTTATCTGTATTTGTTGATCTGTTTGACAAGATGTGTATTAAATTATACAGCAATAAATAAAATGAAATTGAACACCAATAACATTGTGAAGAAATACATGTTATTGTTAAAAAGATTTTTCAAACTAACCTTTTTTAAATTTATATTTGTATGTATTTAAATAAAATATTTGATAAAGTCAGATATCTGTCAAATAGATTCCACGTTTAGGAAATTAATCCGTTGTGATTTCAAACAAGTATCTCTTATTTGCTTCAATAAACACAACAAATTCATGAAACCCTGACTTTATGAATGTTTTATCTGTTTACCGGCAGAGGGCGCCACAAAAAAAAGACTCGCGAGATAAGACAAATCTCACGGCCTCGTTCTCTTTATTTCTCGCGTGATTTCGGGTTTCTTCCTCTTTCAATCCCTGTAGCCAACATGGCAGTCGGCAAGAATAAGAGACTGACCAAAGGCGGCAAAAAAGGTGCCAAAAAGAAGATGTAAGTAGACAATTTACACACCGCAACACGTATTAAGCTTTACTTTTAACACTACTGCCATTTGGGTTTAAAAAATATGACGGATGAAGCCGATATTAAGCGGATATCACGGGGCCAGTGCTAAGGTCTTCGCCGCCGGCCTCTGTGGCGCTGGCTGGAGCTGTAACATGCTCCTTCCCTTTACTCTACATTGTCGCATTAAATGATCATTTAGTTGTTTAGAGATGCGTATATACCTACCTCCTACTACATACTGACTCGTGACTGTGTTAAAGAAGCAGTAATGGCTGTGCAAGTTTAGACGAACAGCTCACGATACGGCCACTAACGTGAGTTGCTAACTGCTGCTATGTGTTAGCATTCATTTAGCCGTCATGCCTTTAAAATAAGGCAGACAAAATCAACAGATGTATTTATAGTGAAGGAGAATAACATTATCCAAACAACCCAAGTTGTATTTTCAAGCTTTTAAAAGGTGGCTGGATATTAGTGAATAAGTTAGAATGAGTCAAATCCCCCTAATACTGCCTGCTAACTCAATCTGTATTGCTCAATGGCGTATTTTAGCCGTTTAGCTTACTAGCCGTCTATGTTATGGTTGGGGGAATAGTGGACTTTTAAGTGAATGCTAAATGCTTGTCACTTTTCTTCAGCGTGGACCCCTTCTCCAAGAAGGACTGGTATGATGTTAAGGCACCAGCTATGTTCAACATCCGCAACCTTGGCAAGACCTTGGTTACCAGGACCCAGGGAACCAGTAAGTCTGGCTTTTTATGTAGTGAAGGTGCTCTGTATATAACCAGATATTTTATGTTCAGTGCCACTTCTAACTAGAGGTCACCTGGTTTGCATGTATTTATCCATTCCTTTGTAAAAAAAAAAAAAATGATTTTAAGTACACTAGGTGACAAACAGGAATGAAAACATGGTTCCTGAATTAAATGACAGGATAGATTCAGTACTAAAAATCTGTAGTCATTACAACAGTGGAAGAGCGTTTCCTCGTAATCATTCCTTCTGTTCATACTGGCTATGAAAAGATTCCCTTAAATGTATTTTAATGTAAGTGATGGGGACAAAATCCACTGTCTACATGGTTATTGTGTGGAAAAATGCATTCAAGTTTACCTGATCCTGATGTTCCATTATTCTGTGATGCTGTCAAGTGGATATCCACTGTATTTATTATCTTGGCATCAAATTTTCTAGGACAGTTTTTTTGTTGAGCTGTGGTTGAAACTAATGCTGGAATACTGACTGAAGCTTCATGTTAGCTTCCGCATAACTTTGGAATTTGTTTTTACACAACCAACTGGATTTTGACCCCCATCGTTTTGTAAGTGCATTGTGAAGGGATCTTCTTCATTGTGAAGGGTGGTTCTGTTTCACCGTCGATTTGGGCTCTTGACTGAAGATCCTCAGGGGGAATTGTGGACATATCTGTTAAGTCCTGAATACAAAACAATGTTGGTATCTGAAGTTGATACAGTGAGAATGAGTGAGCTGACATTCCTATCCTGTATTTTTCTTTTTAAATTTATTACAATTAATCAGTCCTTCAAGTCCTTTTTTCTCACAATTGTGTATTATTCACAACCACTTAGGAATTGCCTCAGACGGTCTTAAGGGACGTGTGTTCGAGGTGAGCCTCGCTGATCTGCAGAACGATGAGGTGGCCTTCCGTAAATTCAAGCTCATCACTGAAGATGTCCAGGGCAAGAACTGCCTCACAAACTTCCACGGCATGGACCTGACCCGTGACAAGATGTGCTCCATGGTCAAGAAATGGCAGGTAATGTTTCAGCACAAAGTGCTGTATATCTTAATTTTTCTCTATACCTACTTAAAAAAATAAACTCAACCCTTAGCTGCAGTGTTTTAAAAGAAGGCTAGAAATGTTCCTTAGTGTGGATGATGTGATGGACTAGAAAGTAATTGGAAAGTAATTAACTGACGGTTGGATTCTTAATTTTTTACCAAAAGGGCTAAAAAGTTCTGCTGTCAAACATAATCTCACTGCGAGATATTGAGATCAGTGAAATATTTAACATTTCAAAATACAGTGGTGTGGTGTGTTGGTATGGTATTACCTACTTAATAAATAGTGTCATCTCCCAATAGGCAATAATTCCTCCATAATCATTGTAACCATGGTTAACAAGTGCTGTCAGTATGAAGTCCTTTTATTTCCAAAAGGTTCTTGAGCGTTTTTGACGAAGGTTCTTGGTCTATAGGGATAGTTCCTCAGATGAAAACATTACCGTGGCTTGTTTATACATCGTAGTTGACTGAGCCCTACACTATGTATAAGGACTTAAGATTACTGTCCTGTCACAGTAAAACTCAGACAACATGGATTGTAAAAACTTTTTCTGAATGCTAAGCAGGGGAATTGGTTATACACATGTTCTCCAGTCATAGTAGAGATGATACAATGAGCCAGCAGTCTAATTGTTTTGACTCAAAGATGCAACTTTTTATGTTGAAATGCAGCAGTCTGTCGTTAATGCACGTTATGCACTTACATTTAACATCAGCATAGCTAGGTTGGTGTTTTGGTGGATACTTAATTCTTTATATTGTAAAGCACCTAAACTATAATTACTGGAACCAAAGTATAGTTTGCAGGACTTTATTCTTGGAATATGGATGGGATGATCTAACACCAATAGTCTATGGTCCTTAGGTGAGGTAAGTGTGACTCAGCATAGCTCCTACTCTATATGAATATATGGTGCATGTAAATTTTTATCCATTGCATTTCAGGCAGTCTACTACTATTTATGTTCATATCATGGCAATGAAAATACAATTCAGTCAACCCTGTTTATAAACACATTTTGGGTCTGATAAAAATCCGAAAAAAATGAGCACAGCATATAAGTTGCTACAGAGTTGACATTTGAAACGCCATTAGGAAAATTTCACATAAATATAGATTGTTGTCTTTGCATGTTTTATTAAAATCTAATCTGATTTTTTTTTTTTTTGTCTTCCTACTCAGACCATGATTGAAGCCCATGTGGATGTGAAGACCACTGATGGCTACCTGCTGCGTCTGTTCTGTGTGGGTTTCACAAAGAAGCGCACCAACCAGATCAGAAAGACCTCCTACGCCCAGCACCAGCAGGTCCGTCAGATCCGCAAGAAGATGATGGAGATCATGACTCGTGAGGTTCAGACCAATGACCTGAAGGAAGTTGTCAACAAGCTGTAAGTTAAAGCATCTCCTGGCCCCAAGTTAACTGAACTCATTAATGGCATCCCTCTAATGCTAGTGATCAAATTGATGCAAAAATGCTACCGCCCATTTAGAAATTGGGTTCTCTCCAGTTATAGAGGTCAAGTCTTAGCTGTCTTAAATTACTTGTCTTTGAGATTATCAGGTGATCAGTAAAATGTGAACTTGTGAAGCTGCTGACAAAGTGTTGTGATTTGAGCATTACAATATTGTCATATTCCAGGATCCCAGACAGTGTTGGCAAGGACATTGAGAAGGCCTGTCAGTCCATCTACCCTCTACACGACGTCTATGTTCGCAAGGTCAAGATGCTTAAGAAGCCCAAGTTTGAGTGTAAGTAATGCACAATACTGGATGTACAGTTCAAAACTGCTTAATTTCCCTGTGGCCTGTTTACTGTGAATCATCCTGAAATAAACTCTTGGTTGTGTTGCAGTGGGCAAACTGATGGAGCTCCATGGTGAGGGCGGTGCCGGCAGTGCTGCAAAGGCAGCTGGTGATGACACTGGAGCCAAGGTGGAGAGGGCTGATGGCTACGAGCCCCCCATCCAGGAGACCGTCTAAACACCCTGACAGATTTAATAAAAAATGTAAATTACCAAAAACTGCTGTCATCTTTCAATCTTTGTGTCAACAGTGGAAGACATTTTATATACAGTGGCTACAAAATGAAAATCTAGGAAACTTACAAAAATAACCTGAAGAGTAAAAGGACAACGGGCAACAAGTGTTTGAAGCTGTAACTGAGGAACAGGCAAACCACTAGATGGTGTACATGTGGCAAATACAAAACAAGCTCATCAGTCATTTCAAATAACAGTCACATTTTTATTTCATGACCAAGATAAATTAGTAAACAATTTGAAATTAATGGTTCAGATAAAACATTTTTCACTATGGAGATGAAATACTGGCTTCTAGTTTTTTTTTTTTTTTAATTCCACTACAAAAAACATTTGTCCTTCCTTCTGGTCATCCAACAGTGTTTTTGTACTAAAGACCACATGTCTATCACAGTACCTGCACATAGTTTTTAGGGACCAGAGCCCGTTTCCCTTTTAAATCACCCAGAAACCATTCTTCATCAATAGACTCTAGATTTGTGATGATGTCCCCAACCTGTGAAAGAAAGAATAAGATTTGTGACTGGCAGTGCTTTCAAAAGATATTCCTTGAGCTGGAAATTCATGCGAATTATACATAATTTGAGGAAAAGCATTAACCACCAGACCTTCAGAGATAGCTCGTCATCGCAGTCTGATGCAAATTCGAACAGAGCCCTGGCTCTCACTCCTCCAACAGCTCTGTTCTGCTGCATATCAGATGACTGTTGTCCTGCTGAGGATGATGTTTAAACAATAAATGTTGGTCTTATAAATCTTTCAAAACTGAATAAACATTAACTTATCACATACACAACTTGGCTTCAACCATAAGGTTTTATTGGTTTTCTTTATTTTATGAGATCGTAAACCCACTTCACCCATCAGAAATGATAGACTTTTCTCACCATTTTTTATATATTAGATAATGAAAAGAAAATTACTGGGAATTGCAACGGCAGTGCTAATAATGCCTTAAATTTAGTGTAATTGTGATAACAGCCTCATCTAATTATGTCTTGGTTGAATATGATGATGAGATCAATGAGGATCAGGTCTTCATTTGCAGATGGCAGTCAGTCAGTTCATCATTTCAATAATACCATGACAACTTCATACCCGTGCTGCTCTCTACGAAAGCCCTTGGGAACATGCCCTCTCTGCTGTTGAGCCTGCCGCAGCTCCACTCGTCATTAAGATGCTGGGTGACCAGGATACGGTCGCCCTGTTGGAAGGACAAGTCTCCGTCTGTGTTCCCAGCAAAGTCATAGAGAGCCACCATCCACTCCACAGTGGAAGGAGATGTCTACAGAGGGAGCAGGACAAGATACAGGGAGGATACAGATGGTGATTAAAAGAGAAAAAATGCATAATATATAACTACTTTTAACAGAACATTTGAATCAAAGTTATTGTTGTTCCTGCTTTCATAAATACTGGATACCTGTGTCTGATTGGCAACCGCAGGGATGCTGGGAGAAGCCACCATGCCTGCGGAAAAATTACATATTGTTAAATTATTATGATAAACATTTATCACAATTCAAATGAAAATTATATAGCATTCACTCAGCGGGGGAAAAGAAAAAACAGAATTTATGTAAATTTACAGTATATTTTGCACTTAAAAAATAGTTTTTGGAGTGATTGCAGTACATTTACACAAGTTTTTTACAAATCTTAGGCTAACAAAACAAGTACATAAATTAAAAGACCCCGTATTCTCCACCAGAACTGAACTCAAAGCAGCTTGCCATCTTTAAAATAGCATTTTCAGTTTTTTAAACCTGTAATCTTTTGTAAGTCTATAAATTCCTATCCGTTTAAATTAGAAGTTTCCTGGGGAAAAGAATTATTATATAATGAAGTCATAACTCTCTAGCAGCATGACCAGTACATTAGTTAGTTGTTGATGTAAGAGGGAATTTGCAGAAAAGATCCAGCTAAGCGGGTAAATAAAAAAATGAGAAATATATTTGAATAAACTGAGAAACAACCTCGGCCTTTCCAAACTCCTGGCAGTTGACCTGGAGTGTGTAAACAGACCTATTGTAAACAGCTATGAAATGAAATAGAAGCAGAAGCAGACATTCCTGCCATGCCACAGAGTAAATGCCAGCCTAACACAAAGGCAAAAGGATGGATAAAGGCTCTTCACTGATGAACACAACCACCCTTTTGTTTTTCAATTGTGTACCAAGAAGAAAACATGCTGGTATTATAAATATTATCATTTAACCCAAGAAGCTCATAATGAATTTTGATTGATGATTTTTACCGTCCAGTGCTGCGTTAATGGGCAGATCTTCGATGACCTCTACAAAGTTAAGAGGGAAGATTCCACTAAAGGCACCGATCTGTCCTCGAGCCCACTCCTGTCCCACGTATTCCTTGAGCTGGATCACGTCACCCTCAGAGAAGGACAGCTCATCGCTGTGCTCGCCCTCAAAGTCGAACCTCGCCACGCATCTCGGACCACTTCAAGAGCAGGCGACATTTCAGATGTCAGATTAACGAGTCGTGACAGTGCATGAATGCCAGCACAAAGAGTTTAGGCTGTAAAAACTTCACCTGACTCTTGCAGACGGTGGCTTCGCTTTCCTTTCAGGGAGCAGATTTGGTGAATCAGACTAATTGGAAAAGACAAATATTTGCTTCAGTGTGATGATTTCTCAACCAGACTGTAATGTAAATCTAACATAGCGATGCGTATAATGTCTGTGTGAACAACAATTACATGTACCAGGACGGTGACGAAACTGACAGGAAAGTAACCGGTAGATCCTCGACAGGTGCCTCTATACCACTGGCTGTCCACCCGCTCCACCATGCTCACCATGTCTCCTGCCCGCAGACCCAGCTCTCCTGGACCCTCTGTGTGAATAACACGCACATTAAAAAATATAACCCAACTTCCAAATATAGCAAATCCTCTGACAACATTTTATTAACACTGATTTTAATTATTTTCAGCCAGTATCTCCCTTTTAAAAATGCATGCATTAGAGTAATAGAGGCCTTATTTGCTTTTTACCAAGACAATAAAAGATGAAAAGATGAACACTTAACACTTTCATGTCTATGTGTTAAGTACAAAGCCACAGCCAATACATGGTTAGCCTAGTTTAGCATAAGACTGAAAGCTTTACAATAGCAGCCTACCGACAGCTGTGATCTTATCTTATTGGTGCAATACGTAAAAAGTGAGATTTTAATTGGTCTTTATAAGAAGGTCTAGATGTTATATCATTTTTGTTCCATACTTCAAAACTCAGAAATGCACAGCTATTAACACACAGGGATAAAAACCCAGGAAAAGTGTACCACATGAGACCTTTTACATGTTAAATTGTTCCAACTGCACCCAAAAAAGACAAATGGCTGTTCTCATGATTCTAATCACATAAACAAGCTAAACATGTTAATTATTGAGTTTCATGGGTGGATTTTGTAACAACTTTGGGCAGAGTCGGGCAGGCTGCCCCCCTCTTACCTTCAGTCTTAATGCTAAACCCATGCTACTTCCTCCAGGCTCTAGCTCCATGCTTATGTCAAACTCTATCAATATATTTTATTAGATCAGTGGTGAAATCGGAACCACTAGCAGTTATCGGTTTCCTTTAATAATTGCTGCGTCACCTGGTGTGAATTCATGGATGGCCTGAACCTTTAGCCAAGACCCAGCTGCATGTGGACTGACACTCTGCAGAGAGAACAACAAATCATATTAGGTTAATGCATCAGAGCCCAGTTGACACAAAGGACAAAGTAAGGCTTAAGTATCAGAGATCTGCATTTGCTCCTGATTGAAAGACCAGTTACCTGTGATGGGGATGTTTTAGAGACTGTGTCAAGAGGAGTGATGACCTTCATGCGAGACTTGTGGACTCGACCTCTAGCATCGCCAACTTGGCACTCAAATGTATTGTGGTCAATCTCCTCGAGCAGCAGAAGCACTTCATTTTTCTATTGAAAAAGGCAAACAAAAGATACTTTTAATGTACTTTAATGTATGAAATAATGTACTTTCACATAAAAATGCCATGTAAGCTGGTAAAAACCTGAAATGACAGTTCTCCTGTGTTGTTCCCATTGTAGTCGGAGGCAGTGATTCCGTGGGGAAGTTGTAGCTGTTGGAAGGAAGCAAAAATTAAAGAGATGCTCATTGTGTGGTGTTTGGCACAGACGTGCAGTGGGATCTCTCTCTCACGGTGTATTTGTTGTAGAGACGGTGGCCCGGGTTGGGCCTCGGAGGTAGGACGGGTCCTTTCCCGCGGGGCTTCTGTGTCTGGGGTTTGGGTGAAGCCTGCTGTGGTGCTGAATGGGATCGTCCTGTGGCCTGCAGGCTGGGAGGGGGAGGCCTTCCTGGGCCTGTTTTAGCTGGAGGTGGGCGAGGAGGTAGTTTTTTGCTTGTACCGATCCTCCTGAAGCACAATACCATTCGCCATCATTAAAGTAAATATCCACATCTTTTTAAAGTATACTACCATTTAAAATGTATATTTTTTACTGATCTGGATTATGTGAATCCCCCCCCCCCCCCCCCCCCCCCCCCCCACACACACACACACTTACCGAGGTGGTAGCGACGGCTCCGACCCAACATCAAAAGCCTCCTGCAGAAGAATCCGAGTGTGCATTTTTAGTAGCAGTAAAACAGACTCACCGAATCAGTCTAGGATACTGGAAACCATAGTGACCATGCAACAACACACAGCATTCAGTGGAAGCTAGACTCAGCTCGACAGCAGACGATCCGTCCATGAAACCACAATGGGTTTCATTGTTCGTGTAAAATAGAGGAAATGAAGCAGGTAAGCCACTCAGCTGACAGACAAGATAAACCTGAGTGAAAGAGACTCACTGGGCTCAAAATTCACCACATCATAGTTCACAGGTACACATTAATAGGACTAAACCTTTAAATGAGTCTTACGAGATTATGTTTTGATTAAAATCTATAACATCAAAAGCACCATATGAGAAGAAAAAAACACCCTCCTGGTGTATTTTCAGGTATAAGGCATAGCCACTGTACTGTGGACGACTTTTACTCTTTATATAAGAAGACGGGATGTTCTGAGCTGCTACTTGCAAATCCTACCTGAGAGGGGAAAGTAGGGGTGGGAGGCAGACTTTGTTTGAAGTTCCCAGAGGGATTCAGGGAACCTATGGGCTTCTGAGAAGGGAGCGGAGGAGGACTGTCCTGACAGTGGTCTGAAAATGAAAAAGAAGAAACCTCTGTTCACCACAATATATTTGAAACTTGTGTTCTATTATGTCTCATTTCATACAATATTTGAATAGTCATGTTGTGGTGTACTGCATTTTGGGGGGGGGGGGGGGAGGGGGGGGGGTGCAACTTGCCCTTCAAAAATCTGTGCACGATCCTGGTACTCTGCATTGAGGTGGACTTACATGAATCCGTTCTGCTGGGAACTCTGATGGTGGTTGGTCTCCTGGTTACAGACTGTCTGCTGAACGAGCCTTCGTTGCTGTCCACGTTATGCTGGGGCTTGACTGGGATGTGACCTGAACACAGACGTGAATGTATATCCATTATGTTACAATAGTTATTTACCGTCAGCTGAATTTAGAATAAAGACTGGAACACAATGTTCACAGGGAGTTCACATCTTCCTGAAAAAACTACTTTGGATGGATTACTCAGTTCCATACTTGACACACACTAGAGCGGTGGCATCGATCTTATGCAACTCTCACAAACAACGTGAATGAGCACATTTCCCAAAAGATTAAACTTCCCTGAAATGCGATATGAATTATTTACCATGGCAACAGCAAATATAAAAGTGGTTTATTTCACAATATTAGACATTTTAAAACTTTAGGCTCTGATAACTGAATTAGTAATTCTGTGGGTAACTACATCTTAACTTGGCTATTATGCTTAGTTGTTTTCTGTGCAGTGTTGCAATCCAAGAAATACTTATGAATAGAATATTCTATTTCTGCAAAGTCTGTTCCAATAGATGCTGCTAAATGCCATTAAATATCACACACTGGACCTGGAGATTAGTCAGTAACGAAAAATACAAAGAAACGCTCTAATGCACAATAATTAAAACAAGATGCTACTCACTTGATAAACTGTCCACAAACTCACTCCCTCTGATCATGGAGGTTGAGTTGTGGTTGTTAATGTTCAGGTTGGGTTTCAGAGGTTCCTTAACAGGCTTCAGTGGAGGTGTAGGGGGAGCAGTTGAAGTGTCCTCCTCATGGATACTGTTGGCTCTGGTCAGCAATGAAGGACGTAACCTGTGTGGGACGGGCCCCTTAGCGAGTAAAGTGTCTAGTTCCTCTTTTACAGACAGTCCCACAGGTTTCCTCGGCGGCAGAGGTCTAGGTGCTGGTGTAGGGGTCTGAGGGTTGCTTGTGGTCGGAACGTTTTGATTGTCATTTTCGACACTGTGGTTAAACTGAGGTTTAACAGCTATAGAAGGTTTAGCAGCAACTGAAGGTCTGTTCGTGGTCTTCCTGGGCAGAGGTTCTGGTTTTCCTGGACCAACCACAGCACCATCTTCGGCCTGGATTTCGAAGGCCTTGATCCTGGCCTGGATATTTCGTTGACTGTGGCCCGTACTCATCTCGCCACCAGCATTTTCACCTTGAGAAGCCTCGTCTAACTGGTCGTCAACGTCAACCTTCTCCTCACACTCGTTCTCTATGCTAAAGACCTCCAACAGCTCCTTCAGATATTTATTTGACGAGACATCCTCTGCATCTGTGCCTGAGGCGACCTTTACATTCTCACAATTCTCAATGAGTTTGACCAGAGTCTGATCTTGTCCTTGGTCTTCCTTGACGGCCTGCTTTCGGGATTTTATACGAGGAAGCGGGACGGGGCGTTCACTGTGTTCAGAGTCTGAAGAGGAAGGAGCGGATGCAGCAGGGATAACAAAGGCAGAAAGAGGCTGAGCTGGATGGTTTGCAGGAATGTCCCAGTACACAGTAACAGATCTGGTACATGTAAGAGTCGAGTCCACCTGTTTGTCCTTTATTTCAGTCTTAGAGTCACTTTGCTCCCCTGCGTTTGTGGATGCTGTTGTATTTGTCACAACTTTCCCGTCACTGGGTCCAACAGTTTCAGCAGCTGGTTCTCCGTTAACTGCTTTCGGTAACGTTGGCCTTGGTGGCTTTTGTGGCTTTTTACCTGTGAGCAAACGTAAAGTATGATCCTGTGTAGCAGAAATAGACTGAAACCTTAAAACTGACTACTGATGATACTCAAACGCCTCACCGGCAGATCTTTTCTTTGCCGACGGTGGAGTTGCGCCGCACTGTGGTGCAACGGCACCTGTGTCTTCCCTCACAGGGTCGGTCTGTGTGGCACTGCTGGTGGTGCAGGTGGACTGGCGGGGGGCTGCGGTGGGCTTGACACTGTGCTCTTCCTGGGTCTCTTTAATCACCTGGTCATAGGATGGTGGGGGCTAAGTCATGAAAAAGAAAGGTGTTCACACACATGCATGCATTATTTTCCCATGTACTACAGCATTTCCAGTATGTGGAGGGATATTTTACTTAGTTATGTGTTGTGTATGATTTATGTGAAACAGTATTTAGGAAGAAACATGTTAGAGAGAAACATACAATACTTAACTGATGAAATACAACTGAAGTACAAATAATTTTCTGTTCTGGTGTCAAGTAGAACAAAAATCAGAAAACGGGCGGGCGGATTATAGCTCATGAGAGAAGTATTTCAAAAATTCTGCCTATGACCTCCATTGCCCTCATTAGGAAGAAATATTCCTCAACAGCACGGGCATATCGCCCTTAATCTTTGAGAGCCTCCACAAACTGGCTAACAGCCAAGTGAATTAAAGCAGTGTGAGGGACATTCAGATCAGGTCTACCTTGGAAACAGGCTGGATGCCTACAGACCAGCCTGGCTGAGGGGGAGGTGAGAAAACCACAGAGGTTCCTGGGAACCAGTTGTTGCTGGCCAAGGGTTCTGCTGAGATGATGGTGATCTCTGGTCGCCTGGAAGACAAATCATATATATAGGACACATTCGGAATGCAAAAATACACATACACATTAAACCCATATTACATTCTACTCTATTACAGTTAGTTACTTCTCAGGTTAAATGTCCCATATAATAACATGATGAGCTTGTAAATTACACTCGATTAGTTCCCTTCTATAAAAATATGAGTGTGCATTTATATCTCCGGTCATGTTTCAGAGTTTATTTCCTCTCACAGGGTTTCAAATAAATAACTGAACAAGGTCCAAAGAGGTCAAACTCTTCAATATTTCTCAGAAAAACACAAAGAAACTTTTGAGAAATATATCAAAATGCATTCAGCAGAACTATGTTTTTTTTTCTTATTTCCTGCACAATTTATCATTTTAAGATCCACATATATATTGTAACCCTTAAAAAAGCAGTTTAATCTAACTCCACCTTCACCAGCTATGATAATTAAAATGCTGATTTATTGTTTTAAATGTATTTAATATACCAAAACCTTTACCTTAGTATTTTAAGTATGTACTTTTACTTAAGTAGGAATATGAATGCAGGACTTTTTACTTGTGTAATATTTTTGTAGTGATCTTGTTTAAGTAAAGGATCAGAGTACTTCTTCCAGTACTAGTTATATACAAAATGATGCAACAAATTAGATGTAGATTTTATAGATCTTGGTGTAATTTTACAGGCATTAATGAGCAACAAAGAATATAATGATCAAGTAAACATGAAGAGGAATTATTATTAATAATAATTATCCAGAGCTGTGTTCACATTACCTTCTGTCTCTGGTATGGTCACTCTGAGAGTTTGTTCTTGCTGAAGGAAGTGAAAAAAAAAATCAACTTTTTCCTGCACATTATAGACAGTATAGCACATTTTTACACAAGCTGCATCAAATTTCTACTTGAAAACAGTACTTTAAAAACAATGCATTTACCATAGACTATCAAAATATTTACCAGTGAAATGTCAGTAACCAAGGTGTCTGAATACTCTCGGATATTAAGGATGGTATGATTACGGATTACTACACATCCTACACATCCAAGAGATAAAATAAACCCTTTATGTCTGCAAACTTACTTCGTTTGATAGCAGCTCGTATAGAAGACAAAGGTCCCTGGCTGCAAGAGATAACACAACAGGAAATCACTAAGGTGTGGGACACATGCAGACAAGAGCAGGTGCATACTTTTATGGTTGAATCAATTCTTAAAATGAAATCTCGTCATTTCCCCCTGGGCAACATCTTACAATATGTTCCATCCATACTGTTGATGCCAATTTATGTAATGACAAAATATTTAAAATGATGTCTAACATTAAAATAAAGGGAGAGGCTGAGAGCTGTACAGAAACTGGTAAAAGAATAGAATAAAATGATAGAAATATCTAGGAAGTAGGAAGGAAATATAATTAAACTGATTAAAAAATATTACTTTGATGTGATAATATGACAGAAATATACACTATATATTACATTACATACTATGCAACAAAGATTTGGTTGTTTCGACACAAAAATATTTTATATAGGTTAAAGGAAAATATGGATATATAAATATATCAAAAACATGCTTCCAGTATTGTAAAAAAGAATAAAATCTCTACGACTACTTGTTTAAAATCCACCTACCTTCCAAAAAATCACAATGACCAGTGGATGGTTCCACTTCCAGGCCAGTACAGGACAAATAATTCAAATGATCATTTCCTGTTTACTACATCATTTCCAGACAGGAGTCGAATGCTTTTATCCCCGGACTGTTTCCTGCTCTAGGGTTTTCGATCTTTTCTAATCCTAAGCCGTCTTCACTTCACAGCAGCTGCACTATTACACTAAGATCCTTTGTCTTTTGAGCTATTCCCTTTGAAAAGGGCAGGGATTACACTAAAACGATACTCTGTACTGCCACTCTCTTCACCAAAGCCGCACTGAATTCTCCTGACGGAGGAGACGGGCGTATTATTAACATACAGTATATCCTGCTCATTAGGGCTGACTGCAGCAGGTGATGTGAACTATCTGGGGAAAGGATCAAGAATCCTCCTCCACCTCTTTGTGCCACATGATTGAGTCATTTTAGTTAAGATGTAAACATGAGAATCTTAATGACAAATCACATCTTGTGTGATCTACTATGTTTTAGATCATTTTTTAAAATCTTGCAATTGGGAAGTTTCCTTAATGTTTTTGTAGAACAACTAAAAAAGCAGCATGATGCATCCGTCCCCATGTTGACCTCAGTCTCGTTTGGGGAGTTTAGATCAGTGCATTGTTTGGTCCATTCACAACCTCAACATCAGCAGATCTGACCGTTAAAGAGAAAGCACCATTTGGCCCAGCTACAGATTTAGTTTGTTGAAACTAAACAACCAGAAACTACGCATGAAAGCGTGAGTCGAAGGAAGAAAAGCACATACCTGGAATGACAATGATCTGGCTTGGTTCTCTCAGAATAATCTGTGAAAGAAAAGGAGTATTAGTGTTTCCATAAATGAGATGTTGCTACAACATGACACTCTCCTACTCTCTCCATCATGGGATATGGAGTGCAATATTGATATTGTGGTTAAATACATTTTCTGGTTAAATCAATTGACAAGCTGCTGTAGAATAACTGCATTTAGAATAGAATAAACTAGAATATGCTTCATTGTCCCCTGGGGGAAATCTGTCATGGATTAAGTGCAGATATAATAGCTACCTTGCTGAGTGTAGATAAAACAAATCTAAATATAACAGAGGGAAACAATAACATACATACACAAAATGTCAGCTTCAAAAAACTAAATTTAAAAGGAAAAATAACAAAACACCATGATGTTATTGCAAACTCATGAAAGCCTCAGAATAAATCATCCGCAGCCTTAAGAGATATTTAAAATTCAGATGAAAGCTGGTACAAATACGTTTTTAAAACCATTTAGTTTACATTTTGAGGATCCGTACCTTCTGCTAGAAGGCAAGAGCTCATACTCAGATCGGAATGTTTGTTTTTCTCCTTGTCAGTGAAAACTATATATAACTATAAAACTATAAAAACCATACCATGAAAACTGTATAGATATAATTGCACATATGGCCATATTGAAGCTATATAATTATATTACATATGTAAACAGTTAAGAAAACTGCCAAAGATCCAACTGTAATCCCTTGAGCATCCATACTGACTGAACAGTGAAACATTTCTGTCTATGCATTTAGTGATTTGCTGCAGGACAACCATTGATTCAATTCAAACCTTTATAGAAGCCTTTATAAAGGCCATTGAGGTTTCCCTCATTTGCAGTGATGGGTACAAGATGAAAATATACAATCAGATAAAATCAGTGTTAAAACAGATGCATATAGGTGGTTTGCAAGTAATGACCTAAAATGTCCGGGGTGAATGAAAGAGTCAATCCTGAGTGTGTTCTGCAGATGGTTGCATGTAGTTGGTGCACGGTAACTGAAAGCAGTTTTTCAGAGTTCAGAGTGAACTGGCTGAACTTGAAGCGAGAGATGGTCAGCTGAACGGGTTTGGTAAGTTCCAGTGGTCCGGTTCAGTGTGGACAATATATACAACGGTAGGTGGTCCAGCCAACATTATTATACAAAGAGCAGTGGTGGGTATTGCAGGGATCACCAGTGATAAACTGAGTCGAAGGGTTTGAGAGTGGGAGTAGCAGCATCATTTTAGATTATCACCATCATCAAGTACTGATAAAAGGATTGACTCAACTAACTGGACATATTTCTGTATAAAACTCATAGTTTTTGCCAGAGGGATGTTTAAGAGTAAATGACTCATCAAGCTAAATACTAAGGTATTTGTAATGTGAGACTCGTTCAATATGGCAACCAATCGGTACAGACGTTAAGATCAATGCCTCTGGCTCTAGAGGAGTGTGTACAAATGATGCAAATATACAAACAATACAAAGCTTAAAAAAAAAAAAAAACATTTTTTTTTCTTGAAAAGCAACCTAGTTCCATACATTTGGGTTCCCCAAAACTATATTCTGTATATTAAAAGAATTCATAAACTTTTCATCACCTTCAAACCGAGTCAGCACTTGCTATTCACCTCTGCTTTGAGACTGTATTGTATAAACTAGAAATACAAGAACATAACAGCTGCCTGCAGGATGAGCAACTTTATCCTGATGAACCAGTTTAAGTGTAAAACGACTGTGTTGGTGCTTTCAAAATCTTAATGTGCAAACAAATAACGATGCAGGTTATTTTCAAAGCTACAGAGACAGATTATGATGGCCTTCCCTTCATTAACTTTTATACATTTCATTTTGTCTGCTGCACATGAAACGTAGATAAAACCTTTTGCATTGTAGATGGAGAATACACAGAATATACATTATGTTTTTTGGAAGTAGAAACTACTAAAATGACAGATTTCATTGTCATTTTCTCTCTCCCATATAAAAACTGTGTTTTGTCTGAACTGGTACTTTCCCTGTCTCCCATGCTTCAGACACATAATATGCCTCTATTATTTGCATTCATGTCATCTTCAAACAAGCCAGAAAGTCGCTTTCACATCACAGTCTATTTATTAACAGCTAAGCTAAGGAGTGGTATCACTGATGCAAATAGATAATATACTAGTAGCTTAGGAGTTCATTCAAATATGTTTAACAATAGGAGAGGTGAAGGTTGAAGTCAGCTGTGTTGTTAATGTCGATAGCCTGGAACCATGACCTTATTTGCAGTCAAATCCACCTGTCACACCTGTTACTCATTATCTGTTAGTGCCACACTGCTGCTGCCTCAAGTTTCACTTTAACCACATGGGATAATGAAGTTTCTGTACTTTCGCTGAATGAAAACAACATTTTGCAATTGTCTGACAACATATTCATCTCCAGTACTTTACTCTCCAGTACAATCACTAGCTTTCTTGTAAGTGTGCAATTCTGAAAACATTATATATATCACCTGTACACAAGTTGTCTCTTTGGTGATCCTCTGCAACAAGGAACCTCTACCTTCTGAGGAATTAAACCCACAAAACCTCCAGGATTATTGATAGGATAGTTCCAACAAGAGCTTCCCTCCAGGTCCACGGAGCGAGCGTGCGTCTGTGTTATTTCGGCGTGACAAAGGACAGTCACACACCCACAGCCAACAAGAAAGAAAGAGAAGGGAGGGCCCTGTAATATCTCAGCTCTCCTGTGTTTACTTGGCCAATCTAACGAAGTGGAATGTGGTCATTCAGGAAGCAGTGGCTGTGCTACATTACACTGCATCGTCCCTGTCGTTTCCTGCAAAGTGAAAAGTCGCTCTGCATCGCTCTGTGTTTCAGTAAATTAACTTTATAGCATCATACAGGTTAATAAAACTGACAAATAAGCAAAACACAAAATCAGCATAAAGATACACAGCTCATACTAAAATCTATAAATTAATAAGAAAAAAAATGATCTTGGCAGAATCCAGGCTAAAAAGCAAGTATTGGAGTTTACATTTAAAGATTTGAATGCTGTGATCTTCTGGGAGGCTGTTCCAACAGCCTGAAGCACAGGAGCCAAACTTAGTTTAAACATTCCCACATCTCCCAAGAAGCTCTCCTGCTTTAGTCAAGTCAAGACAATTTTATTTGCACAGCCCCAAATCACAAATTATAGATTCGCCTTGGGGTGCTTTAGAGTTTGCAGAATATCCGTCATGCTTAGACCTTCGATTAAAATAAAGAAAAAACCTTGAAGGGGAAAAAAGATCCTGGAAGAAACCATTAATAGCATTTTATATTCTAGTATAAAACTGTTAAGCACTTTTAAACTGCAGGAGAATTTAAAAATAAAACTTAATAGGTCATTTGTTTATGGCAATTATACAATTAAGGCAATTAAGGACAATTCATGACAATTAGTTATATTTAATATGAACTTTAATCTTTTTGCATTTTGGGGTAGAAATTGGTGCATTTCTATGATAATTACAGATACTAAATAAGACATTTAGAGACAGTAGAATCTTCTTACATTACCTACAGAGGCAAGAAGAACAAAACAAAAGAAAATCAAGTGGATAATCTACTTCAAAACATATTATATTATTATTATTATTATCATTATATGCATTAAATTAACCATAAACATGGTAAATTATTGCATCTTTGGTCCTCGTCCTAACAGAAAAATATACTGTGCTTATGATGTTAACTGGAGACTTGAAGCCACACGCATCTGTGGCTGTTGGGTGACAGCATCCGTTATATGTAATTTTACCCATGTGCAGTTTCCTCTGGGTCCGAAAATGCATCAGGATCCATTGTATTCCTATTGTTAAGCTTGATCGGACTCTCTCTACCTACGTCACTTCCAGCCAAGCATTTTCAAATACGGAAGTAAAAATGTTTTACAAAAATGGCTCCAAAAACCTAAATAGTGAACCTTTTTATATGATTTTGATAAAAAAGTGTTCCTAATTTATTTTTCTAAGCATTAGTTTGGGGGTGTTGTAACCTTTCTAACCGTTCTTTAACTGAGCACCCGTCGGGTCCACGTTCATATAATATTTAGGATGATGTGTAACAAAAAAATATGTTCTCAACAACGGGAAACTTCTTAATGCATTGGACATCACAGCACAGTTATTTAAAAGAGCAATTTTGATTTGTTGTGACCTGTGCAAACTGTGCTATTCTCATTACATTACGTATTCTTGGTAGAATGATTTACTTATTATGGTTTACCAAATTAAAGCTCATTAATTAACATTCAACTGAGTAAGTGATCAGGTCCAGAAGACAAAATAACCTTCCCCACGTTCCTTTACATTTCCAGCGAACACACCTATAAAGTTTTAATCTCTTGTATTTGGGGAATGCCGACGCATGAATAGACACCACAAGGTCATGACAAAAGCTGGCGAGGAGGCAGGAGGTCAGCGGGAGAGGTTTCCCTTCACAGCTGTGCTCTCACTCGAACACATGCCGTCATTACTCAGCACAGCAGCAGCAGTCACACGGCAGCTGGTGCAAAGGCTGAAAGGAAGAAAAACAATCTGCCCGTCTATCTGTGGTATGCTACTCCAGCCAGAACGCTGTTCAAGAGGAGACACCATCACATATAAGGGTTTAAATGTATTCAACTTTTCCAGTAGGTAGGTTCAGTGATACATGCTGGGATGTGCAGATTTCTGGTTTTAGAGGTGAAACGTTGATATCCAAGTTATGATAAAACGCCATTCGAAAAGCAAGAAGCTGACAGACAGTTGTGTCATGTGTGAATAACACGATGTCAGCGGCTGATTTGCACCTTTATGCAGAGGAAGATTAGACGGTGTCAATGCAAGGCAAGTGATTCACAGTGGAAACTACCTGAAACAGCATGTGATGTGGATCTTTTCGGGCCCACAGAAAAACGCAACCCACTTCTGATGGAATGCATAACATTATTTTTGAAAGGGGGCGGGGAAAAAAAAAGAAGAACTGACAGCTTGTTCATGACACAGCAGCCTGTCTGCCCAGAGTGGCTGATAGACATTCCCATTCAGACAGCTGCTGCTGGGGTCGGGTGTGGTTGTGGCTGTGGTTGATTTTTTAAATTTTTGGGGGTGTTAGTATGAGCTGATTCACCGGCTGCAGATATCTGGGCAGGGCAGGACACGAGTGTTTGAACACCAGGTGTTACTAAGATAACAGCAAACAAAGGAAAATTATCTCATACTGACGGAAAACTTTCTCATGGACCATAACAGGAATAAATTGTAAGAGTATGGTAAATCACAGGGTGAGTGCTGGCAAATCAATGGTTAAATAAAGGCGTGATGTTTCCTTTTAGCAGACATCAACAGTGGAAGATCCTGGAAACACTAGCTGGTTTGATGATACAGTAATGGTGAATTCATCTGAGAAACAAAGTTTCAGCCACTGCTCCTCTTAATTGCAGAGAGGACAGTGGCTGACTCTATTATTCTTCACATCAAATTCAGTGACTTTTTAGAAACACAAACAAACAAGTAGACGTCAAAAGAATAACATTCTGCCCGTGTTTTCACAGCTATTGACACACTTGATCAAGATTATTTACAGTTATTTAAGGTCCTCACGTGTTAAAAAGTGAATCTGATGTTCTGATGTTCCATACACACCCACCCACTCACCCACACCCACTCACCCACCCACACACACACACACACACACACACACACACACACACACACACACACACACACACACACACACACACACACACTTGTTTTTGGCATGAGAATTGACAGGTGAAGAGAGGATGTAGGTTTACTGTATGTTGGGTTTCTGGAGCTTTGGGTGAAAGAAGAGGTGGAAAGAGTTGAGTCGCTGAAGGATCTTCCCACTGTTCTTCAGGTCATAATTTACTTTATACATTTCCAATCATGAAATTCATCTGCATTCATTTTGTTTGTGAGTTTTACATTATACTAAGCGGTGCAGACAATTTATATCTATCTATATATGTATGACAAATATGAATGTAGGCTCTATGATAAATTATAGATTAACTGGCTGGTAACACAACAGAGTGTTTAATTGCCCTTTATCATCCACTGCTCCTGGTTTCAAAGGTCAACCTGACAGCTTATGTTACTTTTTTGACTAACCTATGACTATCTGTAAAAAGATCTAAACAGTAAAAGCTTCAGGAGAACCTTGTTCAGCCTCTGTATTGACAAACGTACCTGCTGGCTGGACGCTGCTGCGCACGTCCCGCAGATCTCTGCGCTCCCCCTCTTCCTCCTCTTCTCGCCGGGCTTCGGCCATCGGGGTTTCAAACAGTGTAGAAATTGAATGATAAATGATCTAAATGGACAATAACGCGTCAGGAGCTGCGAGCCGCGCCGGCATCTCTGTACACGGTCGATAAAAAACAAAACAACAACAACAAAACAATAAAACAAAAAGCGTCGGTCTGTGCCGTGTCCACTAGAAGTTTCTGCTGTCTGTCCCGCACACAGCGGCACCTTCTGTGCCCCGCAAAGGGCGGAGGTGGCGCTGCTGCCCGCACCGCAGCAGCACGCACAGCAGGAGGGTTCTACTGTTAACCCGTTCACTCGTTCAGGATCTCACATCTAGAGTTGAACTTTTACACTTGTTCAACGTCACCGAGCTACTACTTTTATTTTATTTTGTTTAATTTGTGGGTCTTAATTTTTTTATTGTATGTATTGTAATTTTTGTTATCTTTAGTGCAGCTCTGGGAAAAATAAAAGCCCACTGCACCAGTTTCCTTGATGTTTGGCCAAAAGGATCATTTTTGTTAGAGTCTATAAACTACTGACATTTCCCCCAAATTCCAAATAAAATATTATCGTTTAGATCATTTATTTGCAGAAAATGACAAATGACAAAAACAAAATAACAAAAAAAAAATACACAATACTAATGTTTACACTTAAGAATAGTTCAGAAATCAACATTTGGTGCAATAACCTTTATTTTAATCACAGATTTCCACAAGTGTTCACCTAATCAGTTCCTCTTTAAACAGAATGAGGTGTGTATGTGGTGGAATTCAACAGACACTGGAATGGAATGGCTGGAACACATGTAGAGATGCTGATTTAAAAAAATATTTCTAAAATCGTATTTTTACCAGAGCTGTATGTGTTTTGTATGTGTTTATACTGTATACATAAATTATATTTAATGATTATGACTCCAACACTTATGACTTCAGTGTTCAGTATCATTTCTATTAACAGCATGAAGTAAATGATGTAAATGCTTCATGACAGGACAGCAGAGGAGAGTGTGTTGACTTCAAAATGGTCAGATTTAAACACTTCTTATAAGTTATAAAATGTTAGAATTAACCAAAAGAAATCCAACTGATAAACCTGCACCCAGGTTATTAGAGATGTTAAACATAAACCTTACTGAGGACATTATCCTCAATGTTTCCATCAGCAGTCATGCATCATATCTGTCAGCTTGTGGATTATTTTAATATAATAATATTTCATAATAGAGAACACTGAACTGCATATTTTCCTCTCTGGTCACTTTATACACATTTCTACATATTTACCTATATTTATTACCTATTCATCACAAGCCACATGGCACTTTAATAACATACACTAATGTCTGGTGGTGTATTTTTTGACATGTTCATTATACTGACATGTGTTTGTGCTTCTGTATGATGCTGCCTGGGTGTGGTGTTACTATTATAACAGCATTATTACTGTTGTAGTTGACTTTGAGTGGAGCTGCAGAGGTGTGATGACAGTAAAGTTTTGACCTGTCACAGAACTCATCACAATTCATACAGTCACTACATGTTCCCAACATTGGAGTAAAACTGTAGCTCAACTGCTCGTCCACTAGATGTCACTATTGACCCATCCATATCTGTAGACTCTCGTTTATCACTTTAGGCCTTTATACAGGCGGGTGGTATCTTTCTACATAGAGCAGCCTCCTGTTTTATTTTGCCTCCTTTTTAAACTGATATAAAGGTCCTGTTGCTATTATTGAGCCAAACTTCTTCGTACCAACAGGTGACGACATATTACAGAGATTCACTGTCAAATCTCACACAGCAACCTATAGTTACCACTTCCATCTGCCTCATAAGCAGCAGAATTACGTCTTAATAAAACAGCACTTCTGTAAAACTGATGCAAATTCAGGTTTTGGTTAAATTTGTAAAAAAGAAAAAAAGACCTGAACAGGTTAATAATGTGTTTGAATACATTAAAGGAAAGTGCAAGAGATGACAATGTTTGAACCTATATTAGTGATAAACTACTATCAAGCATCAAACATCATCCTATTAAAATAATGGTCTATGTCATTTTTTTGACAAAATTTAGTTTTTTGGCCTAAATCATCTTATGATGATGCTGCCACGTCTGGTAAAATAGCCTTAACCCGGAGTTGAGCAGATCATACTGTTTTATGCCCTATAGGACAACGGCCTAAGTGAAGAGGGCGACATAGGCCATTTTATTTATTTATTTGCCTAATTTAAAGTTTGTTATTCTTTAGGATAATATGCCTTGATTTATGCAATTTCCAGCAGAAAGAGAAGAAGCTCTAAACACGATTCTTGAATCAATTTCTACTGGTGAGTAATAAGCTCATCAGATGTAATGTTACATAATTGACACACAGAGTTCTATGTATGTCCACAGTCATCCACTGTCAAAGCCTTTTTTGATAGCTTTTGATAAAGTGTTTTCCTAAAAAACAGAAAAAAACGACTTAGGCCTTTATTTTTTTTATAGGATGACAACTAACTATCCCTCATATAGTAGCCATATAGTGCTCCTAAAGGGATTCACACTTTTTAATCACTTTTTGTCATGCTGCTATTTTTAAGGAGTGAGCCAACACCGTCCCATTATGAAAAACACATGGAAAGGAGCCGCTCCTGTCGCTGGGCTGCTGTGTGGGCCTGGCGCAGCGCGGTGGGAGGAGCTGAGACGAGGATTAGTGTAGTTTCACCTTTTGTGCGCCGCGGAGCAGGTTAAGGCGCTCGGTTTACGCACGCAGCGCCTGCATCCAAGCTCTTCTAGGAGGGAGGAAAAACTGCGGAGCTGTGACCAAAATCGACTCGGTTATTGATTTCCCGGAGGACACACCGAGTGTGTTTGTTTGTGGTTTAAAAATCAAACAAAACGTGCCTGATCGACGGCGGACAAACTGCTCGTGCGCGCTGCTCTCCGTCCAACAGAGGATCCGTCCGACGGTAAGAAACAGAGAAAGAGCGAGAAACAATCACTTATTTACCCTGTTTACACCCCAACCCGAGTCTTTATACTCGTTTCCACTTAGTTTTCTTTCTGTTTAGTTGTTTAGCTGTTGACAGTCGCGGGCTCTGATTGACATGTGCGGGTGGGTGGACGGGTTGAGTGTCTCCAAAGTGCTGTCAGGGGGACATGAGGGACTCCCCGTCAAACGACGACTTCCGTCCGAAGTTGAGTCAGTTTTAAAAACTATAACGCGTCATCTGGTCGGTTTCGGCTTTTCCTGTTGTGCGTCCTCACCATAGAGACAAAGTGGACCCACCCTGCGCAGCCCCAGGCTATATTTAACGTTTCAGAACCGCCGCCAATAAATCAGCCGCCGCTTAATGACACGTTCTCAAATGTCTCAGCTTCCATAATCCTGCAGCAGCATGTTATGCCCCAGAAACATCTGATATGTGTGTGTTGCTGTCGCTAAACTGCTGGGGAAAGTCATTTTCTAGCTTGACTCTACCTGTTAGCGATGTGTTGGTCGCGAACGAGCCGGTTCAAAGAGCCGGCTCTTTGAAGTGAACATGGGAGCCGGCTCGCTTGTGCACGTACTTTTTTTTTTTTTATTATTATTTATTTTAATTTTGAAATCCGTGCTTTTATTTTAATTTTGAACCAGTTGTTTTAGTTTTAATTCATTTTAATTCATTTTAATTACATTTTTATTTTTATATATATATTTTTTTAACCAGAGGCTTTAATGTTTTAATACAAATCACAAGTCAAAACAGTGCTAAATTTGGCTGAATTAAAAGGTAGTGGTAAAATGAAGCACCGTTTTAGAGCCAAAAGAGCCGAGTCTTCTTACTGAGCTGAGCCAAATGATCCGGCTCACTAAAAAGAGCCGAAATTCCCATCACTACTACCTGTCCCTGATTCAGATACTGGTCTGTCAGCTGCTGTGACTGGGGCAGCGTGTTGAGTTACCAGCAAACAGCATCAATGTTTCATGGCCGAGTCGTCTCATTCCTCTACAGGTGTACCCTTCCACCTGCTAAATCAATGTGCATCCACACTCACCTGATGAGCTTTTCAGGAGATAAAAGATGTCAGACATGAAAGTAGTTTCTCCCTGTAGAGAAGCTGCCAGAGGAGCAGATACATCATCCTCTGTCTGATTTATTACTATTATATTGTTATTATTATTATATTTATTCTGCTGCCACAGAGGCTATTTCCCCTCTATCCTGTTGGTTTGTGGTTTTTGTTTGCTTTATATTTGAAAAAAACAAAGCAAAAACACATGTTGTTTACACATGTTATTATGTCAACTGGACATTTTAATAACTTCTTCCAACATTTTTTCAAACAATTTTCTCATGATCTGAGCTTTAAGGTTCATGCCTGAACTTGTCTCATGACTGTAATTATATAATCAACATGCACATTTCTTTTGAACTACTGGACTGGCATGAGTGTATTTACTTAACTGGAAGTGTGCGTGTGTGTTTTGATGCAGATCTGAAGTAGGATACTGATTCACATGTACATTGTTTACAATAAAAGGATGAGAACATTTAGAGGATTGTGCATTAATGCCTTCAGCTCAAGTTGCTTCACAGTTATCACCTAAAACCATTAGTTTCCAACCTGGTGAGGATCACAGAGGGGGTGTCCGTCGCTTACATGAACATTATGTTTAGCTAAAGTCAATGTTAGTCAATGTTGTAGTTCTAATTTTCACAGTGTTTCACGATAAAGTTACAGATTTTGTTGAAGAACTATGTGTTAGCTAAGTTAGCTAGCGTTAGCTAAGTTACCAAGTAAGTTAGCTTAACTTACCCATCGAGGAGAAAAGTCCCCCTTTCGTTGTGCGTTTTGATGCCATGTAAAGTCCATCTAGGATGTGCTTCACCGTCTGGTTTTTGCTCTTGTCTGGTCACTTTACTTCTGTGATTCGTAACACACCGTTAGCCAGATGCAGAGGCGGTCATTTTTACCCAGTAGCCCTGCTGTGCTGAGTATAGGTATCTATTGCTATTGGCTAATACATTTAAACATAAAAATCATTGTTGAAACTATCAAAACTTAATTATAAATAATAAATAATTAATTCACAGAACGAAAAGCGTTACTTTTGTTCTCTACCCTGCTAAATGCACTGTGGATGTCTCATTTAAAAAAAATATATATATATAATAAATTTTAATAACAATTCTACATTCAACCTTTACGACATGGTTAGCCTACATGAACATTATATTTAGTTTAAAGCACCGTTCAGTCTTATTTGTTCAGTGGAACTCAGTTTTACTATTTGTATTTCTATTTGGTTGTAATGGTACAGTTTAGTCATAGAATAAAATTCTGCTTATGAGTATCTATAGTCGGGTTTGTCATTGACAAAATGAACACTGCACATTTATGGATTCGTAACAATTAATTGTTTTGTCTATAAAGTGTCAGAAAACGGAAAACTGGCTGTTATAATTAGTTAGAACTCTTGTTTGGTCTGTTCATTAGTCTGAAAATCCCCAGGTCGGCCAAGCATGACAGAAAAGTTTACAAATCGGCACATTTAAGAAATGCAACCACAAAATGATCAGAACTTTTGCTTTTTACCGCTTTTCAGAGAAAAATACGAACAGATCTAGATGAAGTCTGTTGAAGCTGTGATGAGGGGATCAAGTGTTGTGTTGTGTAAGGACTCACAAGCCCGTGTGCTGTTGCTAATTACAGAACAAGTGTCCTCCGCAAACGTCTGCATGTCATCATTAGATGCTCTCAACACGTTCTTTATCTGAAGGAGGTTCACTGGAGACGAGCGGCTCTAAGGGGACGGGAGGTGAACGTATTGCGCTTCCTCTTTAGTGTGATCACATGACAGAAGGTTATTCAGGCGGCGATAAAGGATGTGAAAATAAGAGGCTTTGATGATTGTGGGGGATGGAGTTTACTGTGGTTGTATTCAAAACTTTAATAGAGGAATCTCTCTGATGCTGCTGCTGTCTGAATTTATACAATTTGACCTCTGTTGTTCATAATTGGTTACATGCTGCTTCCTAATCTGTTCCACCCCAGAGACTACAGTAAAAGATGTACATTTGAACAATTTTCCCCACTTTTCATTAAAGGCCAAAGCAGGAGCATAAATGCTTCCATGCAGTGCGAATGCAAGTGGAATCGAACTTTTTATGATGCGAGTGTTTGTTACTGTTTCTGAGGAATAAGAGGAATGTGCAGCTAATTGGTCGCTCATCTGTGTGATTACTTGTGATGTTCGGATCGGACTCAGAACTCACACAGTGGAAGAATCTGGCAGAGCTTGGACCTGCTTCTATTATTCACACACACACAGGATCTCTGTTAGTCTGTGCTGCATCAGGCTAGACTGTGAATAATGGTCATACTAATCTGATTACATGTATAGGTTCAGGTCACAAGTTAGTGATTCAGATCTGATTGGCTTCAGCTTGTTTGTTGCTTCCTATAGTAAACACAACTTTGTTGACATTTCTGATGGTGTTTGCTCTTAAATTAGAACTGACTTCAACTATGTTTGGTCATGAGTGACTGACAGGTCACCAGCGGTTAATTCTAAGCATTGCACAAAAGGATGGGAAGGAACTTGTGAGTAGTTTAAGTGGAACTGGTTCTGTTGTGACATAACAGCAGCAGGTGTGTTTGTGTGTGTTAACCTGCCGTTTTTCTTGTTCCTCAGCGCAGACACAGGCAGATCAGCCGTGTCCCGTGTCAGGGATTAGCCCCACCCTGTGGGCTCATGTCCTTACAGTGACCCTGAAGAAGTGACAGACAACATATTAGCTTCATGGTAACAGGCTCCTATTGTTGGGCAGACACATTTCCCCCTCTAATATAGACATTTAGTTTTTAAAATGGAAGTAAAACATTTTTGGGGAATATGCCCCCCTTTTTTTTCCCTTCCGAGATTTAAAGCCTTAAGACTTTACATGCTGCGGGCACCAAGGGCTGCGTGGGAGGCTAAAATCCACGAGGAATATTCTGACCGCAATCACCCACTACCAGCTAACGTTATAAAGAAAACTGAACACCAATGGCCACTGACAAAATAATCAAATCCAATTGTCAGTCAAGAATTATCAAGCCATTTGATCCGTCTGAAATGTACATGAATTAACTAGATTGTGCTGGTTCCCGTCTAACAGCAATAACGTTGTTGAGAAAGAAAGTGAAACTATATACTTCATAACACATCTTTGTGTTATTAAATATCTTCTGATATTCAAGAGTCCAGTTATGTGTTTTCAGTGTTGCCAACTTAGCAATTCAGTTTTTAGATTTAGCAACTTAAAAAAAAAAAAAAAGAAACAAAAAAAACCTTCCAGTACGAACAAATGAATGGATGACTACCAGACCGAATCTCAGTCTATATTGAGGTGAGGTTTGGTGTTAGCCAGGCTAGTATTTCTCATGAATGAGAGCTAACGTGGCTCTGTGGACTCACTGTTCAGTGGGCAGGACATATCAGCAGCAAGTTCAGTCGACCAATCATCAGCCAGACAAAGCTGTGAATAAGCTGTGACTGTTCGTACCTGACCAAGCACCGATACCTGTTGTTTTATTGAAAATAAACACTCCAAGCAGGACTTCATTGTTGTTAGCAAGTTAGCGAGATCTATATAAATGAACAAATATATGAATGTCTGCTTGTCACTGCTCATTAAATAAATGCATTCTTTATTTTTAGATTCTGGAAGAAGTGCAAAATATAAATATGCAAAAACAAAAGTCAAGAGGGAAAAATATATATAAACAATATTTGATGTAACAGAAATATCTCTTTCCTTTTTTTGTCCCTTTTAATAATCTGGTGATCCCATAGATTTTTCTTCAGGCCCCTTGGGGCCTGGACGGGACCAGTGGAAAGAGTTGCCCTCTTTTCCCCTCACAAACTCTCTGTGCTGTGTTCAAAAGGCTTTATTTTAGAGTATCATGAAAAGAAAAGAGATTGTAACAAAATCTGGTTGAACCACTTCTGTTGTTTAAGAATGAACCGGAATGAAGGTACAAGTTATCTGTACAGCCTGTTTGTTGCCAGTCGCTTACATGGAATGTCAGAGGTCAGTATATGAGATTACATCTTTTGCCTTGAAGATTATGAGGGAGAAAAAGTCAACAAGATAGAAGTTTAAACACTTTAAACCCTTCTAAACTTTAAAGGCAGAACAACATTAGTTCTCACAATGAAAAAGGAAACAGAGCAGAGGAAAAAAAAACAGGTTCATAGTATTACACACCCAAACAAATATTTGACACAGATGAGCCCGGGAGGCCTTTTGGTATGCATGGCATTCCCTTTTAAAACCCAAACTCCGGTTTTGAGTAAGCTGTGTACCATTGATTTTTTTAAAAAGATATTTATATCAGATTTATTCATATCAAAAGGGTTTTTTTCTCCATCCAGTTGAGTAATTACATGAGTGCAGCAGCACAGCTCACTCTGGTCTATCTGATAAACATCTCTGTACTTCACAGACACAGACGTTGTGTTTCTGTCCACCCCCTTTCTCTCCACGTGCAAACACAGCTTTTTATCAGTAACCAATATGTAATGCAAACGAGCTACAGAGGAAATGGCAGGAGCACAGATAGGATATACCCGCACTAAACACATCCTTATCACAGAAAGAAGCCCATTGTACAGTCGGGATCTGCTGGAGTCTCCTCATACCGGCCTGAGACTTAGAGTGATGTCAGCGACCTTGCATTGTGTGCATACAATATAGTAATTTAGCTTGGTTGAGTTACTAGAAAACAGGAAAATGTTGTCAGAGCATCAGAGGCCATGTCCTCAGTAACATATCTGTGGAGGTTTATAATGTCTCAAAGAGAAGTTCTATGTACATTCTATGATTATAAGCATGTTGTTTTTAAAACAGATTCATTTTTTATTTCTAAATTTGAAACTTTTTAACTCACAACTTAGACATTTTTTCCTGATTTTCTAACAGAGGTTTTGTTTCCTGCAACTATTTTACATGTGCATGCCGCTTCCATGAGCTTGCACTACTTTAATTTAAATTTTTTTTATCACACATTATTAATGGAGCTTAATGAAGCTCACAGAGCGTGTATTCTTTAGGTTTATAGAGAAAAACATTCAAAATCACACTACATCATCATTTGTGTAATCTAAAACACAGGAAGGTGGTAGCTGTAATTAAGTCAAAAAAGGTCATATGTGAATAGAATTTTTGAATAACTAATTAATGTACTAACCAACTTAGGATCGCATTTGCCAGTTATTTTCATTATCAATGAGTCCAAAAGTTGTTTCCTCGTGTAATTGATTAATTAACATCACTGCAGCTCCAACATGAACATACAATCTTTTTTTGTCACTTCCAAAAGTTTGACACAAAGGACACAAAGAAAATGTTGTGTTTTCTATGAAAAGTCACACTTTTATTTACCACCATGACCCCAAACTTTGGTCTGTCTGTCTGTCTGTCTGTCTGTCAACCTGGAAACTGTGAGCAATATGCTGTTATCTGATGGCATAGGTTACTCCCTGCAGGGCAAAGCGGAAAAATCAATACACACCTACAGTATTCATTGTGTAATGTACATGAATTGCCTCATGCAAATGTAGGTGCTGCTCCTCTTCTGATTGTTTGGCACTTCTGGACCTTTCTCTCCTTCTCCTTTTCTTCCCTCTCAGCTAAACCAGGCACCCGAGTGTGTATTTGGACATGTTAATGAATGTCTTCCCATGATCAGTGACCAGCATGGTGGGAACCAGCCTGGTGAACAGTTAGACCACATGCATGTGAAAATCCCTCACACATGCAGCATGGAGCAACACTCATCTGCTTACATAATCAGTCTTATCGGCTAAGCTAGTTACAGACATTATTCTGCACCTGTTGGCCTTTTGTTGCGTTATTTAGAAACAGCCTGTTGCAGGCTTTGAAGGCATAGTTTATATGAAAAAACTAAAATAAAGTTTATTCAAGGCTCATTTTGACAACAGCAAAAACATATGAAGGTTCTGTAAAACCTCTTCAAGTGTCCTCATTTATCCACTTGTTTACCCAAAACGTATATTAAAAAATAGCGCAAAAGATCGTGTTAACGTTTAGCTCATTTTGGATAGTAAACTTCTGGGTGCTCATAATGTGAGTGAGTTAGTCATAGTGATGGAACCACAAGCACTTATCAGCCCACTCTGTAGTTTTCCCATTGTTTATATATTCCAGCCCACACATTTACTGTTTTAGTTCTTCTCATCACAGCGTCTAAAGTTGTAAAAACCAACTGTGCACGACCTGCCACCAAACCAACACAGTTTCTTAGCGAGCTGGTGAAAAATGAGGAGCGGGTTTACCAGGTAAAGAGACATAATTCCTTCTTGGAGGTGGTAGAGAGCAATAACAGACGTAAAAAAAAAAGAACAAGTGATTATTGGGCCGGCATTCAAAAAGTGTCTGCTATTGTAAATAAGAAAATGTTCTTAATTGCTCGCCCTGGGTAAATAAAAGTTGAATAAACAAAAAAGAAATATGAACAGTAATGTCGCTCAGTATCCAAAAATGCTGCTTAATAAACAACCAGCCTTTCATGCCTTTAGACATTTTATCTGCTGTAGTCAAAATGAGCTCGATTAGTAATGAATGAAAAGATGAACGGTCTCTGCCCTGCTGATTGAGGGGGATAGTAGAGGCAGAGATACAAATAAAATGAACACCTTTTTCCTTCCTGCTGTGTTGTAGACTGAATGAAGATGGGAAGACTATAAATAGCTGGGAGAGCCACTCTATGGCCGTTCAATTACTTCACCTGTAGCCTTAAATATTTCATTAGCTGCTGTCCCTTCAATGGTCCCTGTCTGTCACTGGGTTGCCATGGCGGTAAACTGGCCGCTGTACACTAAATTCCTCCTCTGTGACGGAATATCTACTGGAGGCTATAATCCAATATGTATCATTGAAAATGACCCTGACTGTAGACAAGTCTTTTATAGAAAATATAAAGTTGTTTCTACAATGAAAAGAAACAAACTTCTGGTTCTGAGGTTAAAACCCTCCTGTTTATTCCAAGTAAAGGGTGTGTCCTGCCTTTAAGCTGTTTGTCCAGACCACGCCTGTGTGTATGAAATCCTCTGAGGATGTCAGAACGCTGACTACGCCAGAAACCAGATCAGAAAAAGATGACAAAAACCCCCTGGAGGTGCATGTTTCTCTTTCATTTGTGCTCTGTTTGCTTCTATCAGCCTAGGACTTTCTGTTCCTTTGATTTGTCCAAAAGCCACTTTTCCAAAACACAGAGGTGCAACACAATAGCACAGCTCACATCCTCATTTTGTCATCATGTTTAGCTTGGGAGGGAGGAACAGAGCCTGTTGCTCTCCATGCAACACCAAACCATTTCCAGTGATGGTGAATATAATAAATGAATTGAATTAATGAAATTTCTGTTTTCTATTTGTATATCCTTTGTAAATAATGACTTGAATAGATGCACTAATTTGCTGTCGGTAATGTAGGAACAATAGATACGTGTCTTACTTTAGTTGTAATCCAAATAGGATGAGTTGAGTTTCATCAGCTTCTGCACACAACCAGAGCCATTAGTAGAAATGATACAAGGTTTCAGTACTGGTCCATTGTCTGGTAATTTACTTGTATATAATGAAATTGAGCAATGCATTATGTATTATTCTGCATTCTGTCAATTACCTGAGACCTACAGGAATAATTGTAGGCATCCAGCAACAAGCATCTTGAATGTTTATGTTGAAGAGCTTGTTTTTAAAGTTGTAAAGTCTCCCTCTTCTTTAAAAAAAAAAAAGTTTTCCCCACAGTCGAATCTTTGTGCTTCGCTGTGCAGAATTGTGCATGTGCAGAGTTTGACACTGAAAGTTGTCATATTCGTCCGCTGCAAGTGGAAATCTTCTCTCTGCCCACTGAAAATCTCAATTTGAAAACCAGTTTCTTTCACCCTTCATCGATTTTTGTAATGTCAGTGCTGTCCCCAGGCCATTAGTGCAGCTTGAAAAATGAAAATTGGCCATTGGATGGAAGAAAAAAATTACAAAATTGTCAGTATTCCTTAACAAGAACTGTAAAAAAAAAAAAAAAAAAAAAAAAAAACTCAGAGGGAATGATCATTATTAGCATTATGCTTTCCTAAAAAAATTACCCTGTGGCATCCAATATTCTCTCATATACTAAAGAATGTATGAATACTGTACAATGCAGTCTCATTGTCTGCTCTACCCATGAGATGTCTAAGAAACAAATAGGTGTAATTATCAAATTGCTCAAATTGGATAAGTGGGAATGACCAAATCCAGCGAGGGCTGTGTAATGATGAGAAGGGTATGCCGGCAGACTGTAAACACAAACGCAATACAGCATTCTCCTCTAAACCTTAAATAGCATAAACTAACTCACGACGCCCACACTACGATATATTTTTAACAGCCTACATTATGTCGTGTGGCTGCTTGTCCCATTTCTGGCTCTACTGTATTTTAAGCTATTTTGAGCAAGTAGAACAGTGTTTTCTGGGTGACTGTAGGGTCTCCCTCTGTGTGACAGGATAACAGTATCATAGATGAGAGCACAATATAGGTCATGACTTTTAATAATGGGCCTGTACTAGATTAGTTGAAAAAGCACATTTTTACTCTGCAAAAACAAGAGCCTTTCTTGTGCTGGATGGAAAATTGTATATTTCAAATCCTCTTCGGACAGGTTGGAGTATTATAAGTAGTGGTAGATTAAATCCGAGACTTGACCTACTTGGCTAATAGATCAAGAGAGAAATGTACTTTTTTAAATGTGAATACTGTGTAGAGTATTTGTGAGGAGGCAGGCAGGTGTTGCCAGTGTATTGTTGTCTGAGAGGGACTAATAAGTAATTACACCAAGCTAATCCGAAAATGACAGAAAAAGATTGAAAAAAACAAACATTTTGAATTCTGGATTGGTGTTGATGTTAATGCTGACAGGTTATTATCTCAAACAGCTGTCTCAGTTTTCAACCGAGACAGCTGTACCAACACAGAGACAGCTGACCCTGGAAAAAATAGGAAAAGTAAGGCTGAAAAACAGGTGACTACAGGGAAAAAAAAGAAAAAAAAGAAGAAGAGTAAGGAGCTGAAACGTAAACTCAGCCAATTTGGCTGTCCAAGCAAAACTGTTAACTGTACTGTCTAAAATACACCGGGAGCCTTAATTTCCTCTCTGCATGAGATTATACGCTAATTCACTGTGCTAATATCTGACCAAACCCTGGCACAATATGGAAATTCTGTGTGATGATTACTTGCAACCACGAAGAGCTGATTGTGGCCGGTATTGAGAGACTAAACGACAATAACAATATAGGTTGCTATTTATTTTTGATAGCGATATTACTCCACCTGTCTGTCAGTCCACTGCTTTAGACAAGATGTAGAAATCTTAGCAACTACTGGACGGATTGTTGTGGACAAACGCGCACAAACGCGTCCTGAGAGGATTATTCTGGATTGATTATCCTGCACATTTCCTCTTTCCTTCAGATCAAAACAACACTTGAGAGCGATGAAAAATACCTGCAAAACTAATGGCATGGCATTAGCATTTAGCTCGAAGCGTTTAGCCAACTTTACACACTATTACTCGAGTCCTAAACATTTAAAATATGGTGACAATTCCACTCAAGTGCCCATAATGTAAAAAGTGAGACGTTAATTGCTTATTGTTTATGAGAAAGTCTGTGCTATATACTGTTGTATGTAAATGCTTAATCCACAGAGAAATGGAACACAACTATTTTAATAAACTGCCTTAGAATGAGCCATCAAGACTTGTGATGAACTATACAGTCCCCCCCACTGTTTTTTTCTAGAGCTTCAGAGAGAAGCTTGAGAGTGGAGATGTAAAATTATATTAAGATGATTTTTGTTGCTTAAAACCACAAATTAATTTTGTTAGGGACATCAAACCTTCCAATAAAACCAATGAAAAATGTAAAATATGGGGCCTTTTTAAGATTGCCAATCAACAGCCGTTGATCGTGGGCGATGTTTAAAACCGGCTGCTCTTGATTGTAAAATAAATCTGTGACAGCTGTTGATCCATTATTAGAGCATTAGTCAGAATTATTAGAGCATTAATCAGAATTATTAAAGCATCGGCCATTAATCACAAGATTTGTGGTTCCCTGTCTTCATGTGTCAGTGTCCTGGGGCACGACCGATTTCCTCTGTAGGTACATACGACAAAAACAATGTAAGGAACCTTTCACGGGAGTCGACGATAAGGCAGAAATCAATTCTGAAAAAAAAATGTTTGTTTGATGGCTCCTCGCTCTCCCACACATACACACATACACACACACACACACCCATCTGTCTCCCTCCCACTCTCCCTGTTTACACGACATCACGTTTCATGAAAGGGCGTGTTCTCCACGAAACATATTTTTTAATCGTTAACAGCCAAGAAAACAGAACAGGAGTAAGATGGTGTATTATATTGTGCAGTACATGCGACTGATAGATTTATGATAGATGGATTTTGAGAGTTTTAAAGCTGCCGATGTCATGTGACATGATTCCCACGATGGAAGGTGCTGGTGCCAGAGAGGGCAGTTGTAATGTTGGTGAGGAACGGGCCTCTCACAGCTGAGAAGGGCGCCGATGGCATCACAGCACTAATTGGAAGGGACAATAGTGTCATTCTCCTATGAGAGAGGGATCCTAAGGATGTTGATGTTGCATTCCTGCAGAAATATTAACCGTTATTTCTTATGCGTGTGAGCTGTTCTCATTTTTCTCATACCCGCTCTTTTTCTCTGTAGACTTTCTCTTACTCTGTTTTTCCTTCTTTCACTCCCTCCCCCTCCTCGTAACCTCCTCCTCTCCATCCAAGAGGCATTCGGAGCAGCTTACTCATGTCCAGTCACTTCCCACCATGCCTCGCCTCTCACATGGACTCTTACCTCCTGTGCCTCACGCGTCTTCTTCTGCTTTCTTTCTTTGTGGCAACAGGACAAGAATGAGGTCCTCGTCCACTTAGCGGCCCCGGTTCCTGTCAAAGATGCTTCAGCGGAGGTAAGGAAACCCTTAGACGCGCCGCTCCACGCTGCTTCAACATTCCTTTGCAGGAATTCAGCCGGCACTCTCCTCTAACCGAAAGCAGATGGTGACTTGTGTTCCTTGTTATGCCTAAATGCTGTGGTTGGTGGGGATGATTCTGTGGTACCAGGGGCAAAGAGAGTTTAAAAGAAGGGGGATCGTGGGGGATTGGTTTAGAGGAACATTTAGGGACAGGAACCTCAAAGCCATATCCTCCTGTATTGGGTAGTAAGTGTTAAAGTTTGTCTGGTGCTTGATTTCAGAGACAGATTTGTTTAGCCACATATTGAGTGGCTGAGAAGTTTGTTGTTTGCCATGATAGCGGCAGGTCTTTAGGGATGGCAGTGTGGGACTGTCCATCCATCACTTTGGCCTGAATATTCTCAGCAACTGTTGGATGAATTCTCATGAAATTTATAACAGACATTCATGGTCCCCAGAGGATGAAGCCTACTGACTTCCGTGATACGCTGGCTTCCCATCTAGAACAACCATGTTTTTTTTAGTCCCAACAAGCATCTGATGAGTATATGTGTTCCCCATGAGAAGAATAGTTCATTTCCTACTGCCATTATTAGTTCAAAACATTAGTTGCCCAATTGTTTCATTTATGACTCACTACACGCCAAACCAATGTCATCCAATGACATACTCAGCACCAGCGTGTTTCCAGCTTTACATCAAATGCTAACATTCAAAGCTAGGATAGTGAATATTGTATATATTACCTGCTTGTCGGCATTGTCTTTGATAATGTAATGCTAATCTTAGCTCAAAGCACCACTGTGTCTCACAGAGAAAGGAGCTAGCATGGGCTATAAACTCTTGTCAGTTGTTTTTGGAGGAGAAATTATGTGTATGATGTTGACTGTGATTTCAGATTGTAATGATATCCATGACAAACAGTCACTTGATAAAAGATGGCAAGTAAATCTTAACATCCTGTCTCCTGAACTGAAATCATGTGATAGAATAGAAATGGCTTCAGCTGAGTTTTTTTTTTCCCTAATCTTCTCACATTAGGGTTTTTGAAAACAACGCTACTTTCTCTGTTCCCTGTGCTGTCAAAGAAAACCTGTCTTGTTTTAACAGAATCAGTCTTTCCACTAATGTTGTTTCCAAGGGAAACGATAAATTAGGTCCTTTCTGGGGCAAACTATGGGTAACTTCCAACTTTCCGTGGTGCCATTGTGAGTGTTGGAACTGACAGTGGCAAAAGCCCCCAAAAAGCTGCCCTCAGGCTCAGAAATGAAAACAGCACATACCAAATTCATGTCCGATCTACAAAACAAGCAACCTCCTTTCTCCCTTAGCTCCACACAGTCAGCCAGACCAGTTCACACCCAGTTGCCGTTCACCACCCGATGTCAAAAAATGTTTCTGTAATGAGTGTGATGTCAGGATCCTGCTGGAATCCACTTGGGTGTCTGAGGTCATCCAAAAGCAATTTGACAGTTCCATCTGAAGTCGAGTGTGGCAGGCAAATCTCAGTGCCGGAGTCGAGCTCCATGTGTCTTTCTCTCCTCTATTGAGTCATCTGACATTGCCTGTTATTGTTCTGTTTCCTGCATGCCTGTCATATTTTCTGTCTAGCCATGCAGAGGGAGAAAGGGAATGCAATGTACAGCAATGGCCAATCATATCTTTGCATCTATGCTGCTGTTCTTGGCAGCAAAAACCTTTTTGTTGGTCTGAGATTGATGTTTTTTGTTGTTATTCTGCCTCCTCAGGTCCCCTGTGATTATTTCTCCTCATGTGGTTATGGTTGCACCCATTAAGCAGTCAGGAATGCCCTCCTTCTCCTGCCTATGACATGGTTTAACCCATGAATAAGCCGGTCGCCATGATGGCCTCCATGGTTGCCAATGGAAACCAAGACGGTCAGTCTCTGGTCTTGAAAGGGGTGGATCCAGAGACATGCATGATTGTGTTCAAGAACCACTGGGCTCAGGTAAATGCCAGAAGAATCCCAACAAGAATGCCACAAAAAGAAGTTTTATAAATTACAATATTACTGTCATGACTGTGCATTAAGTATGGAGCTAGAGGTGATAAATGCATACCTATAAAGTTAGGAAAAACTTAGCCTGGTTCAAGTTCAACAATTACATCTATAAAATTAACTATTTACTGTGTATCATTGGTTTAAAGTGGCCACAAAACAAATAAATATAAAGATACCCAGTCTTTCTCTATAAAAGTCCCCATCACTAGTCTTGATACATCCAGATCGTCCTCTGAACAGTCGGACAATAAATGCCATAACTCTACTGCAAGAATGAAAACTAAAATCAAAAATTGATTTCAAATGTGATTCTATTTATTAACAATAAACCTGCTCTACATAGGCTACATTGAATGTTTGAGCAACGGCAGTTATTACAACTGAAGAACTAAATGAGCCATCTATGTCGTAACTTAAAGTGGAACAAAAAAGTCTCTTAACTAGTGCAAGGTCAAGGAGGCGGCATGCTGTACACATGTAAAATAATTGAATACAAAAGCTGGTTTAGGAAAACAGCAAAAAAAAAAATGCAGCTTGCGTTGCCTGAAATCGCGATTATCGATCTAAAAACGATCGATTGTTCGGGTCTGATATGATATTCGGTTGTTTGACCTGGACCTTAATGTGGACGCTAGAGATGCATATATTACCAGGTGTACATGTAATCGGCTTCAATCATATCTAGATAAAAAAAAATCTGGATAGAAGACGCATATTAATACAAGGTATTAAAATGTGAAGAGAGTCCTCTTCTACTTGTACCTTTGACAGAAGAACTAACTCCAGTGCTGTCCCAACGCTAAACTCTGTGCGGTCACAGCCAGTGGAATCTTGGCAGTGAGACGCTGACTGTCTCAGACTCCTGGCTCTTTGCAGCAGCATGTGTCCTTGCTCACCCCTGTGGGACCTGGCAGCCTGCTAGGCCTGCTCCTCCCACACAAAGATGAACAAACTTTATACATACTGACATGAGTAGGACACAGGCCAGACTTTGACGGGACAGAAAAGCGTGTTGGTACTTCAACCGCACCAGCTGCTTTCATGTTTACATGGTTGTCAGTGTGGGGTCTGTCAATGAGAAAGCTGCATGGTGCTCATAGTTTAATTAAGCTGAATTCCACTGTGTGTTTTTTGTTTGTTTTTTCAACTCATCAAGCTTGTGTGTGATTTGGTTGGAAGTTGCACGAGTGGACTTTACTGTGAACTCTTTTCCACATTCGGTCGCTGAAGGCTAAAGTTTCAGTACGTACAGTTGGAGCATGATTTGAGTATTCTGGAAGCCACTCCCGTTTCACTGTGGAACTTACAAAAGTGTGATGTGGAAACTTGAAGCCTCCAGTGCACAAACACTGAGAATGGACTTTACAGTGAAGTAGGAAACATCTTGTGCCCAGCAGTTCAACAAGTGATTTTTAATAGATTCTGGAATTTGCAATGCAGGAGTATATGTCAGTTTAATATTTAATAAGGTAATCAAATGTTTTTGTTTTTTTAAAGAAAAAACATCAAACATATACACAAATTATTATTCCAAGAATTGTAATATGCCATGTGCAGCCAAGTGTGAAGCGGCTGAGATGAAGATCAGTCTCTCAAAAATCTGAGGCCATGGTTCTTAACTGGAAAAGGGTGGAGTGCAGCCGCCAGGTCAGGGATCAGTCAATCGTTCCTACTCTCACCTATGGTCATGAGCTTTTGGTAGTGACAGAAAGGATGGGATTGTAATACAAGCAGCCTGAAATAGGTTTCCTTCACAGGGTGGCTGGGCTCTCCCTTAGAGATAGGGTGAGAAGCCTGGTCAACTGCAAGGAGCTCAGAGTAGAACCGCTGCTCCTCCGCATCAAGAGGAGCCAGCTGAGGTGGCTTGGGCATCTAGTGAGGATGCCTCCTGGACACCTCCCTGGTGAGGTGTTCTAGGCACCTCACTCCGGAAGGAGGAGCCAGGACACGCTGGAGAGACCATGTCTTTCGGTTGGCCTTGGAATGCCTTGGGGTTCCCCTGGAAAAGCTGGACGACTTGGCCAGGGAGGAGGAATTCTTACAATAGCTGTATTTGCATGTCTCTCTTTATCTCAATGATTTCTCTATTGAAACAGTCCAACACACCCTCATTTGACCAAACATGAAAAATCTAAACTTGACCTACTTCTTGTATAGGAATACATACTTCCTACAGACACAACACTTGTTGTTTTGATTATAAGACATTATATAATAGGTCACCATGTTAAGCTTTGTTGACATTACAGTCCAGACTAGCGACAGACTGTCTGCTGAATATAACAGTAGCTAACTTTTTTATTCTTTTGCCAGATGAGTTTTTGTCAGTTGTTTTTGACACACGCAACAGTTTGTGTTGATGAAGGTTTTTGTTTGTTCTACAGGCTGATTGGTTTTCTTTTTTCCCCTTGAAGCTGAGACAGAAGTTACTAATCAAAAAATAGAAGAGACTGACAAGTTCCAGCAACTCACTCCCTGTTCCACATTTAAAGCTTGCTTTGCTTTAGGCAAACTGGCAGGACAATTTCACTCCTGCAGAGTCTTATTTCCAATGCGTGGTTAATCTGTAGCCCGATAAGAGTGCTCTTGACTTTGGTTTCGGTTCGGAAAACCTTGAAATAGGAGTAGCATGTTGTAGGTAATGTTAGCTGTGCCAAAAGCCGCTCCGCTCATCTGAAGATGAAGGTTTATGTTCATTTGTAGTGTCTTATCTGCTGCTCTCCAGCCCTCGCGCAGCTCATTTGTGTTTGCTGTGACGTGCAAAGCGAGCTGTCTGCCACTGCAGCTGCCATTGATCTTTAACTATAAAAGGTGAATTGTTTGCATCATGTCACTATGGCTGCTGCGAGTTACTGGCTGGTGATGCCACGTGACCCCTAATAAATCTGCCGGTGTGCTTCTGTTATGTGGTGTGTAGCGTTTGTGTCACAACACCCCCATCCAGTGTACATTTAAGAACACGTTCAGACCGCAGACAAAACCGGATCACTTGATGAACTGTTTGCTTTGACATTGCTCAAATCCTTCAAGTGAAGTTACATTTGCAGGCATAAATACTATATACTCCAGTGTCTGATCCTTTATTTTTAGTCAATAGTTCAGTGCATTGTCTGAATGTGACAAATTTTAAATGTATTTATGCATGTTAACTAATTACTTGCTTAATGTGCAATATCGTTTTTAATCTATTTTCCTTTTAGTATTAAATGCAAAATGTGCATCAAAGTACAGAATCTACAGGCTTTAGTTTAAAAAAATGACACACATTTTGGTATGTGGTGGTTCATTGATTTACTGAATTATAAATCACTTTCACTTGTGTTTTTTTTAAGAGCACAGATTTACACACGTGTAAAAGCCGTATACAAACAGAGCTTCAACAGAGCGATTGTGGTTAATGTGGGAGGAGCAAAAGTAGCCACTTTTTTGTTTTTTTCCCCATTCAGGTTTATGCTGTGCTGAATAAATATGAACCAATGTACTTCAAATCATTTTTGAATTTCTTCTTAAAAGCTGCTTTTATTATGAAAGTCAGAGCATCAAACTGATGGAAAGGGGAGGGGGAGCTCAGAGCAATGTAACTTCACTGCTCCTCCCACACATGTACAGAGAATAAAAGTCAAAGACGAGACCAAGCAGAGCTGTCAGTGATCCAGCATCAAGCTCAGCACTGTTGACTTTTCCTGTATGAACCATATTCTGACAAGTGGTACAGACTATTAACTGGCCTGTCAGTGCTGTCAAATAATACATACTCTACACATCAAAGTTGGATTAACCTCAACAGGAATGACTGATTTTCCATTTATCTTCCTTTAATACTTTCCCTCATACTGACTGTGAATATTTTACTTCCTTATTGTTGAAGGTTATTTGAAAATATTATGTTGCTGTGCAGCAGGTTTAATAAACCTAAACCTTGTCTGCAACTGACTTTGGTAGTGTCGGCATCACATCAGCCAGCAGCCGCATAACCACAGTCTGACTCATCCAGGTGTCCAGGAGGTAGAATTTTTGAGTGGACATCAAATCTGGCTCCTACCTGTCACCTCAGCTGGAGGTAACAGCTGGAGAGCATGAGAGGACTGTCCCCTGTGGGCTGAGGCCACCGGGCCAGGCCCCCTCAGGCTTAGGCAGGGATTATAAAAGTCGGCTCTCTTGTTTCCATCAGCCATGCCCAGTTCTCTTGTGCGCAGCCAATTATTGTCATGGCAGCAGTGGTAGGCTGGGGACACTGGCTCCATTATTGTTCCTCTGGTTTCTACACAGTGGACACACAAGGGAAGGACTGGATGCACAAAGGAGCGTTTCACTCCGTGCTACTGAACCGTTTATAGCTGTGCTGTGCTGCTCATCTGTTTACACTCCATATTTGTGTAATGGTTAACCTGTCAGGAATAAGGAAATAAGTTGACCTATTTTTCTTTATTATTATTATTATTATTATTATTATTTGTATATTTCAGAAATTATGTGAGAAAAAACAATACAGCAATTAAGAGAAAGGGCAATTGGACTAGATTGTAATATTAATAATATATGAATAAAAAAATCAATTTAAAAGAAGTAAACCTAAAATAGTACATGTGTTAACTGATTTAATAAGTATCGGGTCATGGGTTACACTTATAATAAGAATAATAATCCATATAATAAATTAAATCCAGAGGTCAGTGAATGTCAAGTTATTAAGAGCCATTATAAATAGAAATAATGCTTGTTTTGTACCTCACACTTAATTAAGTTATGTTTTAATCAATTCTTTGTAATCTGGTTATTTGTTACTAGGAACAGGTGCCGGTCTTTCTTCTCAATCTCCTCTTGTATTTTCCTGAGCAGTTTCCATTTAAAGAAATACCAAACATATTTGAATGTCCTGTAATAGAATTTTCCTAAGAGCCACTTATCAATTTACATGACCAAAATATGGGACAGGTTTACCATCTGCTCTCTGCATTCTCTCCAACATATTGGACCTAGATTTTCTCTTATGTTTTCTTTGAGTCAGAGATATATTAAAGTATTTAAGCATGGCCTGTTTAAGCAATGTATTAGTTTTACTTGAACACGTTGAATTTGAAGAGATATTATTCTCAAATCTGGCACCTTCTCCTTCTATTTGGATGTCAGATCCCAGCTAACGCATAACATTTCCATTACGTTCCTGGAAAATTCCTTTTAGGTCAGAAAAAACTTGCTTATCTAGGGACTGTTGAGGGGAAATGCTCAAGTAACCTTCCCAGGACATTTATCTTCCCTTTGCTAAATGTTCTTAAAATGTAACCATAATTTTAGTTTTACATCTGAAAATCTTTATATTTTAACATCTAGAGAACTAAACACTGCAAAAGCTAAAATCTTAGCAGGTGAAAATATCTTGTTTTTGGTACAATTAGTCCAATATTGAGAATAGAATTATCTAATTCCACTGGCAGATAATTTATCTTATTTCAGTTTTTTTCCTGATTTGGATCACTTTGGTCTTGTTTAAGAAAAGAAGACTAATATTTTTTTAAAATAAATTATCTGCCAGTGGAACAAGATAATTCTACTCAATATTGAACTAACTGTACCAAGTTAGTTTTGCTGTGTATACAAGAATGTTCAATAAGTGTTCCAAGAAACAAAAGCAAATGTTCCAAATTTGTTTTGGGGACCAAATTTTCGCTAGCTAAATGGCTGAAGCGCAATATAACAAAGTTCATTTCACGTACTACCCTTCGGTGTTTCTTGCTGTAGGTGGTGAAGATCCTAGAAAAGCATGACCCCCTGCGCGGCAGCTCCACACTTCCCTCCCTGGGCGTCATCAACCTCGGCTCCAGCGGTGGCCCTCGCTTCGGCCCCATCCCCGGGGACGAGGCCAGCGCCGTGCAGAACTACGTGGAGCACATGCTGTTCCTGCTGATGGAGGAGGACAGCGGGCAGGTCGGCGCCATGGGCCCCATCCTGGAGTTTGTGGTGATGGAGAACGTGATGGAGCGCCTGTTTGTGTGGAGCCTCCGCAGGGAGTTCACCGACGACATGAAGCTGGAGCAGTTGAAGATGTACGAGATGCTGGTGGGCCAGGCGCGCCAGCCGCTGCTGCACCACAAGCCCATCCTGCGGCCGCTCATGATGCTGCTGTCGTCCTGCTCGGGCACCGCGGTGCCGGACGTCGAGGACGAGCTGGTGCTGCTGCTCAATCAGCTGTGCTACGTCCTGGCCAAGGACCCTTCGGTCCTGGAGCTGTTTTTTCACACCAGCGAGGATCAGGGAGCCACCAACTTCCTCATCTTCTCCCTGCTCATCCCCTTCATCCACAGGGAGGGCACAGCGGGCCAGCAAGCCAGAGACGCCCTGCTGCTCATCATGTCGCTGTCTGCTGAGAACGAGCGAGTGGCCAAACACATAGCAGAGAATACCTACTTCTGTCCGGTCAGTCCTTAAAATATAAAGATGCTTCACTCTTTCTCTTGCTTTCCTTATTACCCATTACCTGAACCTTTTGATTAATGGATTATTTGCACTTTGCCCTTGTTACATGACCCTGGTCTTTATAATCAGGATAGGGAGCACCTGTGTGTCCATGGCTCACAAATCTCTGTGATCGTTCGTCAGCAAGATGGTGAATGTCTTTTTTTGTGAAATTTTCTGAGAGATATTGAAAGCATCATTATTATCATTAACTGTTAAAATCCCATAGTCTTGTGTATCACAGCGCTCCTTCTCATGTTGCCTCCTGGCACTTTCATTACAATTCAAAGCTGCGTTATCCTGTTGTCTTCCTGCACTGATCATGCAGCCAACATAACAAAAGCCAGTTTACCCGCTACTCAGTTCCTCACGCTAATACAGGCTACTGCGGCCCGTAGATATCTTATTCCAAGATGTGTTCACAGACCCTCAGGAAATCCCAGCACTTAACAGAACACAATCTGGGCCTAAAAACTCATTTATTTATAAACACATATAACAGTAACATGCCCATGTTGTTACACTATACAGACAAAATTACAAACTTAGAGATTTATCATAAGTCCAGTTTTACTTGGCCTATTGACACAATTTCAAAATTTATATGTAGATTGAGATCCACACTTTCAACATGAATTGTAGCCTTTTTCTTATAATAATGTCTCTCCTTATCTCAATGTATATCTGTCTTACCCAATGTACAGTTTGTCTATTTAGACTATGTAACAGTTTGTCCAAACATGAAAAATCTATTTCGGCTTCCACTTTTCTATAGGAATACATACTTCCTAAGGGAACTGCAGTAGTTTAAACAAATTAATGGCTTACGTAATGAACACTCAAACTCCGCCCTCCTCCATGGAGACACTCCTCTCTGGAACTGAATGTTACAAATGTCTGGCATTCATGGGATTATGGCATGGCTGTAAACTAATCCCATGTAAATAATGCCATTTACCCACAGCTGCAGATATAGCTTTTGATGCAATGCCAGTTCAACAAAAGGAGTCAGAATTGAATTGGTTCCACTGGCAGGCAACAAGGATAATCCTATGGAGGATGTATAAATGCAACACTAATGATGCATTCATTTCGCAGTTAAATTACACTGTGGTGCTATAGGCTCTGTTGTTTAAGGAAAGCTCTGAAGAATAGGAATTACTTCACTGAGAAAAGAAAGAATAATATAACCACTTGTAGCATCCTTAAACACTATTTTATGTATTTGTGTTTGATTGTATGCATATGATTGACTGTGTTCCTGCATATGACCTAATTATTTGCAAGGCTATGTTTTTTTGGTAATGAAAAAACACATTAAATGGGAATTTAATGGGTTAAATGATGATGCAAATATTTTTCATGATCAAGACTAATTTTCAAGTTGGGGAGAAAAGAAAAACAATTTTGAATAATTCATATTCAAAAATTCACTTTTTTCAGGTCTTTTTTGAGGGGCTCCAAAAGTCAATGGACATAAAAATGTGTCAAGGGGAGTAATTTAAAAGTCTGACACTGATGCAAATAATAAAAAGGCATCTAGATCAATGATAAAGTTTATCAGTAATGGCTACTTATTATTATTATTATTATTATTTTTGATGCAAAAATAATAACACCTATCAACAAACTGGCATTTATCAGGTTAAATGAAGGATATTGGAAATGGTTTCTATGATCAGGACTTGATTGTTGATTCATTCATCTCATGTATGGATTCATTCATAAAGTATTCATATACATCTTTACTTTACTACATTACTGCATTAATTAGTGACCGAATTACCATAGCATGGTGTGTATGGGGGTAAAAATACTCAAGTATTTATTAATGTGTTGGAGCCGACGTGTAGGCTACGACGTGATTCCTATGTATGACGTCTTACTGTGTGGAGGAACAGGTACTACACTGCAGTGCTGCACTTACATCTGCATCGCATTAGCCAAAAGTTGGAAAAGAAGAAATGATTTTCAAAATTGTTCTGCTTTCTGGAGGCTAATGGCTGACTTTAGTGTAAATAATTTGTGTAAGTGCCCTAAGAAACCTCCTTGTCAAGTAGTGACAACTATGTGTATTTTACTGGATAAGTACAAGCTTTACTGCTGGTGGCGGTCTGAGGAAAAGTACCAGTCGTCAATAATTAACCCAAATCAGCCAGCAACCTTCTCAAATATTGTGACATCTCATTAGATGCTGACACGTCTCTCCCGCTGCAGGTGCTGGCAACGGGGCTGAGCGGCCTCTACTCCTCTCTCCCGACCAAACTGGAGTTTCCCAGTGAGGAGTGGCACTGCCTGCACAGGGAGGACTGGCTCCAGATGCCATCCCTCGTCCAGTTTCTGAACTCACTGGAGTTCTGCAACGCCGTCATTCAGGTAATAATGGGGCTGCAGACGCAGCGATTCCGCCGCTTGAGAAATGTATTCGGATATGCCTGCAATCTTCTGTTTCGCTGCACTCTTGACCGACTTTAACATCGACTGTTCCCAGGTGGCCCACCCTGACATCAGAGACCAGCTGGTGAGCTACATCTACAACGGATTCCTTGTGCCTGTTCTTGCACCAGCGCTCCACAAGGTTGGTCATCTTCCTACTTCTCCTGCAGCTGTGTAATTCCCAATAGACGCTATAAAGCCTAACTTCTATTATCTGTATCCGCATTGATCATGTGAGCCGAGGTATGCTTCATGGAATAGATCACGATCTGTCCGGTTTCAGTGCCATCGCTGAAGTTCACTAAAGAGATTCCATGGTGTGAACATAGAGATGTAAAAGACAAGACAAGGATGTTCTCAAGGAGAATCGTGTTACATACTTCAAAGAACATCCACATGAGGCTTAAATCATAAGATGAGTCATTATTGGGGTATTTTTGGACCGTAATAGTTATTAGGGGGCGACAACCTCAATAGGATTAAAATTCTAAATCAATGCATGCATGATTCACATATTACCCTGGAGGAAAAAAATCATATCGAAAGGCAGCTTTACTCCGTAATTGAACTCTGCAGTGCTGCAAAAAATAGGTCATGTCGTTTTTATAGTATTATAGGAACCAGTCTATAGTCTAATTTGCATGAGAATATCTAGTTAACATGCAGACATGTCGCTACACAGGCAACCTGATTATTCTCTGGCATCATCAGCGTATAACTTGTTCTGTAAAGTGACTCCACACGCATGCTGCTGACTAATGAGTGCTCCCTGCATGCAGCTGACCCTGGAGGAGGTGATGACCACCACAGCGTACCTCGACCTCTTCCTGAGGAGCGTGACTGAGCCGGCCCTGCTGCAGACTTTCCTTTCCTTTATCCTTCTGCACCAACATGAGGGCGTCCACATCTTAGACACCCTGGTCAGCCGCATCAACACGCCCTTCCAGGTACGGCCTGCAACCTGCACACAGGCACACAGGCAAAACACTGACATGCACACACACACACACACACACACACACACACACACACACACACACACACACACACACACACACACAAGCATTTTAATGTGTTCACCACCAGCATTTTTGACCAAAAAGAAGAGAGTGTCTTATTTTAGATTGTACATTTTATATTATACATTTTCACAAACAAAATATTCATTTTTCAGACAAAAAGCTGAGAACATTTTCAATCAGAATTGTCATTGTTAAATTCATATTTTTCCTTTACTCACTTCCATATAACACGTTTGATGAACTGAATCACTAACATTAATAAGCAATGTTGTGTATGTTTCTGTTCCACTGTGCAGACACCCGAGGGAATTCCCTCCAGTGTTTGCCAACAGTGGGGCTTGACGCACCTGCAACCCATGTTTGAATTTCACATTTTTGTCCTTGAGCCAAATGGCACTTTGACTAACACGCAGAAGCTTCTTTTACTTTCCTTTTACCTTCCACCTTTCAAAAACAAGCATTTCTAAAGTAGCCACGTTCTTGTTCCACATTTATGCTGCATAATATATAATCTTTTAGAAGTATTGTGCCTTTGACAGAAAGGAGCACTTAGAGAATAGTTCACAACGATTTAAAACCTTTTACTTGATCAAAAATATCTCAAAACGAGGCTAACCAAGCAATGAATGACTCTAATGCAGGATAAAATGTCAGTAAGAGTCCTATCGTCTGTGTAAATATATTTAATTAACCATCATTTAAACTGGGAAAATCCAGCAAATCCCCAGGTTTGAGAAGCCGGAAGCCCATGCGTATTTGTCCCGTTTGCTCAATGAGTGGTGTAGATAATGTCTTTTAAATAATCCGCTTCAGTCCCTTGTCAAATGAGACATTTGGAGCACTTTCTTCTGTTGTTTTCATTTGCCTCAACATGTTTCACTGATGTATCGTTGTGTCTCTCCCGTCACTGCTCCAGCTGGGCACCGTGTCACTGGCGCTTTTCCGCACTCTCATCGGCTTATACTGTGAAGACGTGATCCTGCAGCTCGTGTTGAGGTGAGTGGCGTGCGCTTCTGAAGAGCTGGTACGTCTAATTGGTTTAGCGACACAATGAGCTTGTACTCTTTTGCTTCCCGCTTCCCAGACACATCACTGCCATCTGCCCCCCCCTCCTCCCCCGTATTCCTCCCACCGGCCACCCGTTGGGTTTGTCCCTAACAGGATGTGCTGCTATCTGCCTCCACAGGTACCTGATCCCCTGTAATCACATGATGTTGAGTCAGAGGCGCGTGGTGAGGGAGAGGGACTGCTACTCTGTGTCAGCAGCCAAGATCCTGGCGTTAACGCCGTCCTGCTGCTCCCCTGACCACAGCCCCCCGCCCCTCCGACAGCTGGACTCCATCCTCTTCTCTAAAGGAGCAGAGGCTCCCAACAACACCAGCAGCACAGGTACCAGGGGCAGGGGGCATGTTTTGTAGTCTGGTTTATTACAATTTATGATTGTAACCACCAAAATAATTGCTCTTGATCTGGGAACACGGATGTGTTGCCATAATGGTGTCTACTGAGACTAGATACATTCATGCAGGTTGTAAAGAAGCCATTAGTGTGGCGAGATTATCACTTTATTTGGCGGTAAACAGAAAGGTTGCAAGCCCCAAAAATGTTGGTTACTCTCTCAGTGTACAGGGAGCTGATCTGTAATCATTTTTGTTCTGGCCTCTGTTTCTTTCATTTGGCTGAAACCCATGGGGTGTTTATAACCTGCCTGATTGTGTTTTTTTTTTCCGACCATGTTGCGCTTTAGCGATGTCCCTGTATTCTCAGATCTCAGCTATGAACTTTGTCATCGCAATGATGTCGGATGAATTATTCATCCAGGGCTCACATGGTGCACTGTGTGTGGAGTTCAGCTAATGAATATTGTAGCAGAGATGTCCTTGTGCCAGAGACTGAGGGGAGAGTTACTTTTTTAATAATGTCCTTTGAGACTACTGAATATTTTTGAATTTTAAAGCGGTCTGTGCCACAGGATCGTCGAAACGGATGAATGCTTTTCAGCCACATTTGTAATCGGTGTTCATGTTTTTTTTTTTGTATTTTTTTCCCTTTTATTTGCTGCTTCTAAACCATTGCCTTGCTTATCCGGCAAGATTTGACTATTCCTAACTCTGTTTAGTTGTGTGCATGTTACAAACTCAGTAATTGGAGTGTGCGGTCCAAACAAAACGAGCAGAGGATGAATGGAAAGTTGTTCACAGTGGCAATTATACCAGTTTGAAAATTATATGTAAAATAAATGTAATATTCACATATATTTCATTTTCAACATCTGCACACTGTTCTGAGATCAGTTCACTGCCAGGTGTTGATCTGCATTTAATTGGGACATAACCATAACGTGGATGATTATGAGTCTTTTGTATCATCTCCTGCTGTTTCCCTGTATTACATCACTTTGCTCCCTGTGGTTACATGTAAAACTCATTAGTTCTGCTCTGTGTGAGAGCTGTGCTGGCGATGCACGCCGGCTTTTATCAACATCTCCGATCTGTGTTTCCCAGAGGAAAAAGAAAGCTTCTCGGAGGAGGACAACGACTCGGGTAACTCCTGCACCATCGGCTCCGAAATCTACTTGGATGTCAGTTATCTTCATTATCTCTATGACGCCCGCCTGAGCATCAGCAGCTGCATCCGGGCCTGCCAGGTTTGGTCAGCCCTGTACGACGGCGAGGACCCGCCGCCTGAGAAATACCAGCCGGGCGTCCTCGAGGAGCCGCCGCTGAAGAATCGGATAATCCAGATGGCTCTCAAGAGAGCTTTGCAGCCAGCAGTGGTGGCGCCTCGCCCTCGACCCGGCCCACCACCGGCCTCGGAGCTGCCTTCCATCCACCAGCTGGAGCTGGAGTGGGACGACAGTTACGACGCGTGCCCGGTGCAGCCCACCGAGGCTCCTGCCGAGGGGAAACCACCACAACCGCCTTCCGCCGAGCCTCCGAAGCACATCCAGGAGATGAGGAGGACAGCCATCATGTTGGTGAAGGGCTCCTACATCGAGGAATCAGAGTTCCAGGACGATGTCATGGTTTACGACCTCGTTGCAAAGAAAGACGCCAGAGATGATGAGGGCAGTGAGACGAAACCCAGCAGGTCGGACTCAGAAGAAGCCCGCCCGGACTCTGCAGCAGTTCCCCTAAAGAATGGACTCAGTCTAACGCTTCCAACATCTGTGATGGCTGACAACTGCAAGAACAGCTTGGACATAAAGGCCAAAGGTCAAGCAGATTGTAATTCCAAACCCCAAAGCTCCACTACTACCACCGTTGGTGCCGCCACTGCTGCTCCTGAGCCGGCCGATGACCTTTTAACTCAGTATGAGGAGCTCCTACGTACATTGGACAGAGAAGCAAGCGGGAAAATGCTCAAACCCGATGGGGAGACAAAGAAGTCCGTCCCACCCATGGAGGCAGAAGAGGAGGAGATGGATTTCACCTCCTTCTCCGCTGAGACGCCAGAGCCAGAGAAAGTTCAGTCACCATTTGGTCCCACGCTTCGAAGCGCAAGTGCAAGTAGAAGCCACTCAGTGCCTTTCACAGGTGAGTGAGGAATCAGAGCCCTGCAGCAACCCTGTTACTTACTGTTACGAAAATAAGATTAAAAGGTTAATTCTGTCTGCAGGTCCGTTTGTCAGTGTGCTTTTGTCTCGTCTGGAGAACATGCTGTCCAACTCACTGCACGTCAACTTGTTGTTGACCGGCATACTGGCCCAGTTGGCAGCCTTCCCTCAGCCTCTGCTGCGCTCATTCCTCCTCAACACCAACTTGGTCTTCCAGCCAACAGTTCGCTCCCTGTACCAGGTAACAAAAACTTGTTTTGTGCATGAAGGTGTAGGCAGGAGTGAGGGTTTGTGCGTCTCTCTATATAATTGCAGGAATCTCTGTCTGTCCTCCTGTATGTTCCCTGCATATCTCAACAACCCGATCCACTTCTCACTTGGTGGGCTTATAGTTGGGGACCCAAGTTATTGCTGTGTCAAATTAGGTGGTGTCAAACTTTACATTTTGTCTGATAATTTTGAACTGCAAGTCTCAGCATTGTGTAGGTACAGTCAAATCTATTCATATAAGTCACGCCCATTGACCAGATCTTGAAATGCAAACTCCTGAAAAAGCAGCTGAAACAATAAGCAATAATTTAAAGGTAGGGTTTAGGATCCTGGAAAATCTTGACACATAATAATGAAAACATAATTCAATAGTCCAAACCCCTTTTGTCAGACTTCCTCCCTAAAATATAGCACAGAAGATCTTGACCGACTCAGAGCTAGTTGCTTTTTGGGATTTTTGATGTTCCATACAGTTTTGCTATAGCTAATAATCAATGTTTTCTCAAATGCTGCAGGTTTATTAAACAAATAATCACATCATATACCATCATATCATATAAGCTCATATTTGCCGTACATCATAAAAACATGTCAACAAGTTTAGTTACAGACATCCCAAGTTCCAAAAAGTCATTCTCCCACATTCACATTCAAATAAATGCACGAAGCAGCGTTTCCAGGCACCAAGTAATCTGCCCGGTCTGAATTGTCATGCATTCAGAATGTCCACATACTGTAAGGTGGTGTATGAATGAACAAGCGATCGTTGATTAAGACAATCTGGCTGCAATTGGATTTGAAGATTGCTCTCATTAGTTGCTCATTAGTGTCACCACTGCAGGTGTGAATTGGATCCTCAGTTTCTTTTGTGTTCACCTCCAGGTACTAGCCACAGTGAAAAACCAGATAGAAGAGCTGGCTGCCACCAGAAAGGACTTTCCAGAGATGATTACCGCCGCCCAACACTGGCTGCTGGCCAGGGAGGCGTCGTTTGGAGCAGCAGGTAAACACACCCCGTTATCTAGGAACTTAGTGTGTCAACAATGGTTCTTCACACATATTGTATACTATATTCTTAAAGCTCCTGAAATTGTAGTATCAAAGTATTTATTTACAATGACCAGAGTGCAGACCCCCACCAAGCATTTGGCCAAGCAGGTGCAAGATATCACCACCAGGTGGCCCCAATCAAGCACCTGTTTGAAGGTCCATTTACCGCAATGTTAAGAAAACAGAAGATTCAAAGTGATCTAGAAACCAGGATTTCTTCCGTATCATTATCAAAATTTAATCATCTGTTCATGAACTTCCCAGCATTTGCTGAAAGCTAAATATGGAGAATGTGCTTATTTTCTTTGACGAGGAGGTTAGATGAGGAGATTGTGGTCCTGTTGTCCTGGCAGGAAAGCAAATAAGCGTAGTTCCTGAAATGTTGAAGCATTTCAGTGCCTCTTAACAGGATTACTCATACATGAAAATTCAATATGTAAACCATTCATATTCACTTCTAACTCAAAAACCCAGCGGGTAGTGGCCATGTATTTGCAAATCCTTCATTAACTTGGTTAATCCTCCTTAGAAAGACCCGTGTTTTAATTAGCATCTTCAGATCATCACTAAAATACTCAATAGGGTCCAAATGTATTAAACTAGTTTAATTAGATGTCAGATATGAAATTGATAATGTATTTTTAGTCTGTCATGTAGTTGATAATGAGAATCTGTGACCCGAGGTACATTTTATTACGGATTTCTGGAGGCGTCCTGGTGATTGAGTTCCTTAATTTCATGCTGAACTCTTTCCGCTGCGTTCATTAACAGTTGCGTGTTGATTTTGTTGAAGTCATATGTCTTTACTGTTGACAGCAACAGGTACAGCTGAGCTCTGGAGTTTTAGGCCTGTTTGGGGAACTTGAAAATATAAAAGAAAATGACTGCCTTTTTAAAAACTTCATGGGCCTTATCTATCTATAAAAGGAGTGTCTGTGCTTTGCCTATCTCTGTTTGTCAGATCAAACTCAGCTTTTTGATATAGCTTGTGGCATGGCATTATCATGTGCATCCTTTTCTATGGATTTTTTTTGATAGATATTCAAAACATTATTATTATCATTAAAAGTTCAAATCCAATAGAGCTATTCTGCAGCAGCGCTTTCTTTAAAGTGTAAAGCTCTGTATCAAGGCACTGCCCCTCGTGTTGTTTCACAGAGCTTTCATTACAGTTCAAAGCTCTGTTGTCCCGTTTCTTCCTGCACTGATGGTGCAGCCAAGGTAATGAAAGTATTGTAACGTCTCTCAAAGACCACACGCTAAGACGTTAGCCGGTTTATCTGCCATTATTCTTACGCTAACACAGGCTACTGCGGGCCATATTTGTCTTACTTTAAGGCGACCCTCATGAAATCCCAGCACTATCCCCTAATAGAACAGAATCTGGTCCTAAACTCGTTTAACACATATAACAGTAACGTACCCAGGTTGTTACACTATACTATGTTATCCTATACTGAAAGTACAGTAAGAGATTTTTCATAATTCTGGTTTTACTTGGCCTATCAACACAATTTCTGATTAATAGATTGAGATTCTGCAGTTTCAGCATAAATTGCAACCTTTTCCTTAAAATAACTGTATTTGCATGTCTCTCCTTATCTCAATATATGCCCATGTCTTACCCAATGTACAATTTGTCTATTAAGACTATGTAACAATCCAAACATAAGTTATTTTGGCCAAACATGAAAAATCTACTTCAGCTTCCATTTTTCTATAAGAATACAAAAATTCTTCATATGGACACTGCATTAGTCCTTCAAATTCAAGCATTTGCATCGCTCAGATTACATCCACATATGAACTGCCCTTTTGTATACTGTATGTTGTTTACCATGTCTTATGTCATTGTAACTGAGTGATATCCTCTTACCCTCAGACAAAAACAGCAGCAGCAGCTCCACACACAGTGAGGCAAGGAGGCTGTTGAAGAGTTCCCCGCCACCTAAACCCAAAGCCATCTCTCTGGACCGGACAGACGTTTTTGCAACCGTCCTCTTCACGGAGTTCCTCAAAGAACTGGCTGCCATTGCACAAGAGCACTCCATCTTATCATACATTCCTATGGAAGAGTAATTGTGTCCCGATAGGCCCCTGTGATGAGTCAAACTGAACTCTGAAGAATTTTTAAAGACTCTTTTCTTTTTTTTCGCAGGGGGGGGGGCTTTTCATGTACTACTCCATGAAGAAAGCCCTTAAATCCAGTGATTTATACGACTATTTTTAAGATTAGTATTTATTTTTCCATGCGAAGATAATCACTTTCATGTGCTTTTTAATTTCATCATTCTAGCTCTGTATAGTCTCGGGCAGCTAAGGGGGACGTCCAGACTTTGAGTTAGAAAATCTATGATCTTCACCAGCCAATAATGGTAATAAAAGTAAGCCCCAAGGTCCACCAACCAAAGATAAAGGTGATTTTTAACAATCAATCATTTCAGCAATCATCAGCCCTTTTTTCTGAAATGTATTCGACAACCAGCTTCAACCACAGTAATGATGTCAGCGATCATCGTGGTTCTGTAAAATACTCAGGTGGCCTTTCTGGAGTGTTGTTGCCTCATTGGCGTTGGATCACAGTAGAAACTGAGCATAATGTGGAGCCTCCATTTGGCTCTGAGGGGATGAGAGTGAATTAGCATCTTGTAAATCTCACTTGTTTCCATCACAGAAACACATTGGAACTTACACTTTATTATGTAACATTTTAGGGGGTGGGGGTGGGGTAAACATGGTTGGTCACTTTAAACCTTACAAAGTGGTGTTTTCATATAGTACAGTTATTGTGTGTTAGAGGCACATTTGTTTTTTGGTGTTTTTCTTTTTGATTCATGATGGTACCTCAGGAGTTTTTAATGCACATTAACGCATCTATTTTCAGTTCTGCAATGCGCTAGTATCTCACACTTATAGGTTCCACATGTTCTTTATGTCCATATAAATTAAGACCAGCGCACCAAAACCAGGATTATTGATGCTATATTTAATTTGCCTTACATTAGTAATGCTTTACAATGTACATAATGTAAGAAAGCACTATGCAAATCAAGGATATAGTGGGTTTAATTAAGTTTTGAATATTTTCAGAATGGGAAGGGTATTTAAGTTTTTTTTTTTTTTTTTCTTCCAAGACTTTCTATTGCTATATATATATATATATATATATATATATATATATATATATATATATATATATATATATATATATATATATATATATATATATATATATATATATATATATATATATATATATATATATATATATATATATATATATATATATATATATATATATATATATATTTTTCAACAATGTTATACTAGAGGCTTTTTAGGTGTTGTGGTTTGTTGTCACTATCTTCTATGTAGGGGGTTGTTTTAGTTGTGAAATATCACTGTTGGGAGAGTCATAGTTTTGTGTTTGTTGAAAATCTTCTCAGACTTTGTTACCAAGGGCAAACTGTTGTAAATTGCCTTTATTTTAGTCCAGGTTGTAAGACGGTTGTTAATGAGATAAATCCAAGAGATATTTTCTTACAAAGCATGCCTCTTTTAAACAGATTTATCAGGACAGAAATACATTTAAATTAGTGCCTACTTTAGGATTTTAGTCCACATTATTGCCTGATTAAGAATGGATTTATACAGGAGTAATACAAACCTTTGTATTCTTACTTGAATCTGTCCATGATCAAAGGTGCAAAGGTGTTATATTGTTATATGGAAATTACCTTTTTTAAGAGACCATCATTGAATCCTTAAGTTTAAAGAAAGAAATATTACATTAATAGAATGAACTGCTTGGAGTGAATATAACACAAAGTAAAAGTAAAGTTTCATACAAATGCAAGACGGGATGAAACAACAATTTCACTTCTGGTGTAAAATTATACTGAGTGATGAACCCTGTCATCTCACACGTTTGGCCACAAAGATCATGAACTTGTTAAACTTTAGGTTTAAATCTGGTTTGTTTCTTTGTTCCTATTTAAATCCATTTCTACTTGATGCTATGCAGGCAATTTATTATGCAGTAGGATCTTTGTGCACTCCTACTTTTCTACAAAGATGGCTGCAATTATATTTCTAGCAATCTACATGTATGCCATTTTCTGAATTGTGGAATGCATTTTTTTTCACCCTCTGGCAAAAGAATGTTACGGAGCACTTTATCAGCCTATTCATACTACAGTGCCACTCTGCACTGAGTCATGCTGAAACAGCCTCTCATCTGTGACCGTTTCCATCCATGTTAACCCAGCACAGCATAACAATCACTGTTTTAGCATGGTGGCATGAAAACGGGTATTACAAGTTGGTAAAAAGGTTACAGATCAGTTTGTGTTGGTAGGTTTCTTATTACTAAGATTCTTTCTGACAAAATTTGGCCTCAGTTTTATGTCCAGGATATAATCAGGTCACTGTTCTTTGCTGGTGTCTGAGATACAAAGGCATGCCTCTTTTAATAAAGACAACTTCTGGTAAATGAAACCGTATGCACTCCTGTGTTGACAATTTTCATTTTCTTCCTATCCGCTTAATTAAATACCGTCAAGTTCCCAAACTTGAAATTCCACTACTCCTCCTAACAGGTTTCACCTGACACCATCAATATAGTGTTTCCCTTTTGACAGGGATGGTTTTCTCTCGTGACGTCCTCATTAAATTTCACATTTCCTTTCCTAACAGTTCATCCTCCAGAGAGGTTTTGTTCAAAACTAGGCCTAGTTCTGGGGTGAATGCAGGAGCAGATATTCTCTGTTCTAATGCAACGACTGCGACACTGTAGGTGAAGACGAACTCTGATGGAGAACCTTCCGACAGCTCAAAAACATCATGTGCATCATTAGAGCATGTAAACCTCACCATTTTATGTCTGTGCATGCAACCAGGTTATTACATTGGTTAAAAACAGCATTAAACTCTGCAACAGTGTAAAAGAAAAGGGTCAAATCACAGACGAGATCCAGTCTGTTCCTCACACGCACCCGGTCAGTATTACACAAGAATGTGATTGGATGTAACTCAATATTTCTGCTGCATCAAGTGAAGATAACCAAGTAAGACTCTCAAATCAAATTATTTTGTAATGAAAAAGCTGCAAAAACCCTCCAGGCTTTTCAGTCGCCTTACACAGTTGCAGACTGTAGGAAGACAACACTGATTGGTAATAAACACTCACATAGGTTATGTTTAATTTCGTATTCTAATTTGTAATTACTTAATTTGCAAAATAAATTGGGAGTAAATTAAATTGAATGTGAATAATGAGCAATATGAAGCCAACTAATGAGGCCAATGATTTCCTGTATTATGTATAAATCAATCACAATGCAGATTGAGTGAAGATAAGAGGCTGATGTGTTTAAAAAAAAAAGAAAATTACACAATTACACACAATCTAGAATTTATGTTCTAAGTGCTATAGTGGGAAAAGGTAATACAAGCTCAATATAACGTGCTTCAACCACAAGAGGGCGCTCACTGCTCGTTTACCTGCTGACCTTGCCTCTCAATAGAGCATCTGTCATGTCAGCAGTTTTATCTTCTGCCAGTTTGATTTTCCAGCTTCACAAATGACCATAATGGCCAATGGTACATAAAGTCATATGGGAAGGGTTTAACTCAATAATATGCATGTCAGTTTAAACAAAGTAAAACGTGTCCTTACTATTAGGACCATTGATCTCGTTTTCTTACTCATTGATATTTTGCATCATTTTTCAAGTATAAACCTACATTTATATATAATGTCATCACCTGGAGAGAATATCAAAACAGTATCTTTAGATTTAGGAGTTTCTTTGTTTCTTTGACAAAATGAACCAGTAATATTCTGTAATATTTCAGAATATTACAGAGTAATATTCTGAAAAGCTTTATTATTTTTCACAACAATTAAATACTGTCCAGTGAGAACATTTTACAGTTTTTACACAATCAATAGTTTTAAAAACAGTTTTATCCACAGGAAACCAGGAACCTGCATGTGACATATTTACACCTTGTCTTTTGTCATCCATAAAATGCACAGGTCACATTTGTCTTGATTTCATTCTTCAACTGCAATGTGGCCGAGTCCTCAAGAAACAGTCTGACATTCATGAAGTCTTCTCCTGTAGAATCATCCGCACCAGAACTGGATCGGCTCTGCCTTTGGTTTCTTTCTGCACCAGTCCCATCAGCTTGTTCAGGACCTTCTTGTTTCCATTTCTGATGGCATGAACCTAGCAAACACACAATTAGAAGACATACATGCAACAACATGTACAATTACCTGTGAGATCTTGCTTTTTCCCTCTCACCTCGTCCGGATGCGAGTCCACCACCTTCTGGCAGATGCTATGCAGCTGCACGGCGTCGCTAACGAGCCCCAGGTCCTGCTCATGGATGATCTGCAGCGCCGTCTTGCCTGATGACCTCCACATCTCCTGGAACACCTGAGAGCGAGGGGAAGGCACCGAGGACACAGGTGAGCACAGGAATACAAACGAGCTCTAGCTGTTGTGTCCATGTTGAGTGACAGACAGAGGGGGATAATTGCATGGTCGGTGCAGCTGACTGGCCTGCTTGGCAACCGAAGAGGAGATCTGTCCCGTTTCCTGGAGTTCCAGCAGCTCGGCGAGGGCGGGAGGCGAGACCCGGCTGGAATCGAATGAAGGGGTGATTTAATTACCCTTTAATAAATGGACTGAAGAATTAGAGATATAAACAATAGGGGGGAGACAGAGACATTTGCGATTTTACCATATTGCGTTTCCTATGTGTGTTTTCAGAGGAGTAGGCGTTTTTGGGATAACTGGCTGTCAGAATAATGGGCCTTCAGACCAATGGGCAGCCCCCTCCGATGTGTGCCTGTTTATTCCCCAGGCTACCACACAAACGGGTTAGAATATATTAAGTGTACGAGTGTGATAGTCCATCTCCTCCCAACCCGGCCACGACTCTGGGCAAAGAGATGAGAAGCATCAGTCTTTATGCGCACGCCTCGGTTTGGCTGAGTGCCCGAATGTCAAATAGAGAAGCCTCATTATATTTGTATTTTCAAATCTGTCACATTTTTAACATGGCATTAATGTAGGCCTGGTGAGATATTTCACAATTTCTGTCATGGTGCTGTCTCCATCCTGGCACAAATCTGCCAGCTCGGAGTTTCCCCTCATAGGCAGCTGCCAGCAGTCATCAACTTTTCTGATGAGGAAAAAAAAACCCTGAAGAGTGACTTGTCTCAGCTGGTGGAAGCACCCGCACAAGCTCTTAATGACATGTCTGGTGTTTTAGTCATTGGCTGTCTGACCATTATCCTCCTCAATCTCTTATTCCATTTAACCTTTTCAAGGACTTTGAGTCGAGAGGGGTCAAAGCAGCTTTGGGCAGAATTCCTGGACAACTTAAACAGCTTTTACTTGATACCCCAAAAAGAGACACTCATTCTGACTCCATGAACTCAATACTTAATCTGCAACTGTTTGGATACATAATTGGATAATCATTTTAAATGTGATGCACATATTCAAATCATTTATTTTACTATTTGAACTATTCCAATTCTTTATTTTTGATTGGATGGTGAATCACAAGCAAACAAGGATTTCAAGGATTCAGCATTGATGAACAGTTTTGAAGTCTGTTTGTTAGTTGATTTTTTAAAATTTGTATTATTATTATTATTATTATTATTATTATTATGGCTTGTTTTCCCTTGTCACTTCATCTTATTATTTTTTTCACTATAAGACAAAAACATTTTAAGTCCTACTCAAAATGTTTTTTTTTTACACTGGTATGAGTCCGATGTTTTTTTCTCTGTTTTCTTCCTTCTTCTTCTTTCAACCAAAGCAAATGTAACATGAATGCAAAAATAAACACCAGCTACTTTGAGGTTTACTCTTACACAAATACTTCATAAGAGTCTAGTAGATCAAGCAAAGCTCACAGCATCTGTGCTGACAGCAGCCTGGTACTGACGGCTGAAGTGAAGTTTCAACCATCGGGACCCTCAATCACAGCTTCAAATCTACAACTCTGATGTGTAACAACTCATTTTTCTTTTTTTCTGCAAATTAAACTCACATTTTAACAACACCACTGAAATGAAATGGATGTCTGATATTTTGCATCTCAGTATGTCAAAAACAGAAACAGTGGGAGACAACTGGTGTTATTTTCTCATCGCCGGTGGCTAGATAAGCATCTTTATGTTTTTGTGTGTGTGTGCGAGAAAGAAAACTATGGCAACTTTTTTTTTTTTTTTAAACCACTAAATAACAAAAAGTCCTCATTCAATTTTTGGAGTGTTTTGGAACATTAACAAAACCCAACACATTCCAGCTAACAGCTTGCCAGCAGCGAGAGATCAAAACATCATCTTCTAGCAAAAAGGTAATGATTTCACAAACGCAATTGGATTTTCTTCTCTCTGACGGGCTGTCAGGACTGTGGCGGGGATTCTCTCATCGACAGATATGGAAGAGGATTTATGAACCTGTGGTTATGGCAGGAGGATTTATGAACTTATGGTTATTTGTGAACATTAAGAATGTAATGCTCCTCACAGTCAATCACACTGCAAATAGTTCATGAAGAATGAGACTGAGGAATAATTCTTTCTAACTAATGTTGACACAATTCATTATTATTATTTTTTTATTACCTAGATTGAGTTGTTTTTATCTACAGGCCCGCCATGTTGCACTACCATGTTTCTACCATAGCCCAGAATGGACAAACAAACAGTTTGTCATGTTTTGTGTGTCCACCGTGGGTGATCTTACACACTCAGGGAACTCAGTTGGTTGCAACATCACCACTACATATTGCCAGAAAACTACAAATTGCACCTTTAAATCTGATAGCTAATTATATTTTCTTGAATATCTTTAGGATCCTGAGTCTTGTTTTTATTCAATATGATGTGACCTCTGACTGCTGTGCATCGAAAGGTCAGAACATTAAACAGATGTCATTCAGGTACAACGATCACTAGATGTGGTGCATTCCATTACTTTCAGGCAAAACACTGACATTTCACTTGTATTAGGGAGCTGGTTTCACAATCACTAACTCGGTCATCAGCAGCTTAACTACTACCAGTTTTTTTAATTGTTGATTTAACATGCGTGAAGATTTAATGTGCAGGTATGTGTTTTTTTAAGGCGGGGATAACTTGTTGTTGCTGTGATTCTCTGAGAGTTCCTTTTTTGCCAAAACTAACTGGATAACCATTTGCTATAAATGCTTGAGTTCGGGATATGGACTGTCACACTTTAAATTACAGACACAGAATGTACCTGGGGATCAAAGAATAGTTTAACCAAGGACGATTCTAAATATGAGATGAGGCCTATGGCTCTGAACTATTCTGTATTTCACATACATTTCAGAAAAGGCAAACGTTTGAGATTCATTACCTTAAGACTCAAGTTAAAAGGCATTGAACCATGTCCTCACATGGACTTTAACTTGTAAATTAAATAAGTATTTGCAGTGTAAGTGAAGACTGGAACAGATTGTACTTTAGAAAATCTTAGGCCTTGTGACGGGAAAGAAGTCGGCCACGTTTTAAAAAGCATACAGTCTGTGGTGTTTTTTTTTTTTATTTGAGAGAGACACTCGGATGCTGGTACTGTCACATCAGAGATCTGAGCTTTGACCATAAAATTACACTTTAAATTAAATAGAATATTAATATTAAATATAAACCAATGCAAAGAGGTGCCTCTTCGTCTCACCTCTGGCTCACGCTCATGTCGTTTTGTTTGAGGTGACCCAGCAGCTCTTTTATCACCCAGCCAATCACGTTCCTTGGATCCTTCTTGGTAGACTTCAACACTGCCTCAAAGTAGTCCACGAGCCCGTCCTCGTTCTGCAGCGGAACAGCGAGAAACCGGTTTTGATCATTTCATTAATTAGCATCAAATCAGCCCAGCGGTGCGCTGGCCGAGCTAACTCCGCTTGATTTTGTCAACTTCTCTCGCTCGCTAGTCTGCTTTTAGTCATTTCTGAACTCACCACCAGAGTGAAGCTGTGCTCGGGCAGGATGCCGTATGTCTGCACCAGCCTGTCTCGTTTGACACTGGGAAGCTCTGGCAGCCCTTCTCTTATCTTCTGCACCACCACCGCTTGGCACGCATCAGTGCCAGTGGGCAGCGATGCGTTATCCTCGTACACAATCAGAGGGGGCAGGTTGGGCTCTGGCATGAACCTGAAGGGAGGACAGGCAGTAAAAAAATAAAAAAAAAGGGACGTGAGGGAGTGAGGGAGGTGGAGAATACTTTATCAGCAGCACAGATAAGCTCAGAGAAGAGGAGGTTGGCTTTTGTTGAGCTCCTAATAGTCCTCGACACCACGCTTGTCACATTTCACCTCCTCCCCTAATCATGTGACACCATCAGCTTTAAATCTGTTTCGTCTGTCATTCCCCTTTCTAACACACGCACGCACACACACTCACACACACTCAGGTCCAGACCTTCAGTGCTGTCTGTTTATTTTCTCTCCGTCTCGCTGCCACTCAAAGACTCATCAGCTTTCAGTCCCCGATTGAGGACAAGATCGTCTTCAGATATGATAACTGTCAATAAACACCGGCTGTCAGGAGATAAACCAGCACATGCATGCGGAAACCACACAAACTCGCACTCACCTGTAGTCCTGAAGACCCTCTTTGTCTCTCATAGGAATAGTCTCCCTAGAAGACAAGATGCAAACATTAGACATTTTAAAGGCTTTTAGAGCATTTCTTTCCTTTATTTGTTAGTATATTGTTGAGAGGTAGATGGGTAGTGTGGGGACAGAGAGGAGAGTGATATGCAAAAAAGGTCCAGTTTAAACCAGGGATGTTACCTCATGATTTTTAGATGTGAGATGATGAGATTTTATAATCAACACATTCACACATAAGACAAAATCAGAGGTCTTTACCTACAGTGCAATACCATTCAGACCTGAAATAATTCATTGATTATTGAATTAGTGGATCAACAGATTTCTGTTTTATATGACAATAAACTAAATATCTTTGAATTTGCCCGAAATTTTGGGTGTAGACTATCTGGAGCTTGTAGTATAGAGGTTTTCTGCAGTGCTCTGAGCTGCTGCCCTGACATGGCTGAGCACATTATCCAACCTGATGACCTGCTGTTCTGTTTGGAGGATGCCACAGTGGATGCAGGGGATTCCAACTGGACAGCTTTTAGCACAGTCGTGCCCTGTACTACTATCCACCCTGGCAAGTCTGGAACTTATTTGTAAATGCATTTCCTTGTGCATCAAACAGCTGTTACTCTCATGATGAATTCCAGTTTGCGTATGCTATTCTAAGCTCTATATAGTCTATATATGCATAATTCTGCATCATTACCCGACAGAAAGAGAGGAGTTTAAACAAGGGAAAGGGAAGCCCTGCCAGGAGAGACATGTATAGCAGAAGCACAGAACGATTCAGAGTACACTGCCTGTCATAGTTTTGGGCCGTTACCTTTAGGCAAAGAGTGGAGAAAATTGCCTGTGTATTTGTTGAGTCCTTTAGGTTTGAAGACTATTTTTCCACATTATTTGAGATTCTTCTAGTTTGCTGGAACTCTGTATCCTTTCAGGTTTTCACAATATCTGCTTTAATTGCTGGGTTTGATAGTTATACCATGGAGTTTATCCCTTTTTATTAATCGTGTCACAGTGAGCCTGAGGCAGTTAACAAGATATTCTGTTTTAGATGGACTGATGTTTGCATAAGATTTCTCTTTTGTAGTGAGACATAGCGATTATTCAGATTTTTTTTTATTGCATCTCATCATATTCACATAGCAAGAGCGAAAACTCTTGGGTCTTTCCTCCTCGACCTGCAGCAACTCAACAGTACAATAATAACTGCAATAATAGATAGTGATTAAAGTAAAGTGGACCAAGTTCCTTAAAAGCAGTGCTCTTCTATAAACATGGCATACATCAAGTGCTCTAAATTGACAATCATAAAAACACCTAAATCTAATTCAATCATAAGCACAAAAGTCTAAAGAACTAAAACAGTGTCAGTGTAGAGTTGAATGCTGATGGAAGCTCCCTTGGAGCTTACAGTTAGTCCAGAAAGCAGCTGCTCATCTTTGAACATGAACCCGCAAGCATGGACACCCGCGTTCTGGCTCCCTGTGCATTTCAGAATTCATTTTAAGATTTTATTTTCGTTAAATGGTTGGTACATCAGTACATCTTGAACTGCTTACATGTTTACAAACCTTTGAGGTCCCTGAGATCCGCTGACCAGCTACATCTTGTTGTGCCGAAAAAAAACAAACATTTTACCACATTTCTTTTATTATTTAACTGCTTTGTTTTGAAAATGTGCTATATAAGTAAAGTGGATTGGAAACACTACCTTAAATTTAGCTATAGCACCAGTTGTTACAAAAAGCTGACAGGCTCAGTTTCTGAATAGGGGCTTTTTGCATTTCTCTGTAGATTTGAGCATTTTGAAGCATGTTTCATTATTTATAAAAGAGCTTCTTATAATAACAAAGATCTTCAAACCTCACTTTGTACATTATGGGACTGTTATGTGACTGATAATGACAAAAGCTAACTGGTAACCTCAGAAACAAACAAATAAATAAATAAATGGGAACATATGTGAAATGGATGCCTTCCAGTCAGTCTGGCTCTGTGAAAACTAATGTAGTCGGATCTGTAGCCACCTTTACAGGAACAAGAAGAAAGGGCCAAACGCAGGCTATCACACACGCTATTTAACACGCTTCACCATGTGCCTCGGACATGCAAGGCCTCACGGGAAGGAGGCAGAGCACCAGAAGATGATCAAGGCCTCAGCTGTGTGGGAGCTGGCTCATTGTGTGAGCTCATAAGCCTGTGAGTAGCACATAGCTCACAGATAACACAGGACGGCGGCAGCCTCCAAATGGCTCTATTCATCATTATTACTATGATGGTTCCTTCTCAGAAAAAATCCGGGACTAATGAGCCAGGCAGACATCCCAGTCAGAGGGTGTTGTAGTGGCTAAAGCTTTGGCATTATGTCGCTGCTCTTTCATCCTCTTACCCTGATTTGGAATCGTATGCCCGGGTCTCGTTTTGCACTGTTCCTCCTCCCCGCAGGACTCTGATCTGCCTCTGGATCTCATAGTCTGTTGGCGTAAGGGAGAACAATGAACACACATCATCCAATAAAACCAGTGCAAATATAATTTTCTGTTAAATACCCAACATCTGCTCTGAAACACAGGAAACCCACAGGCCCCCTACTGCTACCACATAATAAGTGTGATAAATCATGTTTTGGCTTTTAAATAAAAGTTCCGCAGCGAGTAAATCTGATCAAACTTTATTGATAGATAATTCAGGCGCAGCTCGACCGTACGTCAAACCTGCGTGTTAAACCCTGACATTTCTGGCTGTTGCTCTTCGTCAGCTTTTTTTAAGTGCGGCTCAATCGACGGTCAGTGGAGTTTGAGTTGACAGGAAATCTATGTTGTTTTAAGTGAGTGGCCGCCAGCAGCCAATTCGCCATCACACACTGCTATCGTGCGGCTAATTGTTCGTGAATGGCTGTCGGTCCTTATGCGTCGCAAATTACTGTCAATAGTAAGCGCGGATCCTTTCTTAATGTTTCTTCATAAATCTCACCGGCTTGTTTTCATTTCGACAACAACAACAACAACAAAAAAATCAATCCTCTTTTATGTATGGAGGCAATTATGTTACACCTGATGGATAAATAACTGCACAGGCTTGTGTGCACATGTTTGGTTACTTTGTGTATGCAGGTGCTTCTCACCTTTGGATGAAGCCATTCTTGATTAGTAATTCTTCCAGGATGACACTACGTGCAAATGTCAAGTCACAAAAATGTTCAGATTGTGTGTATGAGAGCCATCCTGCAGTCACTCGGAATCCATTTGTGTGATTTATTGCTCGGTAAATGCCTGTCACGCTCTAGAACGAGGTTGCTATCCTTCCTTAAAAGTGTTTTAATTTCTTTTTTATGATGCTTACCTATAGCCCTGGCCAAGAATCGGGCGCTGTTGATGTTCTTCACCTCTGTCCGGATGCCAAGGGGCTCCCCCGGTCTGTGCACGGACACATTGGCGTCTACCCTCAGCTGTCCCTCTGAGGAGAAATAGTAAAAACGCCTCGGGGTGAGATAAGAACAGGTTAGGAGCTGTAGCAGCTCACGACGGGAGAAGGAGAGAGAGATGGAGAGAGAAGAGGCCGGAGTGCGATTTCCATACCAGACATGTTGCCTTGACAGGTACCCAGGGTTTGCAGGATGAGCTGAAGCTCCCTGACAGCTGCTGCAGCCTCCTCTCCACAGCTCATGTCTGGCTCCATCACCAGCTCCATTAGACCTACACCTGACGAACGAGCAGGCACCTGTGTTTTACATCTCTGAGGGATGCCGTGGACAAAGTGACAAACTCCTTTCATGCTTTGTTGAGAATGATGTTATTTTTCTTATGGCATTTAAGGATATGGCTGATGTTGTAAAAGGCCAAAGTCCAGCACAGCACACAACAAGCCCATATGTGCCTATTTAAGAATGAAAGTGATAACAAACAAACAAAAAGCAACAAATAGATAGTTTAATGAAAAAAAGAACAGAAAAATAGGGGAAATTTAATAACGTAGTTGGGGATTAGATCATTGTTTCATTTAGTATTTAATGTAAAATTTTACCAGACTGCTTGCTATTGTTACCTGCTCTGTTGAGATCTATGAGTGTCTGGCTGCGGAGGTCATCGTGGAGACTCTTGCCGCTGTCCTGCTCGAGCTGAATCTGTTTGATGTGGACATTTTTCCTTATCATCTCATTCCTCTTTTTCCCTCCGAGGAGGCTGTAAGTCAGTATGCCATCTACTGCGATGGGCCTCCGCTGTTGCGTGATCTGGTATCCAGCCTGAATGAAGAATACAGAGCTATAAGATGTATTAAATAGGAGGAAACAAAAACCTAAACACCTAACACTGCTCTTCTCAAACAGCTACAGTGCACCTTGCAGTAAAAAGACAGGATGTTTGTCTGTATAGTGAGTTAATGAGAAGAACTGGAACACCTGTATTTGCACACTTTTAGTCTGTCTTGGAATTAAGATATAAAACAGAATCATTTTCATCTCCTTAAAACTTTTAGTTACAGGTGACATCATATCACACTAGTAGGTGTGGGTACCTTTCTTTCCTTGTTTTTTATATTGTAGATTTATCCCTCCTTTAATTGTGCTTTGCCAAAGCACACACTATCAATAGGAAATATTTACCATAATGTGAGTGTCAATGCATTTGAACCTGCATTAAAAGGTTGTTGACTTTTCCTAGGTTATATTTGGAGTTGTGTTATCCCAAACAACGTATATTTGTGGTCTGGAGCTCTAGAAAGAATAAATTGTTTTTGCGTCTAATAAACATGTTTTAAATTGCTGGGAATGGAGAGTGGGCAGTGACTGTATAGTTGTAACATCACAACTTCATAGGAGCCATGATTGCTTATTTTAAGACAATTTCTGACTATGGGCTGTGTGCATCTTTGTGTTTTGAAATATGGAACAATACTTATATAAGATATAGAACTTCTTATAATAAAATAAATAAATCTCACTTCCTGCAATATGGGACCTTTAAATGATTTTTCTGACCACTCTCAACTCTTGGTCTACCTGCAAGAATCTGTAATTATCGGTGGCTTCGTCTCCATCACTTTCACACAAAATGGACCACGCTTGCTGCATAGAGCACTGATTAATGGAAACCTGTTTTACAATCGTATAAAACATACAAAACAGCAATTGTGGTGGAGCTGCCATGTTTGGTGTCGACTGGGAGCAGCCTGGGGTTTGAGTGTCGTCATGATCAAGGATGCTTCGAGAAATGAAGACAGGAGCAGCTGGAATTAATCCAGCAGCCCCGTGGTTAGAGGATGACCTGCTCTACCTCTCGACTCGCCTTCATCCCTGAATGGCGTTAATGTACAAATCTAATAAGTGCTGCCCGGTCACGAAGATGCTGCTGCAGTCGGTTTCATGGGTCTTGTGTGAAGGTGAGACAGGCAGCGTCCATTATAATGTGGCGGGAGGACTGCTGCCATTTCACTCAAGGTTTCTTCTCACAAAAGCATAATAATAAATATTTCATCCGCTCCTGTAATTCTTTAGGAATCTAGCTGGCCTGAGTATTAATTCCTGGCGTTTCTATGGCAACCACATCACAGGACCTAAACATTTATCATACTTATGCTAAAGGCAGTGAGGGTGTGGGAGAAGAGTTCGGAGGGGCTGTTAGTCACTGACATCCTGTACAATGTGTCTGATCGATCTAATCAATCACATGCGCACCTCCTCCTTTTAAAACTAGTTGGAAAAAAAACTACTGGAGGATTTCCTGTTTTAATTTCTGTTCCTCGGGGTGGATTCAATCTTTAAATCTGCTGGATATCAAAAGTACTATTGCAGCTTATCAGAAATCTCCTGTCCAGTCTTCATATGCCGTTGAAAATGTCTCTGCTGTCTGAAGCGCTAGCACGCCATGTTATACATTAGGGAACAAATAATTTGCATTTCGGTAGCCATGTTATGATTTCCCAAGTACACTATAACAGCAAATTAAAATCCTTTCACTTATTTTATATCCACAGATCCATGTGATCCAGATCCACACACACACGTGCACACACAGGCGCACACACACAGGCACACACACACACAAAACTAATTTCTGTGTTGTGAGCCGTTAAGTCATTTTCTGACTCAAGTGATTAAACAAACCAGAGGCAGCCAATGGGTTCACCCCCTCGTGCAGACGTGATGATGTTTTGCTCAGTTCCCCACAGAGGTCACAAAGACATTGCTGCTGTAATTAAACTGATGTCAGAGATTCAATAGCCGGGCCATGTCTTGTTCATTTGGAAGCTTAATATCTCAAGGAAATTGTAATTATTCCTTTTTTGCAGGCAAATTAGTGTGGAGCTGCTGGGTCATGGTATTAGACGATAAACAATTGTTAAAAATCATTATACATGTGTTTTTCCTGCCATTTCAGTTAAAAAAAGAATGATGGTGGGACAGCAGCATTGATCATTTAATGAGCAACTCCTTTTGTTTTGTTTTTTCTCCACAAAATTCAATCAGGGATTTTGTACAATGTAATTTACAAAGGATTTTTTTAGCTACTTGGTTTTAGTTTTAAAAGCAATGATTACACTCAGATTTTAGGTTAAACATGAAATTATTAGGGGTGGAACTTGATTTTGATTTTTAATCCCATAACAATATTTGCCCTAAAAACACATTTATTGTCTGTAAGTTAATTTTAGTCGCCATCTTTAGCACAGTTTAAACCTCATCTTCAACCACTGATAGTGGTCTGCAGTCCTGGGAATGGTGACTGACAAACATTGAAACATTAATGCAAACTGCATTAAAATGCGTTAATATTTTAATGCGTTGTTTACTTTGTAACTAATTAATCCTAAATAATGCGTTAATGCCCCACCCCTAGAAATAATCTCATCTGCATAATTCACTCCACACTTATCAATCTGTTTCACATGACACTGGGGGGATTTTTGTGAGCAGCTGATGAGACTGATGCAAATCATTTATGATAAACAAGGCAACAGCAGGTTTGCTGCACAGGTTTACAGTGTATTTAAAACTTCAAACAAAAGTTTGAGCTCAAAAAATCTCACGGAAAAATAAGAACTATAATGTGGGTATTATCAACCTTGCTCTGTGTGTCGACTATTGAAAACAAATCCAAAGGAGGTGATGCAATCTATAGCAAACACACGAGAACAGGAAGAACCCGACAATAATCCTGACACTGCTGGAGGGGATTTTGCTGGAATTTCAAGCTACATGGACTTTCTGGGGAGATAATGTATCTCTACTGTGGTGATTAAAATATGTACTGCTGCCACATTATGATAACCAGCAAATCTGTAAAAATATTAAATGAGGGGGGGACTATTAAGATCTAAAGAAAACCGCCAAGCCTTATCAGTCACATTTTGACAATGAAGTCAAGTTAGTTCAGAAATTAGAGCAGAAACCAATTTTTCGGTGCAATACAGTAATAAAAAACTCCTATTCAGTGCGCTGCTTGCTACTTCACAAGGGTGCTCTCATTTAAACCATTTCTTTTGGCAGTTTCAGTGAAATAATAAATCTGTCTCTTTATTTCTTCCGCCCATAAATACCATCCTCATTATCCTGCCTTCAGCTATGTTAGCATAATATCTCACCAGAGAAAGACTGACTTTGACAGTTCAAAATGTAAAATTCTATGCGAGCCTCCCCCACAAGAATTTCTAAATTCATTAGCAATCACCATAAAGTTCCCGCGACATTTTGTCCTTTCTTATAATGTCACTCATAATGGCAGTAAAATCCCACTCAAGCTCTGAGGGGTAGTGACACTTTGCTGTGAGCTCTCCATTAGAGAGAGCAAAGTGGGGCAAAATGTAAGTGTTAACAAGGTGATAGCTTTGGGAATATTTACCAGATTGATATTCCGATCACACAGCGGTGAAATGTATCCAAGGACTGTACTCAAGTAGAAATTTCAGGAATATAAAATAATACATTTCAGTATTCTAACTGTTGTTTAAATTGTCTTCCCGTTTTAGTTTCTTTTAAAAACAACACTCGGTTGCTTTAGACAATTTGTGAAATTGTAGCCAGTTTGTTACAGTAGGAAACAGCATCAATAACCCGTTGTTTAGAAAGAAACGCTGAGAAAATAGGATATTTCACAGGAGTCATTCAAGTGTTGACTGAGTTGTTATTGTGTCCTTTTACAAAGTGGGACTTGGCTATATGGATACATTCAGAAATGCTGATTTTATACTGAATGAACAATTCACTTTGCGATATTCAGCAGACCGTTCCTGCTGCAGGATACTGACAAGTATCCCTGAATGTTTCGCACCGACCAGCAGGTGATTTACTGCTGCCTCTAATATATCCATAGCATTTTTATACATGATAGGATTCCTTTTGGAAGATAAATGTTGGGTCTCACAGATGAAATTTAACAAGCTGCCATAATAGCTGTACACATCCACCCGTCCCACACTTGCAAACGCAGAAATAAATACAATAACGCCAAACATCTGTCTGGAAGCAGCTAAAACTACAGGCAGGAGACCTGGTTTGAACTAATATCACAAAGAGAGGGAGCAGGGTCCAGTGGAGCACGAGTGGAGAGAGGAACCTCTGTCCATCAGCGCCTCACCGCGCTCCAGCTCCCCAGCTGAATGCTCCCGGCACCGTAAGGTGCTGCTCAGATCTCCAAAAACTTTAGAGCAGATTCACTGATAATCATTACTTGGATTAAAAGGCCTGCATCCAACCAAAAGCTGTTAGGCACTTTATTTATACACAAATATTATGATGTAATACTGCATCTATAATTGACTCCACATTGACGAACTACATTGAAAATGTATGGAGCTAATATTGGGTAAAATTTTTGGGGTCAAATGTTTTATAGTAAAACAACTAATGCTTTATACTTATTTCACCACTGTGATAGAAAGTTCACTAAAGCTGCACTAATCAATTGCACAATTATCACCACACTAACGTGCCTCTAACTAACGTGTTTCAAACCACTTTGGTGTCTTTTAGCTCCTTAATTAGATTTTCTGGCCTACAACTTTATTATTTTGGTTCATGCTTACTGTTCTCATCAACCCCTTTTTCCAGCCACAGCAGGCAGCTGCACACTCCCTGGCTCTTTAACCACAGCAGTTAAAGAGCCAGGGTTTTACACTCAAAAATGGGGGGACCAAAACAGAGTCATTACTAATGATTTGATTGATCTGATTGATCTGAAGATTTTTACATCTATCATTTATAGCCTGATTTATTACAATTTTATTTCTAAAAGCATGTTTCTTTGTTTTTTTTTCTGTTGACATTATTTCTGAATCATGGAGTGACGAAAAGAGAAATCCAAAATTTGAATATCCCAAAAAAATCAATTTGAACCTGGCTTTATCCAATGTGCACTTTCTTCACACACACTGTTCTGGACAGTTATGCAAACAATGGCAAATTTAATTAAACAAAACAGGATTTCAATATTTATCACAAAATTGTATTGAAGAATTGAAGAGAGATTGAATTGAAGAATTTTAATACAATAAATAATTGTCTTACTCTAAGTAATCAACCAGGGAAGTTCTGTGGTGGTTTTGATAAGTTACCTTTCTTTTCTTTTTTTTAACACTATACAGATGGGAACAATATCTGGTCTGGCTCATGGAGAATCAAGGATGAGATAGCCACCAATCAAAAAGATAGACTCCTATTGTATGGAAACATTTGAGTTTTAAATGATTTGATTTTCATGTTAATTCAGGAGGTAATAATCAAACTAACAGGTACAATGCATCTGTAATACATCAACAATGTGTAGTATGTTTCACCCAGAATTGCTCAGTGAGGAGAGAACTACCTGGGTTTTTAGGACTCTAATATTGACTCTTAATATGTGAATAAAAGAAAGCTATCCCCCAAATTATCAGCAAAGGCAAGGGATGAGGGAAATGACCTGTGGATAATGTAAAACTAGAAGCGCACTGAAGGAAATGAGCTGATGAGCAAAGAAACAGGTCATTTTCAGTAACAGCTTTCAGTGTCATCTGTCTGGACATTTGGCAAACAGCATTTTTGCTGTTTCAGCGGGACTTGCTCACTATTTCAATTAGAGCTCATGGCCGGGAGAGTTCACTGGGAGCGTTGTGATGGAGGAGCTGCAGGCAGATGAAGACAGCTTACATCAAAGCAAAAGCAATGATACAGCATGATATGCAGGACAATGGTGGCTCTACAGAGATAATTTATCAGATAAGGCACGGCCACTAACGCCAAATCCAGCCCTCTGCCATCTATTAAACCCTGGAGGTTGCAAAGAATAAAGACAGGTAGTGGAAATACTCACAGGAAGATCAGCATAGAAGTAATGTTTCCTGTCAAAAAGTGACTTCTTGTTTATTGTGCAGTTGAAAGCCAGTGCTGTCATCACTGCTGCCTCCACACATCGTCTGTTGAGGACCTGGGGAAACAAAGGAACATTAGTGATTGACAACAAAGAGATAAAAAAAAAACACAACAAGGTAGATGTGTTTGAATGGAGTCCCCATCACTTACAGGTAACGTTCCAGGTAAAGATGCATCAAAGAATGACACCAGGGAGTTTGGCGGTGCTGAGAAACCAACCGAAGAGCCAGAGAACAGCTTGGTGTTGGAATTAATCTGTGCGTGGATTTCTAAGCCGACAACTCCAACCAGCTGCTCGGGAACACTGAGGAACCACACGAGACAGACAAAACCTAATTAAACAAAACTTCTCCAATACATGCGGACTTAGATAAACAACAACAAGATTAAATTGAGAAGTCAAACTGAGTTGTTTCTGATTGGCTGGCGGGATGGTGAAAGAAATCAGGACACTTCACTTCACCAGTTCCATGCTGCACATTACATTATTTTAACAGGTTTAGGTGCAACAGCTTACAACAATATTTTGCTTTCTCTTTGGGAAGTTTAATTAGTGAAATACTAAATCACACTTTGATGTCAGACAGCAGATCTGTAGCTTTTTTAGTGTAAATGGGCAAATATGTTTTATGTCTTCTTGTATATAGACTGCAATAATAGTATACTGTAAAGAATCCCATTTATATGGCACGTTATATGGCCTATGGGTTAATTTCGTGGTTAGGTGTTGCAGAGATGACTGCTTTGGGTTTAATTCAGGCTCAGGCTGGCTGTGGTGGTAGAGCGCTTGCCACAAATAGCTTTGCTCTTAAGCAGTCAACCCCGATTTAAGACCGAAGTGGTCTTTTGCAGCATGTCCCCCCTCTCTCTCTTTCATTACTTCCTGTCTGGCTACTGTATGATAAAGGCGTCTATTCCCCAAAAAAATCTTTTAAAAAAAGGATCAGGTTAAAGGAAACCCGCCCCCCAGACATGAAGACCAGTTTACTCATCATGGAGCCTTGTTAAAAACCATCCTGGTCACTCTAGCTCACACTTCTATACACACTACACATCAGTTTGGATGCCACTCTGTTGCAAACGTTTTTAGTGGGTGGGAATACTTGCCTTGACAGCAGGGACCAAACTTAGCACCATTTACCAGTCAAATACTGGTAAAATATGCAAGTGGCTGGTAGATTTCCCCCCCCCAGAAAAAAAAAAAAAGATAATCATGATAATCTATTCTGAGCAGCTAATGGCATTTAATTTGTAATAGTAAAAACAATCTATTATTATTAGCTAGTAAAGAATATGTCTGGCCTGTAAGGTTTTTCACCTACCACCCAGTCGGCCAAATATTTAGCCACTGCTTGACAGAAACCCTTTCATCCAATCGGTGAGTCTTTAAATCAACCTTCTGCCAAATCCAATCAAGAGAATGTCAAAAACATGTTTTCCACTAAGAAGCTCCACTAGTGCATACTGCTGTTCTTGTTAATTCTTATTATCACGTCTATTTCTGCAATAACTGAACCTATGGTGACATCTATTAATGTTAATGTTTATGTTCATTGCTTCAGGAGCTGTCATTACGATTTTGCAAGAGACTAAAACACAGTACCTGATTGATGGGGTACAGGTATAGTAGCTCCTTATTCAATTGAGCTGCATAAGGTGCTACTATTTTGGAGGTTGAGTGTCTTGCTCAAGGATACTTTGCCATGTGGATAGGAGGAACCTGGGATTAAAGTACCAACCATAGACTTCATAAATTAAGGGCAGGAATCATAGGGTAACTCACAATACTATCATGTTACTTCACCTAAAACAATAATATCATTATAATATTGTGATTCTGTGATGACTGATAAATTGCAAGACAATGACAACTTCATATCAATATGGCTGCTGTGAAAAAGGTCTATGCCAACCCCTATGACAGCTATTGTGCAATCCGAACTTCAGTAGAACTGTGGGAAGTGTAGAAATCAGAGGTTTTTGGAAATTGGCTCATGTAATGTATTAAAGTCATAATATGTTGTGGTCCTAGGAGTTTTAATCTGTCTCTTCTTGTAAGTCTTCCAATAGACGTTGTTGATGGCAGGCATATTGACATGACATAGTACGTAAACAGGTGTTACTAATGACACTAATGAAGGTTCTGTTCCATTCAGTGCAACAGCAGCACCCTGACGCTGCTCCACCTGAAAGGAACAGAACTTAATGTCACTGCTAACACCTGTTTACCTGCTATACCATATCAAAATGGCTGCCGTGAAAATGGTCCAATGATTGAAAGTGACATACTAAATGTGTGGCGTGTTCCTTTAAGAAACACAAACTATTGCTTCAACAAACGATGTTAACGATTCAACCGACGGTCTCAACAGTGGTCAAGTGGGTAACCATGGCAACGATGCTGGTGTCAGCACCACTGAAGCTAAACCTCGGCGTGGGTTGACATGACAACCTCGCCACAATTTGACTCCAGCTCCTCCATTGCTTTTGAATGGGACACTTTCCTGCCTACATAACGTTACAGGTTAGTAAACTCAGGTCAGTTGCGATATAACACTAACTATTCCTCCTCAACGACTTCACTTACCTGTTCGCTCTCGGCCGCGGTTGACTGTAGCTTCGTGCGTTTATTCTCCTGATTACACACGAAACCTTTGGTTGCAATATTAATATGTGTTTCTTCATCTTATATAGCAGCAGCTCACTAGCTACGACAGAGGAGGCAGCCATGTTGTCCCAAAGGCGCAAATGATCACTGGAATTGTAGTTTTTTTTTCCAAAGAGCATTTAACCTGAATACGTTGGCGGCGTTTTTCTTTTTAAAACTACAAATCCCAGTCTGAGGGAGATTTCCATTTCCGGCATATGCTGCGTCATATCCGTTCAAGACAACTGGCGGGACTTCTCCCTCCACCACATGCTACGGACGAGTTTACTGAGTGTTAAACTCAGTTTATGTCGTTTACGCATAGTTTACGCCGTTCATAAATCCGTTACAATATGATGGCTACGAACGGAAATGCAACGTGTGGACGCCAAGATGACGAGTCGTCGGTTTGCTCCAACGGCAACAATCCGTATTCCGCTTCACCGGCGGCGGCGACGGTGTCACCCAGCTCCAAGCTGCAGAACGGAGGCCCGGCGGAGAGGTTCACCTTCAGCGCCCAGCCCACCGTGGAGGATATTCGGCGGATGCAAGCAGAGTTCACAGACGAGCGGGACTGGAACCAGTTCCACCAGCCCCGCAACCTGCTGCTGGCCATGGTGGGGGAGGTGGGAGAGGTGGCGGAGCTGTTCCAGTGGCGGGGGGAGGTCGCCGAAGGCCTGCCGGACTGGAGCGAGTCCGAGCGGGAGCAGCTCGCCCAGGAACTCAGCGATGTGTTTATTTACCTGGTGGAGCTCGCAGAGAAGTGTCGCGTCGACCTTCCGCAAGCGGTGCTCCGCAAAATGGCCCTGAACAGACTGAAATACCCCGCCAGTAAAGTGCACGGCTCGGCCAAGAAGTACACAGAATATAAGGACTGAGAGGTTGGGTTCTGTGTCCATGGACTGACGATCGAAGCTGCTGTGACTTCACTGACAACATGCTGCAGTTGAACTATTTACTACTGAGCTTTTTTCTCGTTTTTTCCTGGCTTTACAAGTCGCAAAGCGCACAATTTGGGGTCTTTCTTTCATCTTATACGGGCCTAAAGTCCCATTCACAAAGTGGGGCAACTTCTGTGGAAAATTTTAAATACGGTTTTTATTCAGATTATTGGTAGGAACGTTTTAGGAAGTTCCCTAGCTGCAAATAAGCACTTATGGTTCCAGTACGGAAGAGGAGTGTTGCAGTGAATTGTGATGATGATGGTATTGAATGTTGTCTGGCCATTCCTGAATCACAGAATTCAGAGAGGCGAAAGTATACTTATGAATTTTTTGTTTTCTATATATATTAATTTCCCATTATATCTAGTTCAGATCAATTCCTCATGTTTTGTTCACATAACTACTACACATTTCCCCAAAGTAAAAGCTTCTCAAATCTGTTCTGTTGTACCTTTTCATTCTGATTAAAACAGAAAACATGCTGGCTACATGTAAGCTTGGTCAAATTCTAACAGGCTTGTTGGCTGTTTCCAGATTTACAGTTTATAATGAACATTTATAGTTTTACACTTTACGTACAGGAAAAAAATGGAAAGCAGTTGTATTGGATTTACACTGTTTATTAGGTACCGGTACACCTAGATGCAGTCTAGTAATAAAACTGCATATTTTCATAAATTATGATGAATTTTTGCGGTTACTTTGAAGGGTTTAGTATAATTAGTGTCGTATTATACTGAGAAGTGTTCTTGACAAAAATGGAGGAAAATATTGAACACCTCAGTATAATGTAATACAATTCTTATGGACCTCTCAAATACTTTCAGTAAAAGCTAAACATTTTAATAAAGGTCAGATTTCCTGTAGATATAGTTTCATCCAGGTTATAATGAATTGGAAGTGTAGTGAAATTAGCTATATTGCACTTGAAGGCTTCTGTCTTGGCAACATTCCTGGTTCTCTGAAAATTGACAAACTTGATAGATTATAATAATCTAATAGATTATAAGTCACTTTCCATGTAACTCAAGAGTGCAGATTTATTTATTGACATGGTGTTTGTAACCATGATGAGCTGACTCTACCAAAATATCCCACCTGGAGCTTTGCTAAAACTTTCAATGAAGACTTAAAGTTAAACACATCAGTATGTCTCTGTTGAAGAGAGGGAGTGTGTGTAGTTGAACACGGTGAAGAAAACACCTGATTTATTTTTTTCAGTTAATGTGTTTTCAGATGCAGAATTGCCCTCAGCAGTGTATCCTGGTTGTCATCCACAAGCTTTAAAGGAGAACAGTCATGCATCATTTAAATGTTTCTGTGTCTGAGTTGAACCAAACTTCAAAGTAAACAGCTTTTTACTTGAGCAGATACGACATGACATGCCACATTAAGAATGAGCAATTGTCCACTTTGTTGGGGTGTGTGCAACAACTCAGATATGCAAACTCTCCTGTTTCTGTCTCTCTAATGTGTAAATACAACATTTTAATTCTAAGCAGTGTGTAGTGGAGAGTTATAGGAAAACAAGCAGCAAAGCTTTTTCTGTATTGATTAAATGAAGTAGGTGCCTCCTATATTTGTTTTTTCACTATTGCTACATTATTCCACACAAATTCTGCGAAGCTTGCTCTGCAGTTAAGAATGATGCTTTTCAGTATTATTTAATTCAAATATGAATAGCATTGCAAAGTGGAGGTTTATGTCAACCGTGAAATGTAGGTGCTGTCTCATTATTTGTAGTCTAGATGTACACATAGGGGCCCTGATTATAAAATAAGACTTTCTAAAGCAGTTTCTGAATGGAGCTCTAACATATAGGACTACTATTACCTTTATCTTTTCCACTATAGACAAAGTAGCATCACTTGAGACCTTTGCTCGATGAAACTTGTTCTTGTGATAGGGTCATTTCAGTTTCTGTTTATAGCTGCTTGTCCTCTCAAAGTTAGGACTACAAATCTACACCAACTGCCTTTATCCCACCAGAATTTCTAAATCATAAAATCAGTCTGCACAGAGGAGTTGGTCATGTCCAACATTAGTGCTGACCTAGAGCGGTGTATTACCCTAAACAGACTGGTTATGTTGAGAGTGAATGAATATTAGGGCTTGGCAATAGGGACAAAATCAAATATCACAATATTTTTTACAAACTGAGATCAATGAGATTAAAAAAAGTTCAGAAAAAGAAATCACTTTAATGTAGACTTTAAAATGTGAAAGACAACATTTATGGGATATTTCAATATCCCAAACCTAAGAGCTGCGATAAATCTGTTTTGCAATGGTATGCACACTTCATTATTTGAGCATATAATGCTGATATCTAGTTTCATATCTCAATATTGATAAAACAGTAGATATATTTTTCAGTGGATTGGGGGATGTGGGAATCATTCATCTTAGGTTGAAAGGTCAATTTTAATAAAAGGTCAACAAGTCTTTTGTCATCTATGAACAATGTTCTCTCTCTATGCACAAGATCTCTGCTCCATGTAAAACATTATATACATACCGTGTAAAATAACGATCACAAGTGATGCCCTCAGCTGCAGTGATGGGTCAACTTCCACTTTACAAGTCCTTAAGACTTAAAGCACACTTGAGGACTAATATGTAATGATTTTTCTGTGAATATTCTCATTCATTGGTTCATTCACTCACTCTGAAATTGAATCAAGGCAACTAGACTCGTAATTGTCTAGGAAGATGGTTCGCTGCTCATCCCAGGGGCTTCATCAGGTCATAGGCATCGGTCTGACAAGTGTGGACTAGTCAGAGTTTTCTTCTCTGGAATACTCATTACTCATACTCAATCATTTGAAACAATCTAGTTGAACACAAACCTCTTATATGTAATCTTAGTTTTTGTAAACTTTTACATTTTATGTCTGTAACTGTACAGGCTGAACATTTCAATGTCTGCATTGTTTGTGCATTCAGTTGAAAGGCCTGCAAACCTATATTCATAAACTGTGAGGCAAAAACAGTAGTGAAGGAGTAGGTGTGCACAGACTTTAGAAATATTTATTGCATGTTGCACACATGGATGAGACCTTATGATACATATTTGGCCCTAGACTGTATGAGCTGTAGTGATGAAACCTGTACAACAGTAGTTTGTAAAGCAAAACAAAAAAAAAACTGTTGTCAGTAGGAACTAAATTAAGATGTAGTGACAGAGATTATGGGATAAAGATACTCAAAAAAGTCAGAGGGAAGGTCATTGGGGAAAAGTAGTAGAGAAGAGTGCTTGATTAGTAGGATTAGACTGGGAGTGGGAAAGACTGTATTGAATTCATACAGCTTATTGGGAAGCATCCAAGCAGAACCTGTGATATCAACAATCAAATGGAGACATTGGATCGTATCAGTCTTTGCTGTCAGACATGTATTAAGACATGAAATGTATTCTCCTTGGAATGATAATGTGTGTCTTATCTGTTTATTCCACAAAATAATGTAACTACCACATTAAAGTTGAAATAGGCAACTTTTTGAGTGCATTGAGTTGTTATGAATCGAGTTGTGTACCACATAAGGAAAGCAAGATTTATAGGAAACCAGTCTAAATGCTGCTGTCATCATTCTCCAGCCATTACACTGCACAACCAACATTTACTTTAAAATGATAATTTAAAGCAAAATAGTTGCCTATTTCCATTTTAAAATCCTTATAATAGCATGTACTCATTCTCCCTCATTAAAAAGTTCCAGAATCCATAAATATTTTTAATTTCAGAAGTTTAACTGCAGGACACAAGGTATCTTTTACATCAAGGTTTTTCTCTGTATGTACACTGGATTCTTGAATATTCCATATCACACTTCTGTAAACTACAAAGTGGACTATATTGTCTTCATCCATCTTCAGATCAGACTTTTTAATGAGCACAGAGGAAACTCACACTTTTAAGAGACGAATGTGAAAATGGCCTTCTGCACATACACCATTCTGCACAGTGAAGCTCAAACAGTCAATTATAGCAGCAGAAACAACATGACATGTTTGAGTAGGATGGGACTTTAAAGCACAACCTGGAATGTAAACGGATTAAACACATGGACCTTAAACAATCTTGAAATATTAGCGATAAAGCTCTGCACATGGTTGCAATTTACCATTAATAAAAAGAAGGTCTATTATAGAGAGTAATTTCTTGTCACATTTACAAGTCAAAACACACATCAGAGATTTGAGAAAAATGTAAATGTCATTCTAAAATGCCACTATATGGGGCTGCACTCTACACCATGTGAATAAACAACCTGGCTACATATCTAAATTGCTCATAAAAATATATTTGACATTTTCTGGTATAAGAAGTGAGGTGATCACAGTTATAACAATACAAGTTAAAATGATGTTACAATACAAGTACAAACATGGTCTGGAAAAGCCTTTTTTTCTTTTTACTTGAGTTAAATCTGCCTCTGAGCTTGTTCAGGTCATCAGATCCAGTTGTGCTTGTCACACTCAAATGTGACATGCTCCACTCTCTGAAGCCGTTCACCGCTGCTCTTTATATTGCTTTTTTAAATATTCACCTGCACTACTGCCATTGCTCATGTTGACATTCCTGAACATGGTGGCCTGCGAGTTTACTTTGTTTCTGCTGCACCTGAGAATAACTTTGTCTGTGAATCTGACTGTGAATCTGTCTGTTGGCATCAAATACGCTTTAAGACTTTAGCTAGTTTAGTTTCCTGCCCTTTTCTGTCATGTCAGCTCACAGCCTTGGACCATGACTCCTCCTAAGGGCTTATTTTTTTATTTTTTTTTTAAATTTTGCTAAGGTCTTTAAATCACTGCTTCCCTCCATGGATCTAGGCTGTTACAGGATTTACTGCTTGTGTTAACTCTTGGCTCATGTCTTGACTATCCAGATGTGAGCTTGATAGTATCAGCTGGCTGTTTGTTGGCAGCTTATGTAAGTTCTTTTGAACCCTGCACTAAAGACTTTTTTCTGCTTGTGAGTAGTGTAGTAGTAGTATGTTGTTTAAAAAAAAACATATTGGCTTATGCCAGATTGTCTATCCCAAAATCATAGATTTCAGATTTTCCTCGGAGGTCTTTGCAGTCTAGACAGCAGTAAACATACCCTGTCTGTAGAATCTTGAATCAAATATGGACAAACTCCCTAAAACCCTTTAAAAAGAAAATGGGAGGAAGAGCAATAGAGGAGGGATCCCCCTTTCTGTATAGACAGACTTGCAATAGATGTTTTGTGTACAGAATACAAGACAAACTAAAGAATGCATCATTTTAGAAATATATTTTAGCATTACAAATGTTAGGGAATTAATTGGTTTAGCAGCTTATTTCCATCACAGAATGCTGCTGTTGTTTTTGTGCGAGTGCCAGTTGGCTCAGTGCAAATTGGGTCTTAAGTAGAGGATGTTATTGTTTAATGGCTTCTCGCAATATAATTTATTGTATAATCGCTGTGGAAACGTAAACGTATATCGTCTTGGACACATCCTATTCACTTAGCCCAATAATATTTCCTCTAATAATGGTTTTAAGGTAAGTCTTGCATGGCTTTTGTTACACATACAATGCATTTTCTCTAACATACTTAGTATTACAGAAATATTTAAAGTCAGATGTATTAGCTTGCTTTACAATTCTTCATACTATACTGCAGTGGTGCAGAAACACTGTTCATACTCAACAGAGCTGTGCTATTGCTAACATTAAGTTGTTATTCGTAACTCTCTGTGACCAGCTCCTTATTAATACTGTGCGCCTCCTTTAAAATAAGAGATTTGTCTGCTTCAACTTATGAATTGTGTTTTTTTATATATATAGTTACTGTTGAATAACTAAATTGTCAATGCTTGCTGCTAGTAGACCGGAGATGAATTAGTGGATTGATTTAGACATATCTATCAATTCACAAGATGCAGTTTTCCTTTCGTGGTCTGAGGTGCAATGTTGAAGAATAGTGAATATAATATGGTGCAGCTTGGTCCACGCATACTGCTGTAGCTGCTCATAGTATTTTATAAGCCCAGACCTCTCTTCTCCTAGAGGCTCTGATGCTGCTGTGAGCAAGTTCATCATTGTCACTCCCCAATCTTCTCTGTGCTGAGCTTGGTGTTTGCTTGCAGAGAATTGCATAAACTTTCCTTTTTTATCTGCTATACTCTATGACATTTACACAATACACAGACCTATATTTTATCTAGTTTTACTTTTTTATTCGAATCATAGCCTCTATAGAGGAAAAATAGCATTAATAATACATTGACATGGTCTTTTAAATTCCTGTTTTCCTGCACAACCGTATATTGCCATAACTAATAGCCTCTTTTTTTCACTGCAGCTATATTGACATGAAATAGGAGGTAAACAGAGGTGTTACCAGTGATTAAAGATTATTTGTTTCAATCTCATACCAACTGAATTTTCTCAGGGCCCTAGCCAGGATTTTTCAGATACTGAGGTCAACATTCGATATATAATGTACACTCACCGGCCACTTTATTAGGTTCACCTGTCCAACTGCTCGTTAACACTTAATTTCTAATCAGCCAATCACATGGCTGCAACTCAGTGCATTTAGGCATGTAGACATGGTCAAGACAATCTCCTGCAGTTCAAACTGAGCATCGGTATGGGGAAGAAAGGTGATTTGAGTGACTTTGAACGTGGCATGGTTGTTGGTGCCAGAAGGGCTGGTCTGAGTATTTCAGAAACTGCTGATCTACTGGGATTTTCACACACAACCATCTCTAGGGTTTACAGAGAATGGTCCGAAAAAGAAAAAATATCCAGTGAGCGGCAGTTCTGTGGGCGAAAATGCCTTGTTGATGCCAGAGGTCAGAGGAGAATGGCCAGACTGGTTCGAGCTGATAGAAAGGCAACAGTGACTGAAATAACCACCCGTTACAACCAAGGTAGGCAGAAGAGCATCTCTGAACGCACAGTACGTCGAACTTTGAGGCAAATGGGCTACAGCAGCAGAAGACCACGCCGGGTGCCACTCCTTTCAGCTAAGAACAGGAAACTGAGGCTACAATTTGCACAAGCTCATCGAAATTGGACAATAGAAGATTGGAAAAACATTGCCTGGTCTGATGAGTCTCGACTTCTACTGCGACATTCGGATGGTAGTGTCAGAATTTGGCGTCAACAACATGAAAGCATGGATCCATCCTGCCTTGTATCAACGGTTCAGGCTGCTGCTGGTGGTGTAATGGTGTGGGGAATATTTCCTTGGCACTCTTTGGGCCCCTTGGTACCAATTGAGCATCGTTGCAACGCCTGTTGCTGACCATGTCCATCCCTTTATGACCACAATGTACCCAACTTCTGATGGCTACTTTCAGCAGGATAATGCGCCATGTCATAAAGCTGGAATCATCTCAGACTGGTTTCATGAGTTCACTGTACTCAAATGGCCTCCACAGTCACCAGATCTCAATCCAATAGAGCATCTTTGGGATGTGGTGGAATGGGAGTTCTCTTTCATAATATTCGTTTCGATGTCTCACTATGGGATGCACGCCTCGTTGCAGACCTCAGAAGCATTAATCTCATTACGGCAATCGTGATTGGCTGGTGAACGTATTCGTCCGCAGCATGTAGTTCCGCCTACCTTAAATAGTTGCTGCTGACGATACAGCCTCATTCAAACACCTCTTCTCACTCGAAGCGTATCTTGCGTCTCTGCTGGCTAGCTTAACTGTCCATAGATAGATCTTAGTTAGCTTCTGTCGCTGGGCACTAGCTAGCTATCGCCTTTTCCGATCACACCAGATCGGATTTTTGGTGTTTATTTTTTACTCGGCTCAACTCACCCCGCCACGGTAGTTGATGCTTACGGTCGTCCATTAGCATCCAGCTAATAACAACTGCTTCGCAGCTCCCGCTTCCCTGCTTGCACTCCAGCTCGCGAGGAATGGAGGATAAAACCCCTCACACCAGAGGTACTGGAGGATGATGACGACGTCTCGGATATCCTCATATCAGAGGATGAGGAGGATGACGACATTTTTGTCACTCCGTCCCGGGCTGCACAGTCCCGTACCTCCGCGGGCTTTCGGGATGGAGGTGAGAGCAGCACACCAGCTTCTCCGCTTCCCAGCTTGGATTTGCTCGACGTGTGCAAACGCGCGGCAGTCCGACTGGCCATTCCCTGGCCTGAGACAGTAACGGAGATCACCAGATCCCGCTACGAAGGGAAGAAGTTGCCGCTGGCTAAGAGCGGAGCGAAGCAACTTCTCCCGGTCTTCCCGGAGCTGCTGGATGAGGTCCCGCGTTCTTGGAAAGACCGACCCTACAGCAGCAGGAGCCCGATACCCGGTGCCTCTTCCCTCGACTGTGAGGCGATGGAGAGCCACGGTCTGCTCCGTATGCCTCCGATGGAGCCACTCGTCGCAGCCCGCCTTCACCCGCGGCTGTCGGCCATGTCCTCCAGGAGCCCCTCCCTGCCGTCTAAATCTGACCGGTTTCAGTCAGCCTTGACTGAGAAGGCCTACAAGGCGGCAGCGCTCTCGGCCAGGGCGCTTAATGTCCTCTCCATGCTCACGGCATACCAGGCGGAGTTATGCGAGGATTTTGCGCATACGCAAGACCCAGCTGCGTGGGAAGAGATACCGGTTGTCACCGATTTGTGTCTCTGTATCCAGTGCTGCGCGGTCCAGGCCACAGGAAGAGCCATGGGAACCATGGTCCTGCAGGAGCGGGCGAGGTGGTTAAACCTTACGGGCCTGTCGGACCGGGAGAGGGATGACATCCTGGACATGCCTATCGTCCCGGAGGGTATTTTCGGCTCCGCGCTGGCTTCTATGCAGCGGCGGTGTGAAGCCAGGAAGAAAGAGGACGAAGCTCTCCAGCTTTGCCTCCCTCGAAAGGCTCCGATCCCCTCTCCACCTGTGCAGCGTAAACCTTTCGCACAGGCTGCTTCCTAGGCTTCGAAATTTAAAATTTCCAAACTGCCCAAGTCTCAGCCTGCCACCTTCCCGTCGCCCAGGGAGGAGGTCAGGACCAGCTGGCCCAGAAGAGCCTCGGCTCCGGCTGCGACAGCACCGCCGCAGCCCGCCCAAGCTGCCGGTTTCCAGGCCAGGAAAAAGAAACGAGCGGCCTGGTCGACCCTCTCTGTGCCGGTGATGCAGCTGGATGTTCCCCGTTCTCCAGCTCCACCAGTTCGGCTTTCATGTGTGGTTCCAGGAGGCCCCCACGCCGCCATTTCCCGGCTGCCGAGGACCGTCCCAGGACGGGCTCGGGGCGAAAGGGACCATGTTGCAGAGGATGCCGCGGTTGCCCCTCTCCCATGTTGCAAAGCACACAAACACACACGTTTTCAGTTTGAAAATAAAGAGTGTTCCGCTGACGCATCCAGGCCAAGGGCCGAGGGCGCAGCGCATAGAAAAGAAAAAAGCCAAAACGAGCCCGTCCCAGCCCGTCCCCCTCTCGCGATGGGGGACGAGCCGCAGAGTGCGTCTCCTCTCTCCCTCAGGCGGGAGAGATGGGCCACACTCGCGGCTTCACCCTGGGTGCTGAGAACGATTTCGCGGGGATACAGGCTTCAGTTCACGGGCGTTCCTCCCCGGTTCCGCAGCGTAGTGCATTCCTGGGCTCAGGGAGAATCAGCTCGCGTTTTACAGGAGGAAATCCACTCGCTGCTGAACAAAAGAGCAATATGTGTCGTTCCTCCCGCACAAAGTCAGAGCGGGTTTTACTCCAGGTATTTTCTGGTCCCCAAACGGGGGGGGGGGGGGACCGGTATTCGCCCTATCCTGGATCTACGAGCTCTGAACAAGTATCTCAGGAAATACAAATTCAGGATGCTCACGCACGCATCCCTGTTGCGTCTAGTACAGAGGGGGGACTGGTTCACCTCCATAGATCTGAAAGACGCATATTTCCACTTCCCAATCTATCCTCCTCACAGGAAATATCTCAGATTTGCCTTCAAAGGGGTGTGTTAAGAGTACAGAATGCTCCCGTTCGGCTTGTCCCTGAGCCCCAGAGTGTTCGTACGGTGCACGGAAGCGGCCATCGCCCCGCTGAGGCGACAGGGCATCCGCCTGGCCACTTATCTGGACAACTGGCTGTTGCTAGCACAATCAGTGCAGGAAGCCAGGGTGCACACTCAGATTGTCATACGACACCTCTCCGGGTTGGGTTTCGTAATAAACGCGGAGAAGAGCATGTTGTCTCCAGCTCAGAGAATAACCTTTCTGGGATTGTCTCTGGACTCGGTGTCTTTCACAGCCCGCCTCTCGGCGGAGAGGGTGAAGTCCGTCAGGGCGTGCCTTGCCTATTTTCGGCTACGCAGATCTGTTCAATTCAGACTGTGTCTTCGATTGCTCGGACTGATGGCGTCTGCCGTCCTTGTAGTCCGTCTTGGCCGCCTCCACATGAGGGAGTTCCAGTATTGGGTGGCATCCCTCAGGCTGGATCCTGTGCGTCATGGCGCGCGGAAAGTGTTAGTCACTTTGGAGTGCGTCAGAGCGCTGCGTCACTGCCGAGTCCCATCTTTTCTGACTCAGGGGAGCCCCATGGGCTCGGTTCTGTTCAGAAAAGTGGTTACTACAGACGTGAGTCTGTATGGTTGGGGCGGAATACACGAGGGTCGGTCTGTGAGAGGGCATTGGAGCAGCGGTCTCCGACGGTCTCACATAAATTTTCTGGAGCTTTCGGCGGTGTTTCTCTCCCTGAAACATTTTCTCCCGTCTCTCGCTGGTCACCATGTCCTGGTGAGGACGGACAATACAATGACGGTAGCGTACATCAACCGCCAAGGGGGATTATGCTCTCGTCACTTGCACACGCTGGCGCGCAAACTGATCCTCTGGAGCAGCGAGCGTCTCCTTTCTCTGAGAGCGACGCACGTCCCGAGGGCCCTGAACACGGGTGCGGACCTGCTGTCCAGGGGCGCTCCAGTGTACGGAGAGTGGGTGCTGCACCCAGAAGTTGTGGAACAGATATGGACGCGTTACGGTCGGGCTGTGGTGGACCTCTTCGTGTCAGGAGAAAACGCGCAATGCGCACTGTTCTTCTCCCTGCGCAGCAAGGATGCTCCCCTGGGCATAGACGCACTAGTGCACGCCTGGCCGCACGAGCTTCTTTATGCGTTTCCTCCTCTGGCCCTGATACCGCCCACTCTGTCCAGAGTGGGGGAGCACGGCCACACACTGATTCTGATAGCTCCACACTGGCCTGCCATGCATTGGCTAGCGGAGATTTATCGGTTGCTGCACGCCCAGCCTTGGCAACTCCCGCTGCGCAGGGACCTACTGTCACAAGGGGGCAGGGCAGTGTTCCATCCGCACCCAGAGTGTCTCGCACTGTAGGCTTGGCCCGTGAGTGGTTCAACCTGACTGCGGTAGGGCTCCCACAGAGTGTGGTTGCCACTATCCAGAACGCTAGAGCCTCTTCCACTAGGTCTTTGTATGACTGCAAGTGGAGGGTATTTGAGGAATGGTGTCACAGAGAAGGACACATCTCCTTTCAGTGTCCTGTCGGGGTGATATTGTCATTCTTGCAGGACATGATTGACAAAGGGAAAGCCTTCTCCACGATTAAGGTGTATTTGGCAGCCATCTCCGCCTGTCATGTCGGATTTGGAGAGCGACCAGCCAGCCAACATGCGCTGATTTGCCGCTTTATGAAGGGAGCACGCAGGCTTCTTCCTGTCTCCCAACCATTGGTGCCTCCATGGGATTTGGCTGTGGCTCTGGAGGGGCTTAAAGGCCCTCCGTTTGAACCACTGGAGGGAGCAGATCTGAAACATCTGTCTTTCAAGACTGCGTTGTTACTGGCTCTGGCTTCAGCTAAACGTGTTAGCGATATCCATGCGCTTTCGGTGCATCCCTCATGTGCCCAGTTTGCCCCGGGCGATGCAAGGATGATTTTGAAGCCCAATCCGACCTTTGTACCCAAGGTGGTTGGCTCATGTTTCCCTATTGACCTGGTGGCCTTCGCTGCCCCGCCTGGGGAGCAGCGGTCACACGCGTTATGTCCAGTTCGTGCGGTGCGCACTTACATGGATAGGACTGGAGGTTTCAGGAGGAGCGACTAGCTGTTTGTCTCCTGGGCTAGTCTTCATAAGGGAAAACCTATTTCAAAGCAACGTCTCTCTCAGTGGTAGAGGCAATTGCTTTGGCTTATACGAGTCAGAGTCTGCAGCCACCTGCAGGTCTGCGGGCACACTCTACTCGTGGCTTGGCCGCATCCTGGGCCTTATTCAGGGGAGTCTCTCTTCAGGACATTTGCGGTGCGGCGTGTTGGTCTTCGCCTCTCACCTTTGTCTGTTTCTATATGCTGGACGTCTCCGCCTCTTGTGTGGCGCGAGCGGTCCTGGGGCCCTAACTGGCACAGAGAGACGCTCTCCCTGTAGGTTGGTGGAAGCTAGATAAGCTTGTCTGGCAATACGGGAGCTACCACATCCCATAGTGAGACATCGAAATGAATATTATGAAAGAGAACTTAAGGTTATTTACATAACCCCGGTTCTCTGAGTAATATGAGTGAGATGTCTCACCAGACAACCCTTCTTGCTTGGGCGAGTGAGAAGAGGTGCTTATCTTGAATGAGGCTGTATCGTCAGCAGCAACTATTTAAGGTAGGCGGAACTACATGCTGCGGACGAATACGTTCACCAGCCAATCACGATTGGCATAATGAGATTAATGCTTCTGAGGTCTGCAACGAGGCGTGCATCCCATAGTGAGACATCTCACTCATATTACTCAGAGAACCGGGGTTATGTAAATAACCTTAAGATTCGCATCATGGATGTGCAGCCGACAAATCTGCACCAACTGTGTGATGCCATCATGTCAATATGGACCAAACTCTCTGAGGAATGCTTCCAGCACCTTGTTGAATCTATGCCACGAAGAATCGAGGCAGTTCTGAAGGCAAAAGGGGGTCCAACCCGTTACTAGCATGGTGTACCTAATAATAAAGTGGCTGGTGAGTGTATATATGGCCTACTATCTAATAATGCCATGTTTAGTCACATTATTTACTATTTTATCCATCCAAGCATCCAAATCAAAGCTTATTCTCGATGGATATTTCATACTAAGACTGAACATCACCATAAAATATTGCATGTCCTTTCACATTTTAGCCTAGGCTACATTTACAGTCTGTTGCAAGCATCTATAGGCTGCTTTCATCATCCTATGCCTTTCTTGCTGGAAGAAATGCTAGCTTTGATTGATGCAGCCTCTTGTGTTCTAAACATAGACCTGTAGTCGCTAGTAATGTTACAACAGTGATTAGTTTCACTTTCAAGGAGTCTTTCAAGAATATTTGAGCATCTCTGCCATGTGAGACCGCCTTGATGTCATGATAATTAGGTGGGCTTTATGTATTTTTTTTTGTTGTTTTTTTTTTTGGCTTTTTGTTAACATTCTTACTTGCTGAAATGTAGCCTTAGGGGAAACATGAAAAGAAAATTGAACTTAAGGAAAAAAAATACAGAGGTCATGACCTTAGTATGTGGCTATGACCCTGAATATTTATATTTAAAAGATTATTCTTCTCCACCTCCAAGCCTGTTTCTTTCACTCATGTGAGTCTATTTTTTGCCTCTGCTAATTGTTTAACATTGTATGCACGTCTGGTGTTTTGTATGGTGCGTTGTTCTCTATGTTCTCATATGCATTTGATGCAAACAAATTGCCTACCTTGCATAAATAATATTCAATGTAAATTTAACTTAACTCAGCTAGAATTAAATTAGACTTACTAGAGTGTCAAGTATAGGCCAATCTCTGACTGTGCCATTTATGGAACAGTTAAATTAATGTTTTAATGTATTAAATTAATGTATTGCTCCTTTTATTGATTTTTGTGGTATTGAAATATGTTTAAATAGGGCTCCTTGAACCTCCTGTTCATATCCGCTCTTTACAGCAATGAGGGGTAACTGAAGTGTTGTTTCAGAGTTGTTGTGGAAGGTTTGTGTAAGCCTGCTGTTTAGTTGAATCAAGCAACATTCGGAAAAATGGGCCAGCTAATGAAGTGCGAAGTGTGCTTTTTTGATTTTCTATGTGCGATTGTACAAACTTGCTGTGAAAAGCATTGCTGCCAGTTTGCTGGTTTAACAGACTTCATTGCAATTGTAAACCCAGACAAGTGTGACTTGTTAGCTGTTCACCATTTCTTAAAAGTGGAATAGAGAGACAAACTACAGCCACAGCATATTATTATTATATTATTAAAAGCCCTATGTATTGCATAGAGCATTAAAGCCCTGCCTGAGAGTGAGGAATTATCATACCTGCTGTGGTTGTATCTGCTTCTTACAGTAGTAATGGGTAATTTGATTAGACTCATGAATTCAGTTGCAGGAAGGGCTGCATATAGCATGAAGGACAGTGGAGGAGCTACTTTGATTGCCCTTGGACTTAACTTGAAATGATCACTGTACCAAAAATCCATTCTAAATGTATTAGACTTATCATTCTTTCAAACACATCAAATGCGTCAATTTTAATGTATTGTTTATTGTTTATAGACTGTTTACTTGATATTATAAGAGTGTAGACATAAAATATTCTTTCTCAAGAATAACAATATAAAATAACCATTTCTATCATGGTCCATGTTGTGAAGATACGTATATATCCATTGACTGAACAGTTGACTAACTTATTAGAGAGCTTCTCATTTAACATAACTGCAACAGAGACAAATAACCAAAACATTATACAAATTTTACTGATGACCTTTTCATTGAATAAAAACTAATCATTTTCTTGGGTGAAGGGTGAATTGACAGTTGTCCGATCAGGTGAATCTAGGTTGCCAGAACAGTGTCTGTGTGGTTGTATGACTTAACAGACGGTAAGAATCATTATATAGAATATCTATACAGAATGGAATAGTGCTCAATTCCTCAAAACAAACAGACCTGATAGACTATGATAGAACCTGTCAGTCTTAGAATCCTCAAAGGGATCACCAACATTGTGAAGCAACGTTCTTTCTTTCGATCGAAGCTCTCAGATCTGTTCCCTTTGACATCCTCCTATCGCTCTCTGTGTCAGCAAGACCTGCAGCTAAATGGAAGAGTGAGCATCAGATAGTATGGGAGTGATGTGCAGGTGAGCAGAGATAAAGGATACACAGTCTTACAGTAGTTGCAAGCAAACAGTCCAGTACTCCAAATTTAGACAAAGTTTCGGTGAGGAAAAGGGTCCATTTGAAAGCTCTCGGTGTGTGTCTTCATGTGTGATTCAGAATATTTGTTCTTTTTTCACATTTGCAGGACCATTGTTGCCTTGTTGAAATTCAACTGGCACTTGAACATAGAACACTATTATTGTAATCTATATTGGTAGTTTTTTCATTATTGAAAAAACATTGCCTTCAAACGGTTTTAAAAATCAGCTACACTTTTCAGGTTTTGTTATTTTTTTCTAAGATAAACAACAATCTGCCTTTCAAGGTTTTGTTTTATTGGGACTCTGTAGTTAAGAGGAGAGAATCAAAGATAAAAACATAAGAAAAATATGCTGTTAAATATATATCCTTGGTGTTTATTCTATAGTTATTCTGTGAGTTTACATATAAATATCTTCAATATTAAGAATAAATGCATTATTTTATAGTTTGCTTAAAATCGATCCATCTTCTCACACATTTTGTTTTCTATACCCTGTTTGTGGCATTCAGCTGCAAGTTTGTTTCTACTCAAGATGTAAATCTTTAAAAAGGTCTCAGATACAGATTTACAACTTTAATTTAATTAAAAAAAATAAACCACTGTCAGCAAAATTTATTCACGTGAATAGATTGTGTATTTGTTAGACTATTTTTAGCTGTGGAAAATATTAGTGTAGCTCTGCAATGACTGGTTGATTTGTCACCAACTATTTCATTTTTATAATTGATTATTCAAATTATACTCTAAGAAAGTAATGTCCAAATTTTCAGATTCCAGCTTCTCACATGTGAACATGTTCTGATCTCTTTACTCTTCTATGATAGTAGATGATTATCTTTGAGTTGGGATGAAAGGAGACATTTGACACAGGCTACAGGATGTGGGAATGATTAAAATAATCTCCATGCTCCATGAGCTGCAACGATCAATTGATCAAAAGAAGATCAATGATCAATTCATCACATTCTCTTGTTCCAGCTTCTCAAATGTAAGTATTTCCCTTAATCCTCTGTGGTAGCAAACTAAATATCTTTGTTCTATGGACCCAGGATGTATTGTAAATAAGTATATAAACAATATTCTTTGATAGTCCTGAAGGTATAATACCGGCAACTGACTGCAATGTCATGACCAAACTGTTATCTTGTGGTTAATGTCTGACAGTGGTGCCTCTGCAGTTTTGTCTCTATATTTGATTTGTAATTCATCCTCCGTCTTGCATCAACCCAACATCATTTCCTGGCATGTCCCAACCCCGGCATGCTGAGCTCGGCTGCTCCTGGAGGGGCTGTGTAGGAGTGATAGACAGTTAGTAGTGACATTCTAAATCAGCCGTATAGACTGATCAAAGCGCTGCATTGTTGGACTGAAATTGGACTTCAGCTGCCTCAATATAAAGCAGGTTTTTGTCCTGTCTGGTCTCATTTCTTGCCCAGCGTTTTGAATGATTCATCATATGGAGTGTGGAAATGATGAGTGAAAAGTTCAAATGGAGAATGACAAATTCCTGGTTGAGATGTTTCTACTGGAGGGGGCTAAGAGATTTTGTTATTCAAATGCAAATCTTAAATCTTTGAAGGCTCTATGGAACCTGTTTCTGTTAAGTAAAAAATTACCAGGATACTGTAATTGGGTCGAAAGGCTGTGCTGCACCAGAGGAGCAGAGAGCTATAAAGGGCATATGACACTTGAATTTCCGTTTCTCAGCCTTAACCATATATTGGAAAGCAACATCTGGCTGACTTTCAGATCCTATATTTAGTGGCAATACAGTGGCATGCAGTCAATTGTTTAAACCAGATAGAAGCAAAAAAAAAGGAACATTTAAGCTATGAGGCTTAAATGTTCTGTTTCTATGGACCGGTGATACAAAATACTCACTGAATGGCATCCAAAGCTATCTTTATTCAAAGAGACTGTTGCTATGTAGGACTGTTGCTATGGAGCAGTCTTTCGGCCTCTGGTTGAGATGGACAGCTGTAGCCTATCCACAAGGAGGAGCCCTTTCTCTCCGCTTCCTGCGTGATGTATGCTGAGTTGGTTGAGTCCAACCTGAGGGAGTCAGCGAGGGTTCCTTTTTTCACAATGATAAAAATAAAACGGTGAGTCACTCGCGCCGAGAGAAAGAGAGAAGGAAACTGACCCAAGTTCAAGAAGTGACCAAATTATAAAAGTTCATGGTAATGCAGCAGATACCCACAATGGCTCTGAGCAGGTGAAAGCATTTTCATGCGTCAGTGCTTGCTTTTCTTCTTCTCCTTCTCTTATTTACATTTTGAACAGTTGCTTTGTGAATATTAAGTTGAATCCAATAGTTTATTTATTATAAAGGCCTGAAGGCAGGCGTGACACTTTTAAATATGTTCTAGACACAGATGGTGCTGTTGCTGTTAATTGATGTGCACTTCCTGATATTTTGCATGAGGCATACATGCATGTAAGAAGTGAGAAACAAATAGGGCAGAAAAATAGTTTACTGCAGTTGTAAAGTAACAACTGTTGGATTTCTGATCACAGTCTGTACTGTCAAAAAGTTTTAACACCTAAAGCAGTTGCAGCATTTCACCATGTATGTGTGATGATCAATAAGATTCAAATTGTTGGATGTTACTAGTGAGAGTCACTGTAATATTCTGTTTCTACATGGGCTGCTGGTTTTAAAATTGAATCATTTATTACTTTTCTTTTTTCCTTACGACGTAAGAAGTCTGTTTTATTAGAGAGCTGCTAAAGTGTTTTCTGAGGTAGAGGAGATACTGTTTGCCTCATTTTCCTCACGGTTTGTATTTCCAAGTAAATATATTTTATGGATGCTGTATGTAAGCATTTGCATTATCATTTATTTAGCATGAAGAGTAAACATAGCTGTGAAGAATCTCTGTGATGTACTGTGTGTACCACACCACACACTGTGCACACACAGAGGAGAGACCTTGGATTCATTGAATGTAGGAAATGGGACAATTGGACAGTGACTCAGAAGGTATAAATGACTCTTTGAAATGTTGGTGAAATTGTAAATGTTATAAAAGTAAAATGCTCTGCTAGAACTCAAACTACTTATTAGGGCTCTCGGGCAATGGCGCCAAGTTCCTACAGCTATGAAATAGGTGAAGGGAGTGGGCTTGGAGTGAAGCCCTATTGTTATGCTGTGGATTATTTCTTATTCCTCTTCCAGACAGATTTCAGCACTTAACTCATCCTACAGCTTTGAGAGGATCCAAGCGAATTATATATCAAAATGTGTGTCTTGATCGGGAATGGTGTCCTATTACTTTTATCTACAAAATTGCCAAAAAATGTGTAAGATTTCTTATAGAGAATGAATGGGATGAGGCCAAGAAACCACTGCCTACCTCTCGGGCATAATTTCACCTAGAGACTCTATTTAAACTTTAAATTGTAGACATATGTCTTGTGTATTAATGTATTATTCCATGTTTTGATGGGTAATAGTTTTTGATCAATGACTGATTAATGACCATGATCATTTTTGAAGAATTTTTCTTCCTCAGTCCTGTGACACAGCACAGCACAGCACAGCACAGACACTGCACTGCATCACACATGCTGAAAAAGTAACCAAGTACTCTAGTACTGTTCTTAAGTACAATTTTGTAAGTAGTAACAATTTTACGGACGTATTTCCATGTGATGCTAATTATCCACGATGTTTCAGATGAAAATATTGTATTTCTACTCCACAACATTTAACAACTGCGGTCGCTTAACATTACTAAATAAATCCTATAAATTACACAACAATGTTAATTTAGAACCATTGAACCAATGGTTACTAAACGGTTTGACTCATGGACCGTTACAGACACATCAATGTACTAAGGCTAAGGTCAAATTCTCTGATATTTCACAAAAATGCAAAGATTAATAAAAAGTTCTTCTTTCATACCTGGTCTATCATCTCAACTTTAACTTAAGTACTTCTTCCACTGCTGGTTTATTTTTGATTGATCAACTTTCACCATTAAATCCAATCTACTTGCCTTACTGTTGTAGGCTCCCTCCGCCATAAAACAGTGAGCATGCGTTCAATCTAACATCTTAACCTCTTAAACACTACATGTAGAATAGGAAGCACTTCCTGCAGGGGCAGACAATGTGCATTATAATGAGGCAGGTGCTTTTGAGCGCTGCAGCACTGCCCCTCCACAGAGACCTGAAATCAGAGAACATCCTGCGCCGTCATACCACTGTGAACAACCTGCTGTTGCACTTTGGCTCTGCTGCTGTGCTCAAAGACCAGGCCTGCAAGGACACATTCAGCATCCCAGAGCAGCTACCTGCAGCAGCTGCTCAGACGCTAAGCTGTGCAGGCAGCTGAGGATACTGCCGTTCCCTTCTGGAGCGAGACCAGCACCGTCAAGGCAATCCTCCGCTCTCCGTGTGGAATAACCAGAGAGAACGTTCACGCCTGATTCATTGTTGCCCTGCTGCCAATCCACATGGCAGGCGAGCCAGTCGTCTCACACAATTCCCCAATCATCATCCTGCTATTGTCTTATTAAATGGCTGCTCACTGAAAGGTACAATTTAAGATCAACATGTACATTTAATTTACTCAAATTAAATTATGAGTGTATGCTGTGTGTGTGTCTCTATCTGTTTTGAGATTTTCTACTGCAAGTCCCTCAGTAGAGTTTGCCGTTAACACCTGCCCATTGATCCCTCATGTGGCAGCTGCTGTGGGCTGATGCTCTTTGTATGTAAACCACCTGAGTGTATTTCATCAAATGGGGCCAGAATACAGATAAGCTCTAGTTAAACTCTCACAGACCTCCCCATTAGTTCCACTGCAGTAATGTTTGCATCCCCACTGTAAAAGACACACCTGCTATCAGTGTTTCAGTCCCTGGCTCTGTTTGTCTTTCAGAGTCAGCGCCTCATTCAATTGTTTTTCTTCCTCGGTCATTCACAGTTGCCTCTCTTGCTCTTTACACTCTTTCAGTCCCCCCTCCATCCTTCCTCTCTGTTGTTCCCCGGCTCCCTCCTCTCTCACCCTGCTACTTGTCTAACCTTTGAGGAGCTTCCTCACTTTGGCCTGTAACAGGGGTCATCTGTTCTCTCCCTGTGTTCCTACTGGCAGACTATCACTCAGCACCACAGCAGGGACCAACTGTTACTATCAGCCACACAAAAAAAGGTACTAGACATTATATTAGACCAGTGAACGTTAAATAGAGCACAGTCACTTGAGAAGATAGGTTATGCTTCTAAAAAATATTGTACTATAAAAGCCCTTTTTGGCTCGGTTGCACCATACTAGGGTCAAATATCAGCTAGCTTATCACCCAATAGTGTAAATGAGCTCTGCCAAAGTGGAATTAAAGTTGTTTCACCCTTTTTGTCACAACACGAATTTAAGTAGTGTTAAAATGATTCAAAAATACTTATAAAGGGGATATATCATGTTTCATACTTTTTCTGTTATATTTATACCAATGGCTATTCACTAATATCTATTTTGAACATGTTCAAAGTTTAAAACTACTGAAATGAATGTATGTAAAATGCTGCCAGGGAAAAGTGCAGGCTTCACACACCTGGCTATATTAAAGAGCTGCTCCAGCCATATAACACCAGCAGGAATCTGAGCTCCTCTGATTATTGATTTGATGTTTGTCCCTCACTCCAGGCTCAAGACTAACAGAGACTTAAGATCAGTGGACACATTTAAAAAGCAGCTGAAAAAGAACCATTTGTTTAGACTTGCTTTTGTTTTATTTGTTAACTTCTGTTGTGTATGTAGCCGGATGATTCTTGTGAAGCACTATTAAGCACCAATTGTAATTATACATAATCATTCAGTTTTACTTGTCATAGTAGGAACACCACACACCACACTAAAAAAAAGGTCAGCCATTATTGAGTTAAGTTGGAGTAACTTAACCAGTTCAGTACAAATAACATAATTTTGTTTTGTTCTGTTTAAGGTTAATTATGTTTAACCAACTCAGTTTTAATGTAAATATTGAGTGGTCAAATTAATTTAATCATTACTTTAAGTTGTTCTTTATTTGACATTCTTGCTACTCAGAAATGCCCATGTAAATTGTTACCTTAATTTTTGAGTGTTAGTAACTTATTTTACATCAGTCAGAGTAAATTCATTTAAAATAAATTAACATTTCAATTTGCATGGATATTTCTGAATAAAATTGAAGTAAAATCAACAAATGAAACTTAAATTTGGAAATTTGGCATCCTAACATTTCCATAATGTGATTCAATATTAAGTTACCTCAACAAGCTTTTAGGGGTAAGAAATGGTTGTACAACACTAATTGAGTTGGTTTGATGATAGAATATTTAACTTAATGGATTAAGTGGATTAACTTAATAGTGGCTAAATTGGAATTACTTAAAAAGATGCCTGCAAACATTACAGTATATGAAAAATGAAGCAAACTACAAATCTGGCAGATGTTGCCTCCCATCAGTCTGTGAAATTCTACGTTGGCTTGTTTTTCCTGCAGCGCTGCTGAAGAGCACAGTCGTCCTTATCTGCATTCAAACACAGCAGCTCATAGATAATAGTTCATGCAGTATGAGGCCATGTCCTCCCACAAGTCATGGGGAGTACTCAAAATACAGAGTGAGAACCTGCAATATACATGGACCACAGTCATTATTAATAGCCCCGGATATTTATGATGGCTACCTGCAGCAAATTGTACCTCTTGGTGTGTAGAGTGGAATGAATTAGAGGACTGACAGAGGCTGTATTTAGTATAATTACTAGAGCCAAATTATCATATTAGAGATATTATAAGGGCTAGTTTGACAGGTAGATTTTATAGTTCTTTAGAGTTCAAAAACCATTTTCTGTAATTACTAGCGATATCCAACAAGATGGTGTTCCTGCACATTATCATAGAAATAACTTTTTCCCTGCCTTACATTAAAGGTTATAGTAAATTTAAACTAAAACATCGAAGTATGTCTACTTACTTTTGACCCATTTTAAAAATGTTTTCCCTTATGCTCATTTTCAAAATGATATTCCTACTTTTTTCCAATATAATATGAGACCTTACAGAGTATTTGGAGCTTCAAAGCTGTTAATTTATTCCTTCATCTGAGAGCCCTCTGGCTCATTAGTGATTTCCTGTTTGAAAAGAGATCTTTTGGAAATATATAAGAATCATGTTTCTGCTTGGCACAAGAGCATTCCCCCCTTTAATCCAGCTTCATTACAGCTCTCTCATCAAGCTGATGTTCATATCCCCATCATAAGACAACAAGAAGATTGAAGTTAAGATCAGTGATTTAGTATTTGGGGAAAGGGGATCAAGGGAACTTATTTGAGACCAAAGCTTGAAAGTGAAGTTGCACACAAACACGATTATATCTCCAAATTTCTCTCTTTTTTTTTGGTCACACACAAATTTGTCTATTTTATTGGTGGCTCTGTGTTGCAGGATCTATTGTCTTTTAATGGGTGCTGCCTAGACACTGCCCCCCCTCCATCATCCCTCTACAATCCACTCAAGAATCCTATGGGAGGGGGGAGTTTGTGGGCCAAACTGAAGGGCCCCACATCTCTATAGAATGGAATAAATCAACCCTCATCAAGGACTTAAATCAGTGTGTCAGTATGTTTTGAACCACTGGGGTCCGTTGCCCCCTTAGGAGGAGGCAGGGACAAATCTGAGCCAGCCCTCCGATCCGGATCGAAGTGACCAAGTCCAGCCCTCCACAATAGATCTTGGCTGCCAGGGCAGCCTTTCTGGGGAGCTGCTGAACAGATGAGTAATTATTACACACATTGGGGTTCCCCTGGTGTTCTACCACTTGTCCAGCTAATTCCTTTTTCGTTGCGATTTCTGAGGGGGGAAAAACAGAGGATGCACGAAAAGTAGAAAGTAGAAATGAAAAGACAGAGGTAGTCATGAGGAGGCTTTGATAAGCAAGAGAATAGAATAACTAGATGAATGAGAGCTGGAGGAGAAAGAGATGGACCATAGCCTGTTTGCTGGCAGGCCCACTCTGGGTGCGCCAAAGGGCGAAGGCCCCCTATTCAAGACGTGCCACCAAGTGGTCTGTTCCCACAGCTGAACACAGGCACAGCCAAGGGCACCACAGAGACAGAAGAGAGGCGTCCTTTCTGTTTCTAAAAAGAACATGTCCTCCAGACCAGAAGTACCTACATTTTATTTTTTCTTCTGCCCCTTTTTTATGTCTCTTACAAGCTCTTGTTTAAATTACCACCATCGCTACTTATTCAACACCTACAGTATGGAAACGTTTTCAAGTGACCCTTCTTACAGGATCTTTCATTGAGTGTAGAAACAAGTAGAAGTACTGTACATGTTTATTGGTAGAATGAAGAGTATTGCTGCAACCATGATGCATTGTTTATTTTTATTTTCTGCATAAGATTTAGATTTTTGGTTGTGTTATTATAGGTCCTGAAAGAAACAGGACTTTTGAGAGTGATATCAGTGTTTGAGGGTAATTTGTTTTATTCTGAGAGGAAGAAAAAACATTATAACACATGGAATCATATAGCTTTCCCCCATGTCAGACCTTTGAAGTATTAAATGGAAGTAAATTAGCATATTTAAAGGCTTGATTAAGAGAAATGCATACCCTGCACAAGCACAACCACAGAGTCTTCCTGTAGCATTAAGCCTTGAATGACTATGAAACCAATCTATCCAACTCTCATTTACTGTCACTTGTCTTGCCACTGTCTTGTGGGGTTTATGTTGTCATCAAATGTCTTGCTTGTCAATGTAATGAGCTGAAGTGGGGCCACAATTTCACAGAAATCATTTTGGAATTCACTGGGGTCAAATATCAATTTTCCAAATGTTACATACTGTTCACCAGAGTGTTTTCTAAAAACCCAATCTAACCGCCCCCAAAGTCCCACACACGTTTCTCCTGTTTTATAAATGACATTTGTGCAAATGTACAAAACATACTCCATCATACACCAGAGTAGAGCGCAACCAGCAGTCTCTCAGACTCGGGTTATTTATTTATTTTTTTATGATTGATTCTGGCCATTAATTCATCTCCTTTTGGGAGTTGAAGATCAAACCTTTCTGCCTGGTGACTCACAAAGTAAGCTGCTGGTGTCAGTATTCTGTAGAGAACCTGACTGATAGGAACCTCTGGGGGATTTTAGAGTGACTTACTGAAGCGCGTCTGTATTGTGGCTTAATGGTGAATATGGTAGTACAGTTAATCTAAAGGAAAATATTGATTTCATAAGATGAGCACACATCATGGTTGTTGACTACAGTCATGATTTGAAAATCAGTCAAGTCTGGTCTGGACTGGGCTATCGACATGTTGACACATTCACAAAGTGGAAGAAATCATTTTAAAACTTTTGAAAACAAATGATAACTTTAAGTAACATGATCTGCTTATTTTATATGGTTCATCAATGAGTCCTTTATGTTGGGGCTCAGCTGACTGATGTCTACGTTATCTATACTTTATATGTAGGCTTCACGGATCTCAAAGTAGGGCTTTGACTTTTACCCAAAAATCATATTCGAAGTTTGTTTGTTTATTGATATTAATATTCGAATATATTCAAATATTTAATTAATAATATTTTGACCATTAAATGCCTTCACTAAGACCAGTATTGGTATCAAATTGAAGTTATACAGGGTCTGTCCAGCAGGTGGCAGCGTTATCAGTCCAGCGGTTCCCAAACGTTTTTAGCCGCGCACCCCCATCTATATCTCAACCTGGTTGACACACCCCCTATTTTCCACACCTTCCAAAAAACACAACTAAATGTCTTAAGGCAGCATATTTAATTCTGCTCAACCAGAACACATCATCTAATGATCACATTAACAAAAAGTGTAATGTCTCTACCTCTCTGCTTTACATGGTGGTATATTGCGCCGCTCGCCGAGTCGTTGTTACTGATAAATAACAAACATCATCAACAGCTGCTTCATCTGCTGTGTCCATGTTTACAAACGTCTTTTTTCCTGCAACACGATCAATGACAGCGTGGAGTCTCTGCTTCAACCACATCTCCTAATCTGCGGAAATGTGAGCGCGACTCCAGTGACTGGACTCAACTGCACGTGCCTGATGCAGGAATAACGAAGCACCAAAAAAGTGTTAAACCGTCATGTCTAAACAGAGAGAAGTTGTATAACGGGATGTTGAATATCCATTTAATATGACAAATAAAACGTTTGTTTAGACGTCTTTATTGTGTCGGAAAATCCTACTTTGAAAAAACTTTATTAAAAACTCCAAACCGTCATCACATTTTTTAGCTTGCGTACCCCAGAGTGGCTGCTCGCGCACCCCGCGCACCACACTTTGGGAATCCCTGGTCAATGTCAATAGACTGTGTGCAAGAAAGGCTAAGTATTTATGTGTGTATTAAAATTATTATTGAGCAAACAAACCGTGCCAGAAAATCTGCCGCTCTACTGTGACGGGCATAGGGGAGACCTCGTGAAGGAGATAGCATGGAGTCAATTCTGGCTCTGCCTCGTCCCTGATCCCTCCCCCTCCTCCTCACCCGGATGTAGCGTTAACAGGGGGGCTCTCAAGTTGCTGGTCTTCCTGTGGTATGAGTTTAGCTCTACATATTTTATCACATTGTCCTTTTTAGTTATTTTCCCCTCTTGCTTTGGGAAGCCAAAGTAGCACCACACATTACTTTTTAAATTATCAGGGGTGTAGATTTCCTCCTCACGCGTGCCTCGGCCATTGTGTAGGTCTGCAAAATATGCGCGAACCGGGATGCATTAACCTCACCTACAGGACCCCAGGTGGCCAAATGAGGTCAGGATTCAAAACTTCACCAGGCGTGAAAAAAACTCAGAATATGAATTGAAAGCAATTGGGATTTACAGGCAAACACATTTACAAAAAATTCAGGTTCGAATATTAACGGCTGCCTAATATTCGTTCGAATATCTCTAATTTTTAAACTATTCAAATTGTATTTGAATAACAAAGTTCGCAGTCAAAGCCCTATCTCAAAGATTATGTAAAGTAAATTCAGGGCTTTGATTTAAATGGTATATGCTAGACCATATTGTTGTATTGAGTTGTGAAGTTGGACTGTTGAGGGGTGTTCACACCGGACAAAAATTCACGCGATTACATGTTAAGTCAATGGGAAGATGCGATTTTTCGCAGCGCGATGGACGCACAGTGGCAAAAAATTGTGCTTCGCGACGCAAAATTCGCCTGTCGCCTCAAGTTGAAAATATTGAACTTTTCAGGTGAATTCGCAGGATGATGTAGCGCGACAACCAATCAGTGTTGAGATTCGCTCCATGTCTCCATGACAACGAGAAATTCACTTATCGCCAGTCTTTTACTTTTCAACGGAAAACGGAGCCGCGTTGTCCAGGCGGAGCTCCGGTAGAAACCAGCCGAGAGGGGATCATGTACCCAGAAATGACGGCGGAGCTTTGGACTTTCAGAGCTGGACAACGCAGTGACAGTGGTGATCACACACACGGATGATGAGAGAAAACAAAACAGACGGGGACGTGATGACACAATCTGGCGAATTTTCACAAAACGCGATAAATTTTAATTTGTTGCGTGACAAAATCGAGTCCATCGCATGAAAGAATCGCGGCAATTGAGTCCAGTGTGAACACCCCTTTAAACTGTTTTTCATTACCTTTGTGTTGTGGGTATTTTGTGATGTAAAGAGGTCACCATGGTGATGCACCACAAGCTGGATGGGGCTTGGCTTCTGCTCGGCTGTTTTACAGCTGGATTTTCTCAATTTATAGCTGAACAGTTGAATAAAATATGTTTCTGAAAACATTTGAAGTGAGAAATGGGCATTGCAGTAACATAATCTTGGTTCATATTTGATCACCACTGCAAAGTTTGATAAGAATACGTTTTGTTTAAAGTGACTGCAACACTGAACTCCATTGAGGGGGGAAAAACAGCAATTTAACATAACCTGATTATGATGGATCACATTTAAGTTACATTTTTACTTAAATAAGACCAGGTTTACCTACAAAATAAACAGTGACTCAAACAAAAATCATTTATGTTGCTTCTCCTACAACTCCTCAAACAAGGCCTGTTCTAGACTCTGTGTCTTTATAAGGGGGTTCTACATGAACCAGGCTGCTTAGTTGTTTCCCCCAGGCTGTTCAGTAGGGGTTTGCTTTCAGCACCTTCAGCAGGCATGCCCCCAGCATTTTATTTTTTTTTATTATTTTGAAACCTCATTTTATACACATTTCTTTAATCATTCAAATTTGTCTGGGTGGGTGATAACGCATGTTTCTGTGGTGTGACAAGCTCAGAACACATATTTATTATTGCTCTACACAGATTTGGTCACAGATTAGAAGTTTTTGGCAGATTAGGTGGCTGGTAACTTGTGATACTTCTCACTTCAGCTTGGAAGCTCAGCCAGCATGTCGCAAATGTGCACCCCAATGAATGTGCACCACTGCAAAGTATGTCATGTCTACAGGATAGAGCTTGTGTCCCATGTTTTCCTTCACTGTGTAGCTTGAGATGAGAGCAGTATGAGAGTTGCAGTTACTAACAAGGCCATTACTTTTCTATTTACCAGAGATAGAAAGAGCTTCACCTTGGTATTTTCTGCAGTCTTGGGTGGTTTCTAATGAGATGTGGGTGATATTGTGACTCATAGGTCAGCCGCTACAAAAGATTGGACTTGTGTTGTGGTAGTGACTGTCAGTGTTTGTTAAGATGTCATGCTGGGATTCATTTTTTCCAAAGCGATTCGGCGGAATGGAAAGAAGTGATGGAAACAGCAGGAAGGGGAAAGGATTAGCCTAGTTGTTACTGAACTATTGGACAGCAGATGTTTGGGGGTCTTCCAGTGTCTGCAGTGAGATCTTTCTCGCAGTCTTTGAAGAGTTACTGTTACTGCTTCTATGAAATATAAAATATCCCCAGTAACCATTAAGTCATGGCTTGTTTTGAAGGGATTCAGCCAAAATTTCAATGTTCCAATCAGATATAATTTGAGAGCGGGAGCAAGAAGGTCACAGCACAGGTTTAAGGCTTTTGTCTGGGACCTTTCTGTGTAGAGATTGCATGGTCTCTAATTTAGAGACTCTAAATCTGTAGATAGGAGTGTGTGAGTGCTGAGCAGACCCCAACGACCCTAGTGAAAAATAAGCGGGTGTAGAAGATGCATAGATGGAATTTGAGAAGCATTGTCTTTTGAATTCTTTGGATAAATCTTGATTTTTTTTTTTTATGTTCAGTGTCAGTTTTGTTGGCACTTCATAAACCTCTAAAAATATGAATATTCCCCTGGCCATTAAAATGATCATAAAGTAAAGTCTAAATTAGTATTAAGTATGTAATTGTTCGGCAGATAACACGCAGACTTGGAGGCTAAATGGGAAATATGCTGCATTTATGTAGTACTTGTCTACCTTAGGGGACTAAGCCCATTTAAAATGTTCTGCCTCTCATTCACCCTTTCGCATACACTGTCACACACTAATTGCATCGAAGCTGCACTTAAGTCGCTGGCCTGCCCCTTGGTGTTCAGTGTCTTGCTCAAAGACATTTTGACATGTGAAGTGAGGAGCCAGGGTTCAAGCCACCAACCCTGTGATAATTGGACAACATCCTGAGCCGTAGCTGTCCCAAAATCTGCAGGTTAAGATGAAAGTTTACTTTGTCAAAATTTAAGAGCGTGGTTTGGTAACAGATGAGCCAAAGGCAGGGCAGCAACATGAAAGAAGCCTGGAAGACTATAACTGGGCAGCAGAATAGAACAGTCAAAGTAAGTGTGTACATATTGGTGAGCTGATGAAGGGTTTAGCAGCAGGCACTTTAGGTGTGTGTGGCGTCAGGGAGGGAATGGCAAACTCTGGGATGACAGAAGGGTTGGTGGCTGACAGACAAATTACAAGGGTAAGAAAATTATGAGCTGGCTCTCGCCATGACAGGATAAGCTTTTTGTTCCATTTAAAAAAGATAAATAAATAATTCAGAATGTTCACATCAAATGTTTACAGGCTTTGGGAAGCACTGCAGGCAGAGTTGTGATAAATTTTGTGGTTCAAGACAGAGGTGCCTTAATAATGATAAATTACCTTAAGCGATGTACTATCAATTAGAATTGAAGACAAGTTTCAAAATGATACAATACATGCCTTGGGTAGTGATGTCTGGACCCTAATACATTGCTAGTTTTTTTTTTTTCTTTTTTTTTTTAAACTAAATAAAACATGGATTTAAACAATGATATGAAGTCAATAGGACAAGTTCATTGATAAAATCCTGAGAAATTGGATAAAGCACCTGTGAGATATGACTCTGCGGATACCTCACTTCATACCTCAGTTTATGATGAGAGTTGAATGCAAATCATCTTGCGTAAGAAAATGCAGAAGTACACCAGTTTTATTTAAATCATGTGCAAAGTTTTTGATTCAAAGTAAACTAAGTAAGTAAATTCTCACTCTCTTTCTCTCACTCACTCACTACTTATCTTTATTTAGATCTACTCTTCCCCATATTCCAGAATGGTAATTAGTACAGAATCACACTGGCGCCAGAACACAAACCACAAAAACATGGAATCTCAGGCTTTGGGGGCAGCTGCCTCTTCATCAGCAAGCATATGGCAGACACCCTTTTTGGAATGCAAGGCAATGATTTGGGGATTGATCCTGCCACTCTTCTCTTCATCAAATTAGCCCATGTTTGCATTCATTACCACAACTATTGACTTTTAAATTTGTTTTTTATAGATTCTCATTAGGACCAAATGCATTAATTTTGGTTTCCATGCTGCATTTGTGTGTGGAGAACAGTAGTTATTACTAGATTCATTGATGTCTGCTCCAGTGCAAGGGCACAGATTTTACATGGTTATGGAGAAGATCAAGACAGACACACACACTTTGGTTTGTGCATTCCTCTTGGCCTCTATGATAACAGAATGTTAATGAGTAGAGTATTCCTTTTAGCTGTGCTCTGTGCCATTTGAAGTGGCACTACTGACTAATTTAACTCAGAAACGCACACACATGCACGCACACACAGACTTTCATATCAGACAAATATCTGAGCTTTGTCCTCATTAGGGAATAGAATGCAGTTATTGCTTTACTAAAGTGTGTTAGTGATGAAAAAAATGTACAACAAACCTTTTGATTTAACATCAGCTCACACACAAATTTGCAACTATAGCTTGTGCAGACTTGTGAAAGGTGTCTTATTATATAGAAATCAACTGGTTAACATTATTGATTAAATTGTGCTTTGGTTTGGAGAAATCAAAGCAATTCAGACACATCCTTGGAATGTAGAAAATGTGTACTGGAAAAATAACACAAAGGAATGAGGTGTGGACATTGTTGAGCTCCCAATAATTAATGAATTAATGAATGAATTAATTAATTTATTTTTTGTCTTGAGGCAACGTCTTGTTCTAGAATACCTTCTATAGGCAAAGGTAAAAAAGGCTTTTCTACTAGATGCAGCAACATAGCAAACACACCATATATCAACAATCAAACATAATTTTCACACTACATGGCTTTAAATGCTGTTCTATCAACGGTATTTTTTCTTTTTTTAAATTCAGGAATTTCAGAAGTTTCTGTATTCAGCTCCTTCTCTGTGCATGCTTGTGGTGCCTTTTCCTTTGTTGGTGTGTGGTGTATTTGTGGTGATGTGAACACACTTGGTGTCTTTTCTGGATAAATAATATAAATTCCTGCAGAATATTCAAATTTTTATTCTTGTTCTCTTTCTTCTCGTTCCCAGTTCCTCTGTCAAAAACTTGGAGGCCTGGCAGGGGGCAAGTTCCTGCTTAGCGGAAGCCAAACTCACACACTCCATACACTTGTTCACACTGAGCCTTTGTGTGACTCGCCCAGCGTGACATCCAAAGACCTGAATGTGTTGGTGCCATCATGGTTTAACTCAACCAAAAGATGTGGTTAAAAGTTCTTTTAAATAGAATCCAATGAATGTTAATTTTTAAAAGTGAATGTTACCACTGAACATTTGTCATGTCTAAAAGAAGTAAATGAATGTTACATCCTTGTGGAAAAGCTGCTTCAGTCTGACAAGAGTGCAGTAAATTAATTTATTTTCACAAATCTTTAATTAGTGCTTTTTTCATGCATTATTGTTTATCTTTGTCAGTTGAGCAAATGGACAAACATTGTGTTTCTCAGTTTAATTAACAGCTATCAAAATGCAACTTGACAACTTGACTAATTCCTACCTTTCTCTCTGACAGGCCATTTGCCTACAATATATCACTGATATAACAGTACTTTAATTCAACTTTTATTATAAAAATTCATGTTGCGCAAACCTAAGATTAGTGTTGTAGCAAAATGATTACTTTGATACAATATCTGTCTAAATATCTCAATAGCAATATTGAAAGGTAGGAAGGACACACCCTCAAATAGGTGTTTTGAGTTTGTTGATGACAATTTTTGGAAAATCTTTTAAAATATGCCATTGTACAAACGAATAGGATGTTGTTGTTTTATCCTTTTCTCTCCCCCCCCCCCCCCCCCCACCAATTCCTGTCTAGCTACTGTATGATGAAAGTGTCTACACCATAAAAAATCTTTAAAAAGAAAAACAGCGCTTTAGTTACAACAAAGCTCTGTTGTCTTGTTTCTTGCTGCACCGATCATTCAGCCAATGTAAGGAAAGTATTGTAAGATCTCTTTAAAACCACACGCTAAGAGGTTAGCCGGTTTAGCTCCTACTTTACTCCTCATGCTAACACAGGCTACTGTCAGCTGTAGCCATCTTACTCCCACATGTATTTACAGACCATCAGGAAATCCCAGAACTACCACCTAACAGAACAGCATCATTTACTCATTTATTTATCTACACATATAACAGTCACTTACCCAGGTTGTTCCACTATATAGGAAAAATTACAAAATAAGAGCTATTATAAGCTTGGTTTTACTTGGGCTATCAACACAATTTCAAAACTCATATGTAGATTGAGATCAGTCTCCTTATCTCAATGTACATCCATGTCTTACTCAATATACAATTTATCTATTAGGAGTATGTTCAAAGTCTTTTTAAGCTTCCACTTTTCTACAGCTTTACATACTCATGTGCACTAGCACTAAAAATAGAAACTTTCCCATTTAAAACAACCTTTGTGGAACGGAGTATAGATTTCAGAGTTTGCACCTGAATGCACCATGAAGTCCCTTGATTTTACGGTCTATGGTCAGCGCTTTAAAAAACAGTGCAGCACAGGATTGATCTTTGTGTTTCAGTTTTTATGTGGCGATGGAGTGTAGCAGGTGGGACACAACAGCAGAGTAAAGGCTCAGAGAAAGAGAGTGAGAAAGAGCTCAGGCCGCTGTGTGTCTGTGGCTTGGAGAGAACGAGTCGTGGTGCAGGTGCATCCATGTCTGTTTGGGATTATATCAGAGTGAGTGACAGTGAGGTGTAATAACACATGCTGCATGTTTTTAATGGAAGGTTTTTTTGAAACCTTTCTGTATTTGTATACCGTGCAGAACTGTCTAAGATGCAAATAATATAAATGTATAAAGCATGATAAAACCTCCCACTTAAATATTAAATATAATGTAAGTGTAACAACATAACAGAAACTGGACTACACCAGCTAACCCAATTTATGATTAAACCCCATTCGCTCGTGACCACAAACCTACACATTTCTACTCATCATCACATTTCTACTCATCAGTGACCTGAGTGTTTAAGACATCTCTTGCCCTGTTAGGCTTGGCCTCTTTGTAGTAAACATTTTAGAGCGGGGAGACACTCAACTCTTGATACAGAACAGTGAAGGGGATTCAAGCCTTTGAAATTGCTCTCTTGGAAAAAATGTGAGACCGATCAGACAGGTTAACGCTATTGATCTTACTCGTGGCCACTCTTACATAAGTCTTTTACCAATAAAATCAGAGCTGCTGGCTTTGTATTAAATACACATTTGTGGTCAAAATATTGAAACTCATCATATACGTTTTACACCTGATTTAATTAGTAGGGGTAAACCAAGTAATTCTTGGTACAAATTAAAAATTAGTGGAACACATGCTAATGCTAATGCAACCAGCAAATGTAAAGTCTGAAGCTGATCACTGCGACTGCCACTGCTAGACAAAAACTGTTGAGTTCTAATCATGTACATATTCAGCATGATTACACAGTGTGTATGTGTGTGGGGGGGGCATACACTGCAACAATTCTGCAAGTCAAATATCTGAAAACAAAGCAAAAATATGCAAAACTGTGAGGGGATTTGGCTCTTTTAAAACCTATAATACATTCAATCCCCTCTCTGTTCCATGTTGTCAAGATAATTTGTCACTTAATTACATTGCAAGATTGTATTTATCCCCTTAAACTTTAAAAATGTTCACTAGCTGCTGCACAAATTGTTAGCTAAACATTTTATCACAATTACACAAGACAAAGCCACTATTTTTGTTGACTTTAAAGAGTCCAATCACCACTGCTAAGTGGGTTGTTTTTCCTGAGCTGAATACTGATAATCCATTAAAAAAAACCTTCGCAAATTAACTATTTATTTTTATTTTTGTAGATCTAAATCTTGATAAATCCAACCATCAAGTTTATTGGTTCTTTACGACCACGTGTATCAGCAATATGTCTTGAGCCATTAAAAAAGCAACAGCCTGTGGGATTTATCTTTTAACGGGGGAAGAGCACATTGTAATGTTGCAGATTGTTGCGAGTGTTTCACATGACAGCCTCGCTATTTGTTCCAGGGGACGTGTCCTGTTTGACACCCTGTGCTTTATTGGCTGCTGATGCTTCAGGTGATAAACTTTTGTGGCATTTTCCTTCTTTGTTTGCACATGTTTTCAGCTTAGTTAACAGAATACATTACCACTCAGGTTTATGTCAGTCTTTCTAGTCCCAAGTGGGACTGTCTCCGCTTCATTACAAACAGGACTTTAAACGCTAAAATATGCTGCAGACGTACCTTGTTTATCTACAACAGCTATTCTTTTTTTATGTGTTTCTGCTGCTTTCTCTAACACAAATTCATACCAAAACAACAGCATATGGGGTTTTGTTGATTGTTTAATTCAGGACTGCGATATAATTACTTACAAATAGCTTTGTTTCTGTGATGTGATTGGTTGTTAGTACAATGTCAAGCTATGACATTTTTTAATAGGATATTAAAGTTCGTAGTTTTCTCATTAAGGACGTTTTCTATCACAAACTGTGTTTGTATTCTTTATATATCTCAGTTTTAGTCTAATCTATAACTGTGTCCTTATACACAAGAGAAATAGATAGTTTATTGTGCAGTACGGTTTGTTATCAGGCAGGGTATCGGTTAGTTTGGCAGTAAAATATCAGAAAGAAAAAGGTAGGTAATAAATTAGTGAAAGATAAACACATAAATTAGTTATTTTGCTAGTTTCAGTGACCTGTGCTGCCTCAGAATCATGGTGTCATGGTGAAGCTGATTAAAGCAATTTATTACCTTCCAGTCATGTTCTACCCCAACCTTCACCTGAGCGTGTTCATATCGCGCTTATTATATCAATGTTCTGACCCTGACGCTGTAAAAACCTGCTTCTACCAGGGAAAAAAAATCCCCTTTCACTGCAGCCTCCATCTGATTTGGTTCTCCTCTGTGTATATGCACCCCAGAGAGTCTTTATTTCTAAATTGATTCCCACTGGTGGATTTTCTTCCAATCCTCACCGCGTGTGTGCAGTGGACTGTTGTTATGCAGAAGGAAACTTCCCCAAGAGTACAAGCAACCATACTGTCAAGTCAATGTTAATATAGCCTGTCACAAAAAATACTTGTGTGTGCCATAACAACTTGATTTGCTTCAGTTTCGGTTTGTTACTTATTTTGATTTCAGTCTTTTTTTTCTGATGTGGTTTCCATCATACTTTGTTGTGGTATTGGTTTGTCCAAATGTATTCAGTTTAAGTCTAAGAGGGTGTTTTGTTATATAAATACTGTCCTGTGACATGCACACAGGACTGTATTCAGAAATTGTGCCTTAAAAAGATTGTGCTTGAAAGAGATTTAAAACTATATTGAGATCACTTTGTGTACTAAACATAAACATATCTTTTGAGGGATATCAACACTTAAAACCCAGAAAAAGTGTTTAATATGAGACCTTTAATGATTTTGTCTGAATTATTTTTTTTGTCCACAGACTAAATCAGCTCATGACACAATGCATTATTACTAGAGCTGATGATCAAAACATTAACAAGTCATGATATCTTTGAAAGCTGATTTTATTATTTGTTTTTACTTAGCAAATATTATTTCAATTGAAATTGGATAAAGTAAAAGAATAGAAGTTACAAAAGTAGAAAATTGATTCGGAAATTTGACTGGGTGTGAAGTCAGTTTGACTGGAGACGACGTGGCGGTTCATAATGTAAGAAACAAAGAGTGAGAGGGTGGAGAGAGTAAGATGATGTTCTCTGGCTGTCACAGGCTGACAGTGTTGCTCGGATGCCGGCGGTGTCTGTGCACCCATAATTCAGTCTGATTTAGGGGTGCGATAGAGCGCTCAGGGATAATAAGCAGTATAATTTGCTGGAAGGTGTGACCAGACTGGATAAGTAGGATACAAGTGTTTGTAGCACGTCTCATCCTCTCTTTCTCACTCTCTTCAATTCAAAGCCAATCCAGTTAGGTTCTGTTGCATTCATTTCTGCCGTTTTCATTTCAATTTGCAATGAACGTTTAATTTCAGTTCAAATCCCTTGATTTTTAGTTCAGATAATCACAGTATAGTTGAGCTCAGTCTGGTTTAAAATTCTGGAAATGCAACACATTTTACTCGCACAGAGAAACCAAAGTCTGCAACGATCAGCTTCTCACCCCCCATTTTATTTTGGAGTTACTTCACGTAGTAAAGTGGAGTGCTAAACAACTCTGTGCCTCCAAAATTAATGCAATTCAGTTTGCCTGGTTGTGTCAGAGCCAGGATTGGTGCACCCAAATGCAGACAGACACTGGAGGTGGATGAGAGAAATGTAATTTATTGTGGAACAGAGAAGTTGGGAGGTGAGGGGAAAAATCCAGGGCTTGGCTATAAGGTAGAGTTGAAAGGCAGGCGGGCAGGTGGATTGACAGTCTGAGGCAAGCAGGGCTGAAGTGGTGATCCTATGAGAGAGGAAAAAAACAGAATGAGTAATTGTATTTATAAAAAAAAAAAAAAAAACAGCAGCCAAAAATAGTTCTGATGATTATTCACAGTGACTAAGGCTTGACCTTTGACTACCAGGCAGCAGAGTTGATGATGTGATGAAGAGTGACTGATGAACTGGGGTGAATGTGCTGCAGGTCTGATGAGTGGACGGCAGACAGGTGTGATACGGAGCAGGTGAGTAGAAAGAGCTGCTGACCAGAAAGCTGCTTACATATGGAACTGCTGGAAGCTGCTCTGCTGAGACACACACACACACACACACACACACACACACACACACACACACACACACACCCACACCCACACCCACACACACACACACACAGACAGGAGAAACGCAGGGGGTAGGACACAAGGGACAGACACAGGAACTGCTGGAGCAAGACTCAGATTGTGACAGGTTTTCGCTCACACTGCGTCAGAGGACGTTTGCATGATATTGAGCCTTTCTCAACTTTCCCTGCCTTTCTAAAGCCAAAGACAAATTAGGCCCCAGCTACACTAGTCTAGATTTTTTTTTTTTTTTAACTGTGGATAATATCATCCTCCAGTTTAAAAAAAAAAAAAAAAAACTCCTTCCACACGCCAATCAACAAATATTGATCTACTGTACTGACTACACTGAGATCTCAACACAAATTAGATCTGCCTAATAGGCTGTGATACCAAACTCTGCGTGAAAGAAGTTTTTGAACATGCTCAATACAACGTGGATCTTTGCAGATTATATATGTGGATCTACATGAACTTCATGTAGTAATGTAGCAAATTAAATTCAGCTGTAAAGCTGCTTTGATGTCATGAATCCGAAAAAGATCCAAATTGGGGACTCTACACTAATCTACTCGGTCTGATATTTTTGAATCTCTCTATTTGTTTATCCGGATTGACAAATAAGTGCCTTGTTTGTGTGGTCCAGAGGACGAAAGGTGTGTGAATTTTTTTTTTTTTTAAAAAAAGCTTGTGTTTATCTGATTTATGTGGTTACAGTTTACACACAAAAAAGCCCCATTTCCTGTAGCACATTCACTCCAGCCAGGTGATCCCACCTCTTGGTACAGTATAGTCTCATGTTAGCAGCTATGTCCTGCTACTTAGTGGCTTTTATAGAAGTTTACACTCCAGCAAGTGGAGACATGCCTAATACTTGAACTAGTTTTACGTTATGCCAAACACATTGATTATCTTTCATTGCATTCTTTTCTATTCTGTTATTCATTTACACATTTTCATAGCTTCTGTGCACAAGGCGAAATACTTGGAGTTTTCATTTGTTTTCCAGGGGCACCATCAGAGTGCAGAGACTGCATAGTATACATCTGAGGATAGAGCCTTTGAGAAAAAAATTCTGAGATTAGATGAAAGAGACTTATCTTGTCTAATCAATATCAGGTCAGGGTGATGTCTGTTGAGAATATACAGGTTCTGTTATGCTTATGGCTTCAGAGACCAAAATGTGTAATATTGTGCACACAAGGTGAAATATTCTTTAGTTTTCATCTATTAGGTCTCAAGATCTCACCACTGAAGTTAAAAAGGTTGTGAACATCTAAGGCCTGTATAAGGTCAGGGTTTAGTATCTGGGCTTCTACGTGGATTATTAACTGCGGAGGGCACTTACATTTGTTTTGTACATGTAGCCCTAGCAGTGTCTTTTAGCATGACCTAATGTGTTCAACCATCAGGTGCGTATTTATGTCCTCATCTTAAAATCAGTCACAATCAGAAACATAAAAAAATCACCCAGAAATGTTTGTTTTCTACCAGCTCACCACTCTAAAGTTACTTATTAGTTGCACCTAGCTGGATCTGCCAGACACCAGTCCTTTCAGCTGGCAAGATTGATGGTTGCTGGCTGGAAGAGAGATGCCTCCTTTTGTCGACAAAGCGTTTCAAGTAGTAAATCTGCAACTTTTATCAATGTAAACTGGATATGTGCTGTGCAAGAAAAGGCCCTTATGTAGCAGCAGTAACGAAGGTGGGTGGGATTAGAAAACGGGCAGTTGCTTGAATAGACAAATTTCACATGCTGCTTAGTGGAATGTCAGATTATAGTGGATGAACACAGCAAATCCAAGTCCATATCTAAAAGGATTTTTTTCCCGTCCAGGTTTATGTGGCGGCAACATGGCGGTAACTCAGTGCATTTAGGCATGTAGACATGGTCAAGACAATCTCCTGCAGTTCAAACCGAGCATCAGTATGGGGAAGAAAGGTGATTTGAGTGACTTTGAACGTGGCATGGTTGTTGGTACCAGAAGGGCTGGTCTGAGTATTTCAGAAACTGCTGATCTACTGGGATTTTCACGCACAACCATCTCTAGGGTTTACAGAGAATGGTTCGAAAAAGAAAAAATATCCATTGAGCGGCAGTTCTGTGGACGGAAATGCCTTGGTGATGCCAGAGGTCAGAGGAGAATGGCCAGACTGGTTCGAGCTGATAGAAAGGCAACAGTGACTGAAATAACCACCCGTTACAACCAAGGTAGGCAGAAGAGCATCTCTGAACGCACAGTACGTCCAACTTTGAGGCAGATGGGCTACGGCAGCAGAAGACCACGCCGGGTGCCACTCCTTTCAGCTACGAACAGGAAACTGAGGCTACAATTTGCACAAGCTCATCAAAATTGGACAATAGAAGATTGGAAAAACGTTGCCTGGTCTGATGAGTCTCAATTTCTGCTGCGACATTCGGATGGTAGGGTCAGAATTTGGCGTCAACAACATGAAAGCATGGATCCATCCTGCCTTGTATCAACGGTTCAGGCTGGTGGTGGTGGTGTAATGGTGTGGGGAATATTTTCTTGGCACTCTTTGGGCCCCTTGGTACCAATTGAGCATCGTTGCAACGCCACAGCCTACCTGAGTATTGTTGCTGACCATGTCCATCCCTTTTTGACCACAATGTACCCAACTTCTGATGCTACTTTCAGCAGGATAATGCTCCATGTCATAAAGCTGGAATCATCTCAGACTGGTTTCTTGAACATGACAATGAGGTCACTGTACTCAAATGGCCTCCACAGTCACCAGATCTCAATCCAATAGAGCATCTTTGGGATGTGGTGGAACGGGAGATTCGCATCATGGATGTGCAGCCGACAAATCTGCGCCAACTGGTGATGCCATCATGTCAATATGGACCAAACTCTCTGAGGAATGCTTCCAGCACCTTGTTGAATCTATGCCACGAAGAATTGAGGCAGTTCTGAAGGAAAAGGGGGTCCAACCCGTTACTAGCATGGTGTACCTAATAAAGTGGCTGGTGAGTGTCTATTCAGAGCAAAACCAACTGAAATTCCCCAGCTTGCATTGACTGTTATGACATCTTTAGATAATCATTTAATTATTTAGAGATTCATGATTAGAAGAGTCTTTAATAACGAATTTTGACATCCATGTCTACAATGCATCAGAGAGATGTGACCAGAATGTCGTGTGTGTGTGGGGAGTACCTGCAAAATATGTCATATCAAAATATATAACCACCACAAAATTCATTTGGCAAGGTTTTATGTTGTTCTTATGTAGATTTAATGATTATTTGTTCATTTAATATAAAGCAAACAATGACCTTTTCATGTTATTTATACTTTATAATGCATTATAGATGTGAGCTTCATAGTAAGTGTTACCGAATCTCTAATAATGCTTTGGTCCCAGAGACATATTTTTTTATATTTTGCTCTAACATTCCACGCTTCCACTGGAATATTTTCTTCCCTTAGAGTCATTCTCACATCCAACTAATTCATTGACTCATTCTGTAAATCTCCCCCCTCATGTAATAGACTTCTTTTGGCATGGCCCGACTGACTATGAGCACTTTCCACAGTAATTGCTGCTCGTTCAAGGATGGGACACGGCAATAAACTTGTCAGCACATATTACAATGTCGGACAGATGAGCAGGAAAGAGCATTCTGCCTTCCTGCCCTCTCATCTTAATGGCAGCTGAGCCATCCCCTGCATGGCATGTCCCCAGACAGACAACTCATTTCATCTCACCATTAATTCTGATCAGGAAGGGTGACATTGTGTCCATCATGGCAGCTTTATGTAAAACAGAATTCACTATGCGCCTCATAATACAGATGTCTCTCTGGCTTCCCTTGGTGAAAGCTTTTGACGGTTATCATCTGGTGCTGCGAGCTTGTTAAAGGTGAAGCTAAAGTGTGCATTATTTGTTGGGACATGAAATGATATGCAAAATATAAAATGAAACACCCGTGACAGTGATCCACAAGAGTGCTGTAAGGCTTCTGAGAAAGCAGCTGGTGGATGTTATATTTACCTCTATATTTCATCTTGGGCCCTTTCCTCAGAAGCACTGCTTAACTGTCCAATAAGGACCATGCCCTCTGTTTAATAGATGCTTTCTCTGCCTTCAGTTAACACAGTATCAGCACCTGGCCTCTGAGAATTCATTAGGGAACACCTTAATCATACAGCCGAGCTGGGACAGGCAGGGAGGGCTGAATCAATTTGGAGGCATGCAGGTGCAGGAGGAATTATCTGCCTCCGTAGGAACGGACATTCTGTTATGGGCTCAACAAGGAGGTGATTGAGCATTTTTTGGTGTCAGCAGATTGGAATGCAAGCAGACAATGTCTATCGTGGAGGTGGGGAACAATTGAACATCAGCATCAAGGGGTGAAACAGTCACCCGTCTCTTAAAAGAGAGAGAGAAAAGGCTGAAATTGAGCTCACAGTGAAGGTTACGAGTGTACATGTAGCACTGAAGATGTCGGGAAGTGCAATTAAAGATGGATTGAGAAGAGATGGCAGATATAAGGATGAAACTGAATTAATTATGTGGTTAAAACACAACTTCATGATTGTTGAAGTTACATGTTAGTACACAAGTTACTTACATGTTTTAGTATTTAGTGTTTAGAGACTAGAGTTGATCCCAGCAGTTGGTCATTTTTCATTGCATGAGACTTGCAATAATTTCTTTCCTCTTCCTATAGGTAACATAAGTGGCTGCTTAGGGCCCCCAAAAGTTCTTGATTTTATTAGCATGTCTAGTAATATGATTATCATACAATAACGCAATATTAAAGGAAAGAATATGACAAGTTAGGGTTAGTTTAATCAGTTCATTCTGTGTCATATTTCAGTTGGGTGCCAGTGACACCCAGGTTGACAGTGACCAGACAGACCTACGAGTGTAGGTTACAGGCCTGTTCTTTGACTATGTCGATGGAAAATTCAACACCAATGTCATTAAAAAAGGATGTATCCTTTGGAGCAGAGGGAAACTCTGCTGTATGATCTACTGCTGCACCAAGGGATTTGGGGTTTTCATAACCTGAGTACAGTCTTACAAGCTGATGTGGGGGTTTATTTTACCTGAGTATATCCTACAGTGAGGTAGCCAAGTTTAAGGTTCTTATGTACTTTCAATCAGTTATTTGGGCTCCAACACAGATAATAGTTTACAGACAAATGTATATGTTAAGTGTCTTAATGTGAAATGGTGACAGCTGTGAATGCATTCTCTATGATATATAACAACTGGATTAGTTATAGTCTACTTAGTTTTTGCAGCACATCATAGTAATTGAGTGATTTTTTGCAAAACTATGATCTGCTTCAATTTCTACTCCTTTATCAGAGTTCCACTGTTCCACTATCTGCTCACACCTAGTTTACCCAAGTGTATTTATACTAATAATACTGAGAAGTGGGTGAGATTTACAGTAGTTGTATGAATGGTGAACAGACAATAGTCAATAATTTTGGGAGCAGTGGACAGGGGGCAAATCAAATGGCTTCTTAATAACTTGGTAATGGCTTCTTACTAGTAACACTTACTTGGACACACCCCCGTGCCCAACACCTTGCACTAAGACCATGTGATTGTGATTGCTTTGTTTAAATAGGATATTTTGTGCATAAGAAAAGCTAAACATTTTCCCTCATGCAGTCAGTCTGTGTCATCAGGAAGCTAATCTGCCCCTGATGCACATGACATTTTCAGCATTTATGAATGAGAATGATGAAGTGAAATCTGGTTGTTATTATCATTATCATTATTATTATTATTATTACACTGGTTAATATATTAAGGGGTTGGTATTGTGGACAACAATAAAATTTAGCTTTGAGATGGATTGGGCTGATAGGGGCAGTGTACTGTGTGTGTGTGTGTGTGTGTGCGCACATTACCCATCAAAATGATTTATTCTTAACAATTAAATGGCCAATGCTAAATGGGAATTGCTTCATGTTTTTCTTTTTCAGTTTTCCAAACTGTATGTGTCATCGATTATATGATAAATGCCACAATAGGCTAATTTAGCTTTAGCACATAGTTATATATAGTGTAATATACTGTAATATATAAGATAGCGCATTAAAAAAATGTGTTTACTTGGACATAATCACAAACAACAGACAAGCGATGCATTGTGAATCCAAACACTTGGTTTTAATCTGGTGCCTCAAATGAGCAATATACTGGGATACATTAAATGCATTAATTCAGAAATAAGTGAATGGCTGCACCAAGACCTCGATCCCCTCAGTGTCATCACTCATTACTCCCAGCCTCCCATAAGAGGGAGAGCGGTGTTGACTCCCCCCATCCCGCCACTCCATCAAGGGGGAGAGTATGCACGGAAATGTCACTGCCAACGAGATCTTAATTAACACACTCAGTCATAATGGGATTGCAGCAGCCAGCACACAGATCCATAAAGAACCATATTACTATTTAAATGAAGCACATACTAAGGAATTTAAAGTGTATCTTGTCATTTAAATATGTCAAGTCTTGATATAACTATTTGCGCAGAGCAATCACTGAAGATAAAAATAGATAGATGCATGTGGGTGTAGAAATTAGCTATTTCCCTTTCCACTTTTCTTTCTCTTTCTTGTTCATTATGTGTGAAATAATAAGTGAGCAAGGTTGAAGGCTGTTTGAAGGCCATTGGGAAACAATAGTCATGTGCTGGGCTTGTTGTAGGCTTCGGTATAGATGCCTTTTATACCAGCATTAAAAGAAATGTTTCCTCCACTCAACCATCTCTGCTTCCCCCCCCCCCCCCCCCCCCCCCCCCCCCGTCCTCCTCTTAGGAATTCAACAAAGCAAGAAAGATTGATGTTCAGGATTGTTGCAAGAGTGATTCGTATCCCCTTTTCTGTGCAGAGCAGCTGGATGGATGTCACCCATAGTCGTTTAGCAGCAGTCGACCTATTGTGATATTTATCATATAATCAATCACACATACAGTTGAGCTTTAGAATTTAAAAACATGATGGAATTACCATTAAGCATTGGCCATTGGTTGTTGAAACAAACTCATTCTGCTGGTTAATGCAAATAGGAGGCAAATAGTGCTTAATGCAAAGAGGACCAGGGTTCTATACTCATTAAATGTTTTATTCAACCAAGCCAATTACTGCAGAGTGCAGGCAACCCAGTTAAGGGACCCACTGCTAATGAAGATGAGTCTTAATCTACACTGTCTGTATCAGATATGAGAAGTTTTCATTTCCCCCTACTTGTTCATCTTCAAACTTTCATGGTTAGTTTAATGATGATGAGGAGAGGATAGTAAAAAAAATTTGTGAGAGGAAAACATGTTTTCTGAGCTGCATTAAAACACAGACAAAATTGCAACACCACCCCCTAGAGTGTAATTTATGATGAGTGAGAGAGGAAGGAAGCATAGTTATTGTTTATGATTTGATTTCCAATAATTCCAAGGTACAGCATATTCCACGGCTTATGGCCTCAGAGCACGCTTCACAGTTTGAGGGAAAAACTAATAAAGGCTAGCTTTATGTCCTGTGAAATTAAATTCAACTTATAGCCATATTTTTTTTTTGTCCATTTGTTTCGGTGCATTCCTCGCTATCCCGTCTTCTGGAATACACATATATCAAAATGCACCTTTGGATTTCTTTATCTGCTGTGCATGTTTTGTTTTATGATATATTCAGCGGCCTGAGAAACAGAGAGCAGTTAATGTTATGGTCTGGTAGTAGTTTGTTGATTTATTGGTGCACAATAGGCCCTTGTCGGAGCGCCGGGCTGCAAGATATTTGTTATATCCCTGCTGTTGTGAGAGTCATCGTTAGCTTAGGAAGAAAGTAATCAGATGGCTGTCTCTGAGGTCTAACAAACTGCCCCTAGCAGCTCTCTCTGTTTCTTTCTCTCTCTGCTTCTCAGCTAGTTCTGGGCTGATGATGAGCTGCTGCTGGTCTTTCCTCATCTATCCATCACTTGCTTTTTCAAGCACAGGCAGGGAAAACTCTGTGCTAGTACATTAATAGTTCCCAATAACAACCTGAACAACTCCCTTGATCCAATATAACAATGCATTTTAACAAAGTGCTGAGAATAATATGATCAAAACTTGGATCAACTTGCACAAAACGAGTCCATGCTGTTCAGTTTCCAGATATATGTATTTGGGAGAGAATATATTTACTTTAATTAAGATATAAGAATCGGTGAAACAGTGTTATTGGTGCATCTATACTGCAGTGGAAAGCACATTCGATATAGACCATGGATGTATTAAGAGAGCTGCATATGGAACCTCCACCACCAAGCCTTACTGCCAATTTTTCCCAGAGGCCGATATTGCAGTGAATAAAATCAGATCCCCTGTGGCCCAAAAAGCAATTCGCCCTTAGACCACCATTATAAAAGATGTCAGTAAAATAAAACACCTCCAACTGCAAACAAGGTCAGTTATTACTTTTTGTATCGTGAAAATGCAATGTGTAAAGCTTCTATATTTGTAAATCTTTCCCAAAACCTAGAAATGAGTGACTCTATCACAATACCCAAGTCTATGGGCCAGGTGATTAAAAACACAGCACTGTGCATATCCAGTGGAGTGAAAACCCTGAAGCCATAAAACCTTTTAGGATGCATGCACCAACTGAGCAATTTTCATTCAAGTGAATAGTTCTTCTCATAATACATCCATGATAAAGCCCTTTGTTTCTCAGCAATCATTTTGACTTCTCAGGGAAGGAAAAGCATATGTTACATGGTTGACATGTTACATGGTTGACACATGGTTGACACATGGGGTTCCAGTACGCCATTGTCATAGCGACAGTGAGACAGCAGGCAGGACCTAGCTAACTGGAATCCAGCCAATATTGATTTGTGATGTCAGGGAAAAAATCTCTTTATTTTTTTATTATTAATAAATAATAATAATAAAATTTATATTAATTTAATATAATTAGTTGCATATCATGCTGCTGCCAGAAGGGTTTGAAGTTAGCCACTAAGTGCCAAATGCAGGTGGATTTTCCATTTGATGAGTCATTCTCAGAAGGCTATCTGCAACACAGGGAATTGCATGTATCAATAGTAAGGCATGTAATGAAATATCTGGCATGTCGGCTTCAGGAAATAATTCATGTTTTTCCCTATAGAGTGTAGACACATGCACAAAATGTTTTTTTTAAAGCTTGTCTATTCTAATTTGTAGCTCCTAGTTTCACAGCACTGTTTACTGTACGGGACAGTGCCATCACTGCTCTGTGCCTGTCACTTTCTGCTGCCTTATTACTGCAATGAAATGTACTAAAACTATTTTATATGTGACATAAAAAGACTATATATATATATATATATATATATATATATATATATATATATATATATATATATATATATTTAAGTAAAACATATGCTTGGCTGTGGATTATTTGGCAGAGGAATCAAAAAGTTAATTTGGTTCATTGGCTGCCTGCATTGGTGTTCTGCTGGTCTATTGGAATCTGTTCTGGTCCACCACACTTTAGATTGGCTCTCTCTTTCAGGTCACTTCTCTTTTTGTTTGCACATTCCATTCAAGTTTTCTACAGGTTTGTTTCAGATTGAATCCAAACTTTTGGACCCATGAAGACCTTATGAGCTCAGGGTGTACTGCCCATCAGGGCCTGTCAGGTTTCCCAAAGGATAAATGGGACATAGTCGTACAGTTTCTGGTGAAAGGCATAGCTCTTTTGTGTCAAAAAAAAAAACACAGCTTCCCGATTCTAAATGATGTGAGGTGGCTGTGAAGATCACTAAAAGTTCAAATCACTGTGGCTTTTACCACGAGGTGGTATAGTTGAATTCAGCCCAGCACATTCCATGCCAGGGTGACACGGTGGGGCAGTGGGTAGCGCTGTTCTCTCACAGCAAGAAGGTTGTATATTCAAGTCCTTGAGCTGGGATCTTTCTGTGTGGAATTTCCATGTTCTCCCCAAGTCAGTGTGGGGGTTCTCCAGCTTCCTCCCACAGTCCAAAGACATGCTCAGGTTAATTGGAGACTCTAAATTGCCATTAGGTGAGATTGTGGGAGTGAGTGGTGTGTGTGCCCTATGATATATTGGCAAACATCTGATGTGTATCCCTGCTTCTCCTCTGCAATACACTGTGATTGGCTCCAGCAGACCCCTGTGACCCTAGTGAGGAATAAGCAGGAATAGAAAATGACTGGCATTCCATGATACGTGTAGGAGCTATGACATGTCGTATTTGTTATGCATCATGAACATTCTTCTCCATTACATAATAGTGTTCCTTTTTCATTATTATTTTTCTCCCTAAGTAGAATTGAGGTCCAATATATGAGCCTGGGGTTTCTTGACCTCTTCTGACTCATCTCATTTTTCATTATTTGTATTTTTTGCAGTCTTATATGTGTGCAAATAATAAACCCAACATGAAACACAAACTCTTTGCGAGAGCTCTCTCTCCCCTTCTCTTCTTCCTTTCCTCTCTCTGTCTCAGCTCTGAGCTGTGATCTAGAATGTAATTCGTAACAACATCTTGTTAAGCTGATCCCGGAAAACAAAATCACATGGAGGGTCTCTGCAGTGATACCTTACTGTTGCTTACATCCAGCCTTTGAAGTTGACCAGATGTGATGAATAATGCATAGCCTTCACTCCTTCTTCCATACAATATTACCTTTGGCAAACTTCTGCCTCTCACTTCCTCCCAGAGGACAGGTAGGAGACGCAATTTCTTTTGTAAGTAAAGCAATAAGCAAACACAATTATTCTTGGGAACTCTTTTGTGTAACCCTCCTTAGTACAGACGGTCAAGGTTTTTCCTTTTTTAAATTTGAACAGTTTTAGCCCCTTGCTCTATTCAACAACCGAGCTCATCCTCCTGCAAAGCTTGAACCTTAATTGATTGATACTTGCCAAAAACAATCTTGGGAATGAGGTTATTACATCTTCATAATATGAACTGAGGTATATGTAGACAGCTGCATAATTTATATTATACCATATTTATATTATTTCACTACACACTTGAATTTTACTGTTCTGCTCTTTTCCTCCACACCCATAAATAAAAGATGCATCTACATCACTCTGGAAGGAAGTATGATTCATCCTATCTCTGCAGCACAACTAATTACGGCTTTGCTTGGCTCGGTGATGTGTAAATGTCTCGCCATCAATCAGTCGTAAAGACTTGGACATGATTGAAAATCTGTTTATTTCTCGGCCTATTCCTGTTGTTTCATGTGAAAATTGGACAGCGACTCTACATCATTCCTGTTACATCATTACAATTCCCTTTGTGCCTCTCTGACATTATTAATAGCTGTGAGTTTGTTTACTTAGCTTCAGCTAAACATCTCAGTTAATAAGCTTGCATCTCTGATGTTGCGATGTTAAAATTTGTTGTCCTTCATGGCTAATTCTCCTGCCTTTGATAGCAGATACTATTAGCACTGTCATTATGGCCCCTCTCAGTGTGAAGTGGGCAAGGGTGTGTGTGTGTGAGTTTGTGTGTGTGCGCGCGTGTGTGTGTGCGCTGTGCTGTGTGCTGCCAGTCTGGCCCTGCCTGTCTGCAATTACTCCCCTCAGTGGAAACATTAAAATCTACTGCCATGGAAAGATGCCATGACTGAGATATTCATGCCGAACCCACGTACTACAAAGACCCTGGAGTGGGCTGGATTCACTACATATGCTGTTCCATCCATCGACTGAGAGGCAGACCAGATGCCAAAATGGGAATTACCACTTCAATCTGAACAATTGGTGCACGAATTCTGGGTGCAGTAATGTCCCGGCTGTAGCTTTGGCTTATTGCAGCTTTGTGTGCTTGTGTATTTAGGGATGTGCCAGTTTAAAAGCCCTTCAGATAAGAAGCACATGGGAGGCACATTGAGATTAGCTTTGAGATGAATAGGCTGTAGATATTCAAATGTTGTTGTCTGAGCCATAGTAGGTCCATTAAGAGGCTTGATTCTCCAGAAAGAAAACAACTCCCTGTGTCAGCCAACATCTCATCTGTGTATTACCAAACCTAAATATTAGGTTTTAAATTGATTTTCATATGAACAGAATTGTCAATGTGTTACTGCATTCACTTTAGGGAGTAAAGAAGCAATAACGATTACACTGTTATTTTTATATTTACTAGATTTGAGTTTGCTGCACATAAAGCCAATTTTCAGTTTTAACTATCTCAAAGTGTGGCAAACATTGATTTTTAAATTGTAATTTATGTTTGTTGCCAGAGGCTACAACTGTATTAAACACACCTGAGTGGTATTTGCAAGTTTGCTGCAGGTCTTTTGAAAAAAAAAAAAAAGTCTCATTTAAACATCATGGGAAACACTTCAACTTGGTTTGTAACTAATTCTTATTGTAGCTCTGAAGCAGTCCTTCATACAGCTGATACAATTGGTTTATTAATCACTTCTTTGATCCAATAAAGGGGGTGTCTGTGTCTATGTTTGCTGTGAGTGTGTCTGGACTAGATTTCCAATGAACAGGTGGCGCCTTGTATGGTTGCCACCTCCATTAGTGTTTGAATGTTCATTGTGTAAAGCACCTTAAACCTGCAGCGTGGAACGTTTACTTATAAATGAGTATCCAGTCCATTCAAGCACTTGCTAAAGTGTTCACATAATGCTGATTAAGCCCATCAGACCAGACTCACCAAGTGTTATGGATCAAATTCTCATAGTGAAGCAGGTCATTTTGTGGGGGTTATGTGACACCAAAAACAATTTAATCCATTGTTTTATAGCCACAAAAGTAACAGCCTCATCTATAGTGGAATCCATTACATACACATGTGTGGACAGTGTTTGGTTAATTTTTTTTTCACCCCCAGCAGAGGGAGACAAATGCACTACAGCTTTAAGTGGCTGCAAGACTAGAAAGGAGCTATACAAAAAGTCTTTCAATGATCCACCGGGAATGAAAGGTGCCCTGTTAAGTTTTCTTTTATACAGATTTATATTTTACATTTGAATGCGTTTGTGTGTCACTGAACATCATTATATCATTGAGGTCTAAGAAACAAGTGCATTTTTTTTGTCATAAATCATTTAAAAAACATGACTTTTAATCTAAACTTTGATACTGTGGATCATGTAATTATGATTGAAAGACAGTTATCGTCTCTGGGAGCACCCTGGACTGGTTTCCATAATATCTCTTGGAAAGGAGTTTTTGTGTGGTCTTCAGCTCTTACACATCGGATACAGCTGCTCTTTCCTGTGGTGTGCCTCAAGGTTCAGTTTTGGATCCAATTCAGTTTGCTTTGTATCTACTTCCCCTGAGTCGTATTGTTAGAAAATTGAGTAGTGTGTCCTATCACTGTTACATTGACATATTTATCTGTATATATCTTACAAAGTTCTATTTTAAACAACTGCCTGATCACCACCAAGGACTGGATGCCAAACTATTCTTTTACATTCAAATACAGACAAGACGGAGGTTCTTATTATTTTTTGGAAGATATAGCTCTGTTGTACACTTCAATTTAAGAAATCTGGGTGTCATTTTTAATCAGGATATGCAATTTGTAAAAATCTTTGACCCATACTTGTCTGTTCCAACTAGGAAATACCACTAAGCTCAGGTCTGAATGTGTCACAACCTGAGCTGGAGATGATTACTTGCACTTTTGTGTTATATTATTGTAATTCCCTGTTCAGCTGTCTCAGCATCTCTGAACTGCTTACAAATAGTCCAGAATGCTGCTGCAGGGCTGTTAACCAGGTGCAGCCGGAGGTCACACATCACACCCATTTGCCTCAAAACAAAATTTTAAAATACTATAGTGCTATTTGTATTTGTAAAATACAAATAGCACTACTAATGGTGGAAAACGAGTAGCTTTATCAGAAACTATTTTGATAAAAAAAAATCATTGTTGGAGTCTGTTTTCCAGAAACTCTGGCATTTTGTTGACCATTCAAGAAAACATTTGTCAAACAATGAAAATTGTAGCTAGCAGTTCTAATCTTACCTTATTAGCCCTTTGTGTCATTCTGCATTTCTTCTTCTTCACTAATCTGTTGATGTGTTTTAAGCTGTTTCACCAAAGATCAATGACAGTAGATAAATGGATAACAAAGGCATACTTTCTTCCTCAGACCGACCATGTTTACAGTATCTGTCTCACATATCCAGTGTTGTCTCATGCTTCAGCATCTTTGTAAGAAAATTCAATATTTTGACAATGATATACTTTTTGGCAGTTCCCTGGCAATAGTTTCTATTGCATCTATTAAAAAAATGTGTTAGCAACATAAAGATAAGCAGACATATTTACAACCACTGATAAGAAGTGGAGGTTTTCCCCAGAGTCTAAAAGCCAAAGCAAAAGATTCTTGTTGTTTCCTTTATGGCTTGACAATCTAACACACTCTTTAATGCAGAAGGAGTGTTTAAAATGACAGTGATTGGCTGCATGGTCTTCTGTTTGCTTTTTCTTGTGGTCACGCTGGCTACCCATTCTCTCAGACTGTCCTGAGCAATTTGCTGTCTCCCACATCACAATTATATAGTCTATCAGCAAAGTGCACCTGCTTTGATGAAACGGTCTCTGTTTCAATTTATTTTCCCCCAACAAACCTGCACTTCTCTCTCACAGAGGAGGTGTCCGACACCTTGAGGTGCAATTCCCGCTGAGTTGTGACGTGTCATGAATCCATTCTCCTTAATTACTCCTCTGTTACAGTAATGATGACAGTGTGATTCTGAATTCAGATATTGGTGAGCTTTCGCTTTACTCTTTGCTTTTGTTAATCAGTTTGAGATATTGGATGAGACAGTATAGAGATATGTAGAGTCAGTCACAAGCACATATAAAAATCCACAATTTATCACTCTTCCCTCTCTTCCCTGCAACAACAGAGGTGCTTTATAAGGACATTGCAATAAATTATTTGCTGTGTTTGGGTCAGAATAACCACAGAATGAGTAAATGTGTGACCACAGTATAATTTCTAATGCTTTTGCAATAAACCAAGTCAGTGATACTGTGTGCAAACTTCTTTATGCTGCCAACATTGTGATTTGGCGTTTAGTGTGATGCACATTAACAGCACCTCAGACTGATCTTCACTACTGTTTATAAGTTTGGGGTCACTTAGAAATGTCCTTATTTTTGAAAAAAGCTTTTTTCACTGAAGATGTAATAAAATGTTCTATTCATTTTACAGCTCATGGTGGTAAATAAAAGTGACTTTTCATGGAAAACACTAAATTGTAAACTTTAGTGTATGAATGTACAAATGTACATCACATTCTTCGGCTATAAATTAAGTTGACTAGTACTGAAACCATTAGATAATTAGCTGATTGACATAAAATTTATTGGCAATTACTTTGATTATCAAGTAATTGCCAGTCATTCTTACCCAGAAATGCTAGTCATTACCCAGTTACTGCTTTTCCATTGAATATTGTTGCTTTTTGTTGTTGTATATATTTGTAAACTGAATATCTTTGGTTTATTGAAAGCTGCTTGGTCAAATCAACTCTTTTTTCTTTTCTCGGTCTGTGTAAAAGACAAGCTATCATATCAGTCTGTGTTTTCGTTGGTGTATTATGAGGGGCACTGTTACAGACTGTCTGACCAAAATTGGTCACCAGAGGAAGAGGAAGAAGTGCTACTTTATCTTAGCTTATGATGCATGATGCTGTGGTATAATGCTCAGACATCATTATGAACCAGCTATGCCCAGAAACATGCCCGTCAAAAGTTGTATGGCTGAACAAGCCCCGGTACTATAGATGCTCAGATTCTGATCATTTTTCAATCAAGAAAACAGGACACAGCAGCCGGGTTACAGAAAGCCTCAGCTGGGTCACAGATGAGCGACACAGCCGACCGTAAGTCACTGCAGCTGGGACACTCAGTTGTGGCTGCTGTAGTGGACAAAGACAAAAGCAGCCAACCTGTGGCTAGAGCTTCTAGAGTCTGAGACTCAGATTATGATATTCCAGACATGCAGTCAAGTGATTCAAGGTCCAGGTCATGCTCTCCATTCCCTCTTGCCAGAGATGACAGAAAACTTTTTTTTTATCTCTTTTTAAAGAAGTGAATTTGTAGGTGAAACGAATCTCAATTAATAATCCGATAATCTGCATGAAAATGTCTCATACAAAAATACAGTTTTCTCAATTGTTTGCCTGAAACATAGTTTGTTTTATGAAAATATGTGTTTATAAAAAATAATAAATGAAAATCGAACAAAATGTTTTTTGTATCTAAAATGGGAAAGTCTTTTTTATATATACTTTCCTTGTTTACATATTAACAGAACTGAATACTATGGGGGTGTTGAAAGATCAGTGAATTTGTTAAAATATACTGGTCAGGAAACCAGTGGCTCTGGCATATTACAATGGTCATAGTTTTGTGTTTTCTTATTCTCTTCTTATTCAGTACACTATTAATTTTTAGAATAATTGCAGTTTAATTAATACTGAACCAGCCACAATGATCATCTACATCCAACTTTGTGATGGTAAGAAAAGTGCTGAAATGATTAATGAGCAATTAGTCCAATTATTCATCAATTAAGTATTAATTTCACAAGGTGAGCATGCAAGACATCGGTGTCTACATTTGTCTATTTTATATAACTGCTCATGAAACCTTTGGGTTTTGGAGAGTTAAGTTGGACAAAACGAGCAATTTGAGAAGGTCACTTTGATCTCTGAGACATTTTTATATTTTTTTCAGATGTAAACAAAGTCATTCATTGTTTAATGAGAAACATAATTGTGAGATAAAACTGATTAAATACTCATTTACAGCCGAGCTAAAGTTATTCCACACGTGAAGTTATGGATAGTCATCAAACATTGCTGAGAAAGAAAGAGGCCCTTCAATTATAGGAAATGATGTACTACACTGAGTCTTGCAAATCAAAGCCTGATGTATTAATCCCAAATAATGCACCTTTTATTCATTTTATCTTGCATTTCACTGCCAACAACTGTGTTTCTGAGATATGCACCAATAATACCTGATTATGATACCTGAAGTAATTGACTCATACTCTCATGTATAACCACTCACATCTACTATCTATCATCTACATCTACTATCCCAATTTAGGCAAGGCAAGGCAGCTTTATTTATGTAGCACATTTCAACACATAGCATTTCAGTGTAAATCGCAAAACGCAAGACCTTAAAATCACAATAGACAGAAATAAATACAATTAGGCTAACAGATTAACAGACCACCAGTTTCATTATAGAATATGTTGTAGGACAATTAGAATAGAACTTTGTCTCACTTGCATTTAACCTGACACAAGTGATTCAAATGCTGCATTTTTAGATTCATTACAATGTGCTTTCACCTTTTCAATAAAGAATACATATCTGGCTTAAAGGTAGTCTCGACAGTAGTCGTAGCATCGATTGACTGTGTTGCATTATAAAACTTTGTGATTGAAATTAAGTCTGATTGATAAATCGTTTTTAGCATTGACATCACAATACAAACGTGCGATAGACACACCCAAAGGACTGGCTGTGGAGGAGAATAAGAAAAACATTACAAGCAATATGCATTCACAGTCAAGCAGGAGAGTAGGAGCTACACTGGGTTGCGCTGGTTACTGGAAGCTAGCTAATCACAGCTGTACAGCTGTGCTTCTAATTCACTGAGCCTTACCTGCATCACAGCAAATAAACTTCATTTATTACATGTACTGTGATTATCACTTAAGGAGGCAGAGGAATAGCTACGGATGACACACGCAGAGCGAGACAGAGCAGGAGACAGAGAGAGAAGCCATCGCTCTCATTAGCAAAAGAATCACTAAAAGAAAAAGAAGAAAGCTGTGGCTGTTTGGGCAGAACTACTCAATGTTAATGTACAGTCACTAATCATAATAAAGAATATAGCTAAATGAACAGGGTTAAGCTGCAATTGTCAATATCACAGAAATGGCAGCAACCAGAAATGAGACCATACCTCAGCATGTCAGCACATGCTAAGTTATTCAATCAATCAAACTTTATTTATAAAGCACTTTTCATACAAAGTGATGTACAGGTTAAAACACCCCGACCATCCCTCATCTCAACCCAACAAACCCCATGCCCCACAGCTCTCTCTCTCTCTCTCGCTCTCTCTCTCTCTCTCTCTCTCTCTCTCTCTCTCTCTCTCTCTCTCTCACACACACACAGACACACAAACCCCGTCTGGTGACCCCATGAGAAGCAGCATCCCAACCCCAGCCGATAACACCCTCCAGCACAGAGGGCAAACACTGAGGAAACACTGATAGATAGAATGAAAAGTAAAAAAAAAAAAAAAGTATGTAATAAAACAACAATTAGGATAAAAGCCAGATTAAGTATAAGTACAAAAGTAAAAATAAATGATAAAATAAAATAATAAGAATAACTAAGATAGAATAAGATACAAAAAGATAACTAAAAAGGATAAGACTAAATTATTATTAAGAACATTGGTTAAAAGCCAAATTAAATAGATGGGTCTTGAGCTTGTTTTTAAAAATATTAACACTCTCTGTGGCCCTCAGGTCCTCTGGCAGGCTGTTCCACAGACGGGAGCCATAAAACTGGAAGGACGCTTCCCTGTATGTTCGTGTTCTTATTCTGGGAATAGATTCAGTGTTTGAGGACTATGTTAGCAGCATACCTATTGAAGCAGAAAGACCTAGGAACTGTTTAGCTAATAAGCACACTGTAATATTTATTGCAAGTCATATTGTCATAATATTGATCAATGTCATTGCACATCCCATATTTTCTCCATGTTCTGAAGCCCTATAGAAAATGTCTCTTACAGCAGACAGGTCATAATTACAATCCGTATGTATGCAGCCTACAAATCTATATCAATCAAGAAGCACAGCTGCACTCAGAATTGAGATATTCAATATTGCACAACCACCACCCACCATAGGTCATTTTTTTATCCAAAGTGTACAATAAAGATGGTCATTTCCTATGAAAAATACTTTTGCCTTACAAAAGGGTAGTGATTGCTCCTGTGGGTTGACAATGAAATGCAGCTGTGTCCAGGGTTATGGTGATCCGCAGTGTAATGAAGTACTTTTTTGATAGGCAGAGCTGAAGCCATTACTGGGCACATGATTTCTAATAAGAGCACATCATGTCATTGTTTGTGTCAGGGAAAGGGCAAAGTAGAAAGAAAAGCTATAGGAAAAGCATAAGGTTCTGCATTACATAAATTGTACGATGGTGAACATATATATATTTAGATGGCAAAAGATTAAAATTAAGATAGTATGGATCAATGAGGGCTGACACAGTGGTGCAGGGTTTAGCGCTGCTGCTTCACAGCAAGAAGGTCGCAGGTTCAAGACCTCCTTGGTCCTGGGTCTGGGACCTTTCTGTGTGGAGTTTGCATGTTCTCCCTGTGTCTGCGTGGGTTTTCACCGGGTACTCCGGCTTCCTCCCACAGTCCAAAAACATGCTGAGGTTAATTGGAGACTCTAAATTGCCCGTAGGTGTGAGTGTGTGAGTGAATGGTGTGTGTGCCCCACGATTGGCTGGTGACCATCTGGGGTGTATCCCTGCCTCTCACCACGTAACGTGCTGGGATAGGCTCCAGCAGACCCCTGTGACCCTAATGAGGAATAAGCAGGTATAGAAAATGACTGACTGACTGACTGGATCAATGAAACCATTCCTTCAAAAAAACGATTAGCAAATGTAGTCTTCCAGTAGCTCCTGGATACAATTAGAGTAAGATAACAGACATCATTCATAATATCAGAACCTGATTTGTGTGTGTGTGTGTGTGGGGGGGGGTTATGGTAAAGGGGGGGCTTATGGTAAAGGGGGGGCTTATGGTAAAGGGGGGCAGTGATGGTTCTATCTTTCCCCGAGACAGGAAGTGTTAATATTCACTGTTTTGATTCACTGTCTTAGGCCTGTAAAAATGAGGTTGCTATACGTTTGGCTTGGAAATGCTTGCTGCTCTGCCTCTCTACCATCCAACAATGAGTACAAGATGAAATGATTCATCATAGCAGAGACAGGTTCTCTGGGAGATGATATCTACCAGAGAAATACATGAAGCGAAGATGAATTGTAGCTGCTGTAGGCCAATGCAACACCAACAGAGGCTGATACTGGCAGTGCCCTACAGGTGAGATAACGCTACCATATTCCATATTTGTCCAGCACCTTTAGGCTAATTAACACTTGTAGTTTCCTCATTACACACTGATGTGTAATTGCATTTGATGTATACTTTTACATTGTCTATTACATTAGAAGGTTATGTTTTTTTTTGTTTTTTTCTTTACTCAAAATTGTTCTGTTTTGCCATCAGCTTTCAGAATAGGCCGATAATCCATTATCACCCATTACACTGCCTTATACACAGGTTTGGGCCATTGACTATTAAAACCATATTTTTTTGTTACCCTTAAAAATATCTTACCTTATCTTATCCTAAGGCATTTTTACTTGATTTTGGCTGTCCAATGTAATCTAAATATGAATCAATAAAAAATCCACTAGATGGTGCCACGTGGTCTCACCTAGTGGAATGCCACTGTTTTTGTTTGTTTTTTAATAAAAAAAAAAATAAAAAAATGAATGCCATCTTGTAAATTGATTGGAATTTAATGAGTTAAAATCTTGAAAGTGATGATTAAAATATTTTTCAAGTTCAAGACTGAAGTTGGGAAAAAAAGAACAAAGATGAATGAAACATTTATATAGTATTCACATTAATGTATGCGTATGTTGATTGTCCTGAAATTAGTGCAACTCAAAGTAGTGAAACTACTGTGTACCTTAGCTTGTTACATATGACTGGGTGCTAGCTTTTGTGTAATGGTGGTTTGTGGTTTGAATCCTATTTAAGGGACAGAGACTACTTTGTGTCCATAAATAACTATACATCTGAAGATACAGACATAACCGGTGGGGTTCCCCAAGGTTTAATTCTGGAGCCTCTACTATTCAACATGTACATGTTCCCACTAGCTAAGATTATCGAAGAAAACTAGAGTCCTCACTAAGACTAAAAAGTAGATTATATCATTCCAGTTCCGAATGATATAATGCACTGGCTCCCTGTCTGCCAAAGAATGAACTTAAAAATATTTTTACTGGTTTATAAAGCACTGAATGGTCGAAGTATATCTTTGACCTTCTGATCCCCTATGAACCATCCACACCTCTTAGATGGTCTGGGACAGATGTGCTCTTTATTCCTAAAGTCAAAACTAAACATTGAGAAATCGAATTTCCCTTTGTCATTTGACTGGCCCATTTTACCTGATAATATGGCCCTTTTACCTGAAACCACTCATGAAAAAAAAATTATCACAGGAGATGTTTCAAGATTTGTAGGGCCTAAATAAGTATATTTTATCACACAATTCAAAAACAAAATGATCAGAAACAGTCATTATTAATCATAAATATACATGGAAAATGCCTATCACCCTACTTGTTTATATTTAGATTGTTGTCCCCCATGGAACAGTGAAAAAATAATTTTTTTAGGTATTTTTAAGGGGATCAAAAAACTATGGATTTAAGGTAAGCCAACTGCAAAAATATATATGTGGAAGCTGTAATTTGGAGTAATTTATAAATCTGATATTGCACAAAATCAATGTTGATGTTAATCAGTAACATATACCAGACTGTACTAAACCCTTCCAAATTCACTTTATTATTTCTTATTATTTATTGTTTTTTCCTAAACAAAATGAATGCCCATTTCATGAAAAAAACTAACTAAACCCATTACTGGCATTTAATGGGTTCAAGTTTTTCTATGATCAAGACTGAAGTTGGAAAAAATAAAAAAAATGTTTTTGTTTTTTTTTGGAATGATACATTCATATAGGTATTTAGACATATGAGTGAGACGGTGAGTATTGAGGCAATACTGACGTTGCCCTCTCCTCTGAGCTGTAGAGAGTCTCTGCTCAGCTCTGACAAACTGAAGGTCACAGTGAGGGACTCAAATGAGAAGTAATCTAGATCTTAGCAGGTCATTGGGTCCCATGAGTGCTGCTCCATATCTCATCATAGGCTAACTGTGTCCTCGCTAGTCCAGGCAATGTTGTTATTTACAAGTCAGGAAGGCCAAAGTTCTTGTTTTTTTTTAGTTTGGGATCATTTTAGCGATCACACACTGAAGCAGTAAATCACACACAAAAGCTTCAGGCATCAACAACACATAGAAGTGAAGTTCATTGCTTTTTCTGTTTGTTCTCCATCCATTTGTGTCAAATGAAACAATATTTCATAATGAACAGGCTTTCATAATGAACTGAAAGCGGTCGCTCACATGAATCCGAATCTGAATTCTGGAAAATGCCCTCTGGTCTGTTCCATTCACTAATGCATTCTTTAAATATTTAATTTACGTGTATGCATGTCTTTGAGAGGGTTGTGGTTAGCTGCATTTATAAAGCTAAAGCCATAATAATTACTTTACTAATTTGCAGCGTTTGTGCTAAACCGATAAGACACCCTCTCTCACGGAATTCAGAGGCTGCCATCAATAGTGTGACTGCTTGGGGTAAAAGTGATTTAAAGCCCATTTCACACATGGCTTCAAAAAGAGAGTGATGGCTGGGCATTCTCTGATCCACACAACTACCATCCTGACCGCATCCTACCCACAAGCTCTGCAGATAGAAAGCCAACAAACTAGAAGTTGGAGGCAATGTTTCTCTCAGGTCTCTGCAGTTTACAGGATATATATATATATATATATATATATATATATATATATATATATATATATATATATATATATATATATATATATATATATATATATATATATATATATATATATATATATATATATATATATATATATATATATATTGTGTGTGTGTGTGTATTTGCACCTGTACATGTTGTAAGGTGGGAAGCAAGAGTACAGAAGTCAGTGTTTTGGAAAGAAGGATAACTATAATAATAATAAGAATTATAAAGGGTCATGCCACCAATTTTACACATTAAGTTCAATGTCCTTGGCATGCAAATACTATATAGTCCTGGAAACAGTTGTATAATGTATTTAAACAGCATTTCCATCTTTATTGGACAAGGGACATGAGAGAGGTGCCTGAATCCAATAAAAATCCACGGCTGGTATGTTTGTTTGTTTTTTTTGCCTGTGTGTATCAGAGTATGTTGCAGGTTTTAAAACTAGAGTAAAGCTACTAGTTCTTACTATGGTACAAATAATTGAGAAGGACAGCACTACAATTTTCCAGTATCTAAAGGCAGTGCTATCAAACAGTTCTTGCTGATGATGGCATTTTGATTCAAAGCTTCTTAAACTTCGTTAGTTCACTTTGCAATGTTCCCTTTTTTATGTGTGTATCTGTTATTGTATCCCCCTCCAGTTTAAGCTGGGGGGCAATGATATATTATGATGCTGTTTTGTTGTAAGAGTCCATGTTATGTTCTGTTTGAATATGGGTTGCTTTAATTCAACAACTTATGCTGTAAATTATGTTTATGTATGGTACAATTGCAAATGATTTTAATGAAAGAAGGATAAGATGAGAAAGTGAAGGACAGAGTGACTGTACATGCTGTTGTTGTCTCTAGCCAAAAAGCTGGTGGGTCAGTGACTTCATTAACAGGCTGATGGTACGCTGATGATCAACAGAGAGCTCTGCTGATTAAAGTCATATTCCCTTGGTGTAAGCACTAATTATCTAGATTGACAGGCCACCATAGCTTCTCTCTGAGCTAAAAGGTCTGGCCACAAGACATTCTGATAACTCCCCCCCCCCCATCACACAGTAGCTTATCAATCAGGAGGGGGTCTTTACTCTGGGTCGCTTACCTTCACATTGCTAAAACATCATCACCCCTTAGTAATTTAAAGCACAGGGTGTGGGCCAGCCGTTCACATAGACACACATTACATATGCCCACAAACACACTCGTAATTAGTTTTGATTTTTTCTGTTGATTGTTAATTTAACTGTATTGTGTATATCATAGCAATATATGGTGTTTATATTCTATTGTATAAACACCATTTCATTGAAATACTTTTATGAGCTCATTCAGCATCTGCTTTCTGTTTTGTTTTGGTATTGTCTTATGGTCTTGATTTCATGGTACGAATAAATAAATAATATGCACGTGTGTGTGTGTGTGTTACACCTCTCATAATTATTTCCACTTAATTACACATAAGAGGTTATCTAACTCCACACTGCAGTAGTTTATGACCTGTACTCTATGAGGTGAGCTAATCTAATTATTGAAAATGCTGCAACAAACAACATTGAAAAATTATAGAGAGACTTGTTGTATAAGAATATTATCAGATAACAACTGCTGCTAAATGGACTTTTGAAGATTGGGATCTATGGTTTTGGTTTGCTATAGAAGTTAGTTTTCAGGGTAGATCATGCGACGGCGTCTCTTGAGGGAAGATGATGTGACATGACTTCAGGGTAGCAACTCTTGTTGTGCAGCAGGGAAAGATCTAGGGATGCACCCAAATGAAAAAAAAAATGTTGTCAAAGCCACATGATTAATATTGCATAAATAGTCTAGAATAATTTTTTGACATTTTTCAAAGAAACCTCTCCAATAAGCATACATCCAAGAAATATCGTCTGCTTGGTATTGTTACAGGGCTCAATGTGCTCCACAAGCCTCTCAAAGCCAATGTCCTCCACAACACTAAATGGTTGATCATCCAAAATCATGAACTCCATCACTTTCTTTGTGATTCAGTTTACTTTGGTGCTGTCCTTTTACTAACTTTTTTGACTTTTCAAAGACGTCTACCATGGACAGAGTGGGCATGCTGTGACCAGCTTTCCTTTTAGCTGCTGTAGCGTCTCTCTCTCTCTCGTACTCAGCATGCTGTTAAGGGTGTTTGGCTTTTAAATGACAAATTAAAGCAGTAGTGTTAAAGTTCTTTGAAGAGAAACCCCTGTAGATAGTTGATTGAACACTTGTTAAACTGCAGTGCTATTCTTGCTCTCCAACACCACCAACACCATTTTAATGAATTCGCTAGGTCTAGGACAGATCCATACTGTACATTGTTTGATTGCATGACTGTGTCATTGCGTCATATGCCACTATTCAGCCTCGCTTTTAACTCACTTCACTGAAGACCGAATATGACGTTTTTTAATATATTCTGTTGCAGAATATTCGGGGCAGACAGAATGAGTCACGGTGCAGATATGTCGGCATCTGTTTGAGTATATCAGAGAGAGATAGAGCAAGAGAAACAAATCTAATTTGTGACAACCAAAGTTTTATTCATGGTGGGACATCACAAATAAATAAATGTATGGGAAACAATGCTCACAGTTCCTGTCAGCCCTGGAGCATTACAGCGTCTCTTAGCTCATTGTTTTGCTTTTACAGCATTATTGTTTCCAATCCGTCTTTTGGCAAACATATTCTAATAAACCCACTGTACAGTGGAGCATTGAGTGAAAAACTCAATAAGGTTCACCAGCTAGTCATCAACTTTGTTTGTTTGCCAAGTGTTGGGCAGGTAGTGCATTGTACAGTCAGTTTATTAGAGCGTTTTTGCCAAAAATGAATTGGAAAGGATTGAGCAGGTACACAGCCAGATATTTCCCTCAGGAATTGGCAGAGTAGTCAAAGTAAAGAAAAAACACAACCTCAAATGAATGCTATTGTTGCTTCATGATCATATCAACTTTGTAACAGTAGGTTTACTGCTTATTTTACTGCCCACAAACAGTCAAATATACTGCTTGTGTGCTAATATACTCTCATGTGTACCTTCTTAAATCCATGCCTGCTTCTGAAAAGCTCTTTTGCTAAAATAACACAATGTGAAAGACATGCTAGGAAGAAAGAGGAGATAAGACGGCATCTTTCTTTCTCTTACCAGAACATGGAGCTGGAATCAACAGCAGACATCAACCTGGGACGTTAATTGAATGACCTCACAAATGCATTACTCCAGCCCATTAGTATCCATGGTGCCTTGATTTCCATTAAGCAGACACGATACAGCATCTTTAAGACACATTTTGACTAAACTGGAAAGCATAAAAATAACTACTTTCTCAAACTACTACTGTCTAAATAATAAACATATCCATGTAAGTCTCATTAAAACAATCACAGAAACCTATGAGGAAGAGATGAATAGAAAGCACAAACAATGCACTCATGTTCACTTAGGCTGATTACATTTAGTTCCTCCAGGCATCAGATTCACTCAACATCTTGAAGCTGGGATGTGTTTTTTTTCTGCTATCGTTACAGAACAAACAATACAATATGACCAGTGTTTGTGAAGGTGCAGATTTATAATAAGAGGAAGTTTTTTTTAATTTCCCGGAACCCAAGGTTCCCCCTGATGGAAAATATGTTAAGCCTTTGAAGGTGTACATTACCTCAGACAATAAGATGAAAGAGCTTCGAGCTCAATGACGGAAATGGAGAACTGATTTTCCTGGACATGTCTAAGTCTGTTGTAGGTTGAAAGGACACAGAGCTGGTCCATAATCTGATTCAACATCCATTACACCCTCACAGAGACGTGGCAGCAGCACAGTCCAGGGACTCATTGTGTAAGTACGACAAATACACTCGAGTACTCCTGTGAGAGGTTGCACAATCCATACTGAATTTTGGACATTTTGAAAATTGATAGAAACTTGAAAATTAAAAAAAAAAAAACAGTAAGGACAATAGCAAAACCTCACTATGTTACAATCAAAGCAGTCAGATTGCAGAATAACTGCAGTGTTGAGTTGATATGTTATCCAAGACACTTCAATAAAACGCAAAAAGTATTGAACAGTTTTGAAATGTGATTTATTTTTTTGTTTGTTTTGCGTCCTGCTTTGTTTCAGGGCTGTTTGGAAGTTTTGGTCTATTTCTTTCCATTATTCTCTTCTTGTTTTTGTATTTGTAAATCACAGACACTGAGGTCTGTGAATGAACTGAACTTTCATCTTCTATTCATCAATGCAATCAAATGGTATAAAGAAAAAAAAAGCTTTCAACTTCTTGTTACCCATTTTGAACGTGAACAGTATTATTATTATTTCAGTTTGCTCATTTGTTGCTTGTATGATGATAATTACCAAGGAGTTTATGTTTTTGCTGGTGTTTGTGAGTTAAGATTGTGAGTTGAGATAACTCAAAATGTACTGGACGGATTTTCGTAAAATTTTCAGCAAATGTTGGTACTGGTACCATGAGCATATGATTGACTTTTGTTAATGACCCAGGAGAAATCCTGGTTTCTGGATTGCTTTGAAACTTCTGTATGGTAACATTGCGGTAGACAGACCTTCAAATTGCACTTGTTTGGGGCCATCTGGTGGTAATACCTCTATAGTATAGGACAACATTGTTGGGTGGTTTGGTTCAGCTAGTTTTGTTTGTCTCACATGTTTAACATTTGTTAAATTATGATCAATAAATTGATAAACTGAAAAATGTTAAAGATGGCAGGAATTATAATTGTTTAGCAGATGTTTCCACCGTAAGCATTTATAGACAAGAAATAAATTATTTGATCCTTTTTTGTGAGTAACACTGGCTTCTATTAAAACATCACCAGGGTTTATAGCTGAAACCTCATCTTCATAAGCCTGTATAATTTTATCTAATAAAACACATTCTTCCATATGTTACACTGAGTGCCTAATGGATTCTTTGTGACTTCATAATTTTAATGGGCCAAGGAAAGTATGTAAGACAAATAGGAACTGCCTAATATCAATAGTCCTTCAAATTATACTTGGATGTGCTATTGTGATCAGCTTTGTAAAATGTAATGTAAATCCTAAATAAAACATTAGGAAATAATGAACCCTTTCTCTTGGATTATTATTCATATTAAATATAATGAAAAGGGATAATGCATATAATGAAAAGTTACATGCGTTGGTAAGAGCCTGGCAGTTATGTCTATGAATGTCTAAACACAGGGAAATAATCACTATGTATACTTAAGAGAAAGAAACCTTAATATTAGAAACTCAGATCTCTCATACCTCTATTTCCACTTTGAAATTTCAGTCCTGTTAGATATAAAGTGAACTGCTGGTGTATGCTTCAACTCATTAACAAAAAACAACCATCATTGTTATTTCATCTGCAGGTGCCGAACGTAACTAACTGTTACATTGAAGAAATTAACCTCAAGAAAGAGTCTACAACATGACTGCAAACGTGAAATTTAATATTTTAGTGTGTATATTACTATTGCCGACTAAAATATATAGTTTTTATTGCGAGTCTATTCAATTAATGGGATAATCAGACTTTCATTGAGGGTAAAAAGTGTTCCAGTCTGAGCTGCGTATCGCTGAGGTGCAAAGTATCTTTAACCCTAAGATGGGCTTCTTTTTTATACCAGCGTTGGAAATCAGAATTAACAAGAGTTCTGCATCAATATCCAAAAATCAACTAATGTTTTTTTCTGTGAACATCTCATTAAGAGCAGTATCTGTTATGTTAATCAATGACTCCTCCAAATCAGATAGTATCCCTGTTAACTTTGTCATTGCACACGTCTCTTCTGTGCCACCAAAGGCCCAGATCTCATTACAACATGGGGGGTGAGGGAGCGGGCCACAAACATGGAATTTTCTCAAGAGTATCTTCCAGAGGGGACAGCAGTGATAATATCACCCACGTTGTAGAAAATTATCTGCTGCAGTATGCATGCTGTATGTTTGGAGGTCTTGACCCTGTCCTTCTCCACATTTCATCCTCCTTTTATGAAACCCTCTGTGAGCCACCCTGGCCAACATCCTCTCTGAGGAGGAAATATATCAGAGGAACAGGTCTCTGCACCAGCGATCATAACACAGCAAAGTACATTGGCTCCGAGCCCAAGACCCAAGCCAAAAGAAATTTGTTACCCATTATCATATCATTTATTCACCTGACACTGTCTTCTTGGCTTTGTGTGTGTTTTTTCTCTCTCTCTCAGTCTCTCTCTCTCTCTCTATTTCCCTTGTTCATTTGTGAGGAAATGTTCGCGTGATTGAGAAGGGAGATGTGGGCGAATCAGAGCAGCCCTGGGTAAAAGAGGAAATCCAGTCACAGCTGTTGTATCGCTCTCCCGTAATGAGCAAATTTGACGAGATGAAATTGTGTAGTGTCTGCCATGTGCTGCAGCACAGGCATTTTGAGGAAAGGATAATTTAAAGGTATTGATGTGGTTCTGTAATTGTTGGTGGACATGAATAGAACATATTTTCCTATTTCTGTCGTCTATAAACAAAAATTAGAGCCACACTCTTTCCTGTTTCCTGAAAATCATATGAGATGGTGATTCATGGGTCTTTATTCCAGATATAATTTTATAAATTCCAGTGAATTTTCAAAAATGCCGATAGGCATTCACTCATAGTAATAATCCCATAGTCAGAGCAATAGGTGCTTTACCTTTTTTTTTTTTTTTTTATCTAAACAAGCTGTTTTCCAGACCAGTGGAACAGATCCACAAGCTGCTCAGACACTACTATTTGGCTAATGGTATTTTTTGGTTTCCCTTATCAAACTCAGCAAATCCACAATCTAGGAACTCCCAAATGCTGTGATGGATGAGTAGTAACCTGCACATTCAACACACTATGAAAAACTGTAATAAATAACTGGAATAACTGTAAAATTATGACACGTTAAGCAAATACTCAGCACTACTTTTTGCAGTAAGCCCCTGGGCGGAGTGACACAGTGTGCGACCTCAGGCAGTGCTGATGATGCTGTGCTTGATTTGTTGACAGAAGTAGCTGTGCCAAACGTACGCCTTTAAGATCACTCCACTGAGCAGGCATGTCTGGAACGCAAAGTCTGGCTTTATATTTACCTTGAAATCGGTTCTGTCTCGTAATGATATTATCACACTGGTCAGGTTAAGCACACAAACACTAGGTTAGAGTTATGAGAAGCATCAAGGTTTGGGTTAAAATGATCGATGCCCGATGTTATGGTCCGGTCCAAAAGTCTGATTAACAGTGGTGTCAAACAGGCATCTCCTGCAATTTTCCAACTCCAGTCCATGACAGCAATGTATTAAGCCATCCTCCCAACCTTCCTCCTCCATCTGAGAAAAGGGAACGTTAAAAGGAACGTCTTCTGAACTGCGTCACCACGTCTAAAAAGTTGACATTTGAAGTATCTGTGGTTTGCAAAAATGTGCACTGTCAATGATTTCTTCTGGAGACTATTTAGAGCCATTAACCAGGCCAAACTGTTTGCAAAAAACATTATTTCTCAGAAACAAAGATGAAGTAATTTCCCCTTGTTAATCTAAGGCAGCTAGAAGAGAGGAGATTCTCCCCTAGCTTTAAGAAATAAAGTGAGTGAGTGTATCTCAGACTCTGAATTACTGATCATTTTCGAGGTTGATCGGATGAACGGTTTTTCAAGATATGCAAAGGACACACACACACAAGGAGATTTATTGCTTTATATTTATAGAGAGATATTTAACTTTCCAGTTTCATATTCTTTGCTAAACTTAGTTGTATTCCCTATGTGGTGAACCTTGGCTCAAGCAAATCTTTGACTGTACAAATGCCTGGAAATTGGCATGCCCAAATGCGGCTCCGAGCTCTGATAGCAGAACGAGCTCTGGTGAGGAAAGTAAAGAACAAATCTGCCCAATCCCCCTGCAGTTGTTCAACTATCTAGTCTCTTCAGGCATCCAATATGTCAGCGGATGTTTGAAGAAAATTGCCAAAGGTGAAACAAGTGGATGCAGTGTAGAGCAGAGAGCTTCAGACATTATAGATATGCAACCGAAAAGGGAAATAAGGTTAACGCTCCATAATCTACTCCTTTTAAAATCCACCATTGATGTACTTTAGCTCACGTTTAATTACAGAAATTTCTCATTCTGACTCTTATGAGTATTTTTTTTCTGATATTTACAGTATAGTAACCGTTGCCCTTTAAGTCATTTGCATTTTCATCTTTGTGAGGAATCTGCATCAGAGTTCCTCTTTAACTCATTAGTGGTTAAAATAGGAAATAAAAATCTCAATACTCCTGTACACACAGGGAAAAGGTCAACAGAATTAATTGCTTGGTTTAATTTCTGAATGTGTGAGTTTGAATGATATTACCTTATTTTTGTATTACTTTTGTATTTTGTATTATTTTTGTTTACCTTATTTTTCCCCCACTAACTATATTTCCTCCTCACTGAAACATTACAGATAGAAACACATACAAATTGTACTTTTATTCAATTAATCCTGAGTGCCAGAACTCAAGTTTGTTCATTAAACATTGGAAAATACAGTTGTCTCAGAACATCATTCCCCCTAATGTGTAATGCTGCTTTGCTAGAAACAGGACAGTGCGCACACACACACACACACACACACACACACACACACACACACACACACACACACACACACACACACACACACACACACACACACACACACAGATCTGTATTCAAATATCTCAGAGGAAATGAAATTGGAAAAACAATATTGATGCTTGTGTCATTGTGTTCATGTATCAGAGTCTCTGCTCAGCTCAGGCTTCTTCTCTATAAATCACCAGTATCAAATTCCCTTGCTCAGCTGTCACTCTCACACACTACAGTACATGTGTTAGTATTCAATCACCACTTAACTGTCATGTACATGTACTGAAGCTACTCAAGGTTAGGAATGTTCTATAAACTAATATCTTTCTTAGTATTGAGTAGCATGGATTCATTTATAATACATTACATATAGATAGAACATAAAATACATAATACATTACTAATCACCTGTGTCACATTATAATCAAAAAACTGTAAGTTGGTGTTTGGTGATGAACCTTTACAAACAAGAAGCAGTGTTGAGGTGTACCCAGTGGTGGAAAAATGAGCAGCATCAGTACAAGAGGATTTTATTTTCTAGGGCCCTGGTGTATATTCATAAACATTCAAGCTCAGAGACCCAGCCTAGGAGTGACTCAGGAACATTCTCAGAGCAACTCTGGGTGAGGACAGGACAGAAATCTTTATCTTTATTGAGGAGGTGCGGTGACCCTGGGGTGTTAAGTATGACACATTGCTTCAAAAGGTGTCATTAGTTTATTAAAAAAGAGACCAATACACTCTTAGTGATAATGGGCATAAAATAGACAGTCAAATCGACAGACCTCGGAGAATCAATCACTGAGCTTTGAAAAATGTTCTCTATCTATCTATCTATCTATCTATCTATCTATCTATCTATCTATCTATCTATCTATCTATCTATCTATCTATCTATCTCCATCTATTGTGCAATAAAAATAATAATGTGAAGCATAATGAAAATAAGTAAAACTTAGTAAACAAATAAATAAATAAATCAGTTAATTATTATTCTTTTTAATATCTAAAAAAAAAAATATCTAAAAAATTTAACCAAACTTTAAAAGTAGCTATAACGTGTAAGAAAACACAAGACGACTTATGCAGCAGCTTGTTCACATTTACCAGGTTTTGTAGATAATTTTACCATAATTTTAAAACTTAATCTATTTGATATTCTGCCGTTATAGAGTCGTTGCCTTGGGTGGAAGATGTGAGTGCATTTCTAATGAGATCGACCACAAATATTATCCATGCACAATGTAATCTGGAGCTTTTCATTAACTTAGCGGCATTCAGTGTTTGGAGACTATTTCTCCTTTTCATCTGTCTGCCATTTTCTCCTCAGCTTAACTCCCTCTCCGTATGACTAATTTAGAAAAGTTAACAGCAACCACCAGCGTTTTTGACCAAATTCCCCAGAATATTCAGTTCTGTGAATGCGTAAACAGGGAATATATCAACAGAAAGAAGAGAGTTTTGTTGCTTCAAATGCAAAAAAACCCCCATTTTGTTCTGGATGCAGTCATTCTTTTCTACAAACACTTGAACGCAGATCATTTCCACTTCAAAATCCACTTGTCAGACAAAAGGCTGAGATGGATATTTTCAAGCAGAATATCAACTTCAAATTTATATTTTAGTTTTTCCTCAATTCTGTATCACGACTTCAGCTGTTTTGTGTAAAAAGAAAAAGTTCAAATTATACTATCTCATCATATATCATCTCTGGAAAGTAGGGTAGAAGAACACGACCGGACCTTGAATCGCTTGTGCTGAATATAAATCTGGGTCACGGTAACTGTAGCCACAGGCTGGGTGTCTCTGCCCGATACAGCGGCTACAACAGCACCCTGTGTCCCAGCATGTCCCAAAGCAGCCAGTCGTCTGTGACCTGGCTGCAGAGCCACTCTGTCCCGTTTCTTGATTGAAACATCAGTGATCTGATTTTGAGCCCATTGTGGGTGCACTGCCTTGGTCAGCATTGAGCCTTTTGATGAGCATTTTTTTCAAGCATTTTTCTGGGTATGGCGGGTGCTCGTGGTGCTCTCCGGACATTATTCTCTGGTAGCATTCACTGAACAAAAAAAGAAAAAAAAAGAAAAAACTACTTTACCTACTTTCTGTGGTGAGGAAACTTTCTCAGATGATCCATCACAACATCCCCTACAGAATAACAATGGAAACACTAAATGACAAGATATCCCGTCTGTGAGTGGGAAGCATTGTGCCGCTTTATATTTTTCAGCATTTTTCGAACAACCTTATTTTTGCAAATTTAAGTGTCTACTGGAGTGAGCAGAAATTTCTATATTTGGTCCAGTATTCATCCCACTTTATCCAGTGTGACTGGTGACTCTTTCAGTTTATTTTGGGCACATGAAAAAATGTCTCCAGCCCTGTCTGTGAGCATCTCTGCATACACTTATGATAACTATCTCAGAAATACATGTGAAAACCATTACTTAAACAGCGGGGGAATGCATGCCCATTCCCCCTCCATTATAACGCAGGTGGTTCTTGCTCAGTACTGCACCAAATTGATCCATTTTTCTCAAATCACTCTAATAGACACCACACGTTTGGAAAATAGGTTTTAAAAAATGCAAAATTCTCCTATTAGGGCTAAGATGATTCATGAATTATGTTTTACCTTTACCAGGATCCGATCTAAACTTTGAGGGGAATTTTTTTGGAAATGTCATGAGACAAAGGAAGCTTTATTTATTAAAGCCCTGCTGTGATTCACAAGATTAATTCTTTGTTAAAAGTTTTTAAAATGCATGAAAGCAACAGAAATATAACTCTCAGAAGTAACAGGCTGCAGAGGTATTATATATTAGGCCTTAGTTGCAGTGCTTGTATTGGCTTGTTTTACACTGAACTGTATGTGACAACTTGACCTAGCAACAGACCTGAAGGTCAAGCCATGTGACATGTGATGTTTACTGGTTTTCAACCGAAGTACAGCTGAACAGTAATGTGTGTCCATACATCGGAGAGCCTCTCATACTACAGCTGCTAGCTGAGCTTAAAAGAGGTACCCTCAAAGAAACACCCTCAAAGGGCCATAAATGTCCTTCTAGTGACTGTCAAGGCTCCACTGCTCCCTGTCTCTTCAGAGAGGAAAAGGAGAGTCTGACAGCAGCTTCTCGTGGTTGCTTAGCTGTAACCACCAACTCAACAGTGCTATTCATGTTACACTGAGTGATGGTCAGTCAGTGTCCCCTGTCTCCATGTGTCATGTACTTGTAACTACACCTCTTACAGCCCCCCCATCCCCAATCTTGTCTACGGTTAAAGTTATCCTTCAAATTTTGTTCAAAATTATGTAAAATAATAATCATATTAGTACAGAGATTTATTCTCTTTTTTGCAGTGAGATCACAGAAATGATTTGTCATCTCTTAGTTCCAAAAAGTGACAAAAGGCCATCTTGTATGGATGCATTTGCTTCTGTTCCCTTGGAAACCGCACAACGGTATTTCAAGGAGAAGTTCCTTTCATCGACAGGATGGGTTGTGTGAAGGTCAATCATAGTGTTTCTCTTCCTCTGACGTCAGTAACTTGCCCTGTTCTGATTTGAAATATCCATGCGGTGCACTTTAACAGGTGGGCATTGATGGATAGAAATCGTTGTTAGTCGTTCACAGATGTAAGGCAAAGCAAAGCAGGGCACAGTTAGCACAGTTCAGCACAATTCAACATGCTTTAAATACACCATTTAAAGCATCGGGACAAACTGTGGAGGTCTGTATGTGTAGCAAGTCTGAATCAAAGTGGAACTAAGTCTCTGAGACAGGGCCGCTGCTAAGGTTTTGGAGGCCCTAAGCTCAGCTTGTAGGGAAGCCCCCCCGCCCGCCTGCCCATCCGCCCGTCCACCAAACTCCTGGAAGCTCACGAAATTTATAGTTGAAAATAATAAAAGTAAAGTTAATAAAAATTAACTTTTTATTATACAATAATAACTGTATGTTAAATAATAAATCAGAGAGAGCAACAACACAATAACAAATAAATAAAACAACTGCCTCCAAGGGAAGGCTTTCAGTTGTGGGTGTGGATGTCTCTTCTAAGGTGACTGTTGTTTGTGGCTGTTTACTTGAACCTTCAGACACGTTGGATGGTTGTTGGCTGCTTACTGCACTGCTTGTCATGGTTCATCATCTGGTTCATCTTCTTGCTGATGTGGTGGTCCGTCTGTATATTTGAGCATTGACCCTATGAATATGATTTAAACGAAAAAATATCTCATTAGTAAAACTTGAATAAAAATACCCAAACCAAAAATATCACTTCATTATATTATGCTATCTAGTAGCATTTGTATTTATATGATATTAATATGGTAGGACAAAATCAAATACCTTAAAAATTAACATATTCTAATCCTACACATTAAACAAAACAATAGTGGCATTTTGTGAATGATAAAGGTGGCCAAACATTGTTTTGCACTACACACGACTTTAACTTCTACAACACTGTGGCCAGATGTAAAATCATCCCCCAACCACCACCCCCGCCCCTCCTCCTCCTCACTACCAGGACAGACTGGGAGTTATCCCCAACGACCCCTGGAGCAGAGAAAAGATGCTAGAGATGAATTTTATTCTCTGTCCAATCCTGTTTACTGTTGCGCTAACCTAGCCTAGCTTGTCGAGTTTATCACGTAACGCTGTGTTAGCAAAACAAACACGGTATAACGCGGACTTACCATAAAGGGATGCAAGTTTGTCGTCTTTCTCTTTTTTCCTCTTTCGCTTTTCAGCTCCAGATTCATGGTGTTTCTTGGATGATATTCTCTCATTTCAATTGTTGAAGTTTTTAACTGAATAAAATTGCTTATTAAAGCCGTTTCAGAGCGTAGTAAGAAAAGTGGCTCCGAAGCTTTGTGCCATCATGAACGATCCGAGTCTTTGAAGTTGAACGATCCGACTCGACTCTTTGAAGTGACAGATAGGAGCCGGCTCCTCGTTGGGAGCAACGGAGGAGCCGAACGAGCCGACTCGTATTAGTGAGCTGAGCCAAAAGATCCGACTCTCCAAATAGAGCCGGAATTCCCATCACTCGCTGTACTGCTGGGGTCTGAGTCTTTTTATTACGCATTAAACATTTAATTTTCCCGATTTCAGTGATGGTATACAAAACTCCTGTAGAACTAATTAAATATTTTTGATATTTATTAGTGTAATATTTATTATCTTTTTTTCCCAATCTTAATTTTGGAGGCCCCCCTCCACTAGTTGAGGCCCTACGCTGGCTGTGTAGTCTGCGTGTACGGAGCGGCGGGCCTCCTCTGAGACACATCCACAAATTGGTATCATCTAGTTAATTTGGAGAAGATTAGTTCAATTTGAACATTTTTGAATCTGCTATTTAGTTGAATGTATTTGAAAAAATTAGAGATATGGTATGTAGCATCTAGCAATGCAGTTGCAGATTGCAATCAACTGCATACCCCAATGTGTAGGAGAACCTTAGTTTTGTCCATTCTGGGCTACTATAGAAATTTGGTGGGCTTCAGGGTGGGAAATCTGCTCTCCAATGTTGATGAAAGATGTTAATTTTTATTTTGAATGAATTATAGACTAATCAAAACATACTTGTGTATATATATTCCATTTCTGCCAAGTCTGTTTCACTTGATGCTGCTAAATGAGATACACAGTAATTAGCATATGAATAGTAAAACGGCTATAAGTTACATGATGGATGTAGGTATGTTCCGGAAATGTTCGAATGAGTTTTTCATGTAAACTTCTATTTTACCCCTACTCTTCAGTCATGCCTTGTGAAGGAATCTGATCATCCGTGTAGTAGCGAATCTTCTGCAGCCGATCTGATATGATCTAATCTCCAGTAGCTTCCTGACTGTTTCTCTGATAGCAGCACTACTGGCAGTGGCCTCAGATAAGTGCTCTCCCAGACATGAAGCTGCATCAAAGCTGTTTGCAGCATTATCACCGCTGGCTGCACAGTGCACATTAGTGATGGTTGAAGGTGGTTTATATGAAGGAGATGAAGGTTATGCCCAGTCCCAATTCAGTCTAGTTTTATTCTCTAAAGACAGTAATGCGTTAATTGCATTAATGATTTCAAAGTGGTTGTTACACATTTAAAAAACACATATTAATATAAATATAAAGGTTCTGCAGTTTGCATATCAAGGGCAGGATGACCTTTCCCCCTCGATCACCCACAGAAATGGGGCACCCTATGCCTTGCGGGAGCATGCAAAACAGAGGGGTTTGGCCAAGGGGTACTATTGGAGCTGTGCCTAAGTTTATAAACAATAAGAGCCCTGTGTTGTGAAGGTTCATAAGGTAACTGGGTCAGTGAAGTGATTCTTTTGTCAGTTTCAGACAATTTCTTTCTGTTTACATGTTTGGTATTGATGTAAATCAGATGGTTTCAGCCATTTTTATTATGAAACTCCCTTTTTGTTTTTCCTTGGACAGCGTTTACTGAGTTGGAATGGAGGGATACAAGCACAAAGACACCCAAAGAAGGGATTTCTTTGGGGGGGAATAAGATACTTAAGGAAAAACATTTTTTTTTTTAGATTTGTGATCTTATGTAAATATATCTAATTTACTGTAGGTCTCTCCAAGTAGGTCACTTTTACTGTAGATATAGTTGGATTGTATATGCAACCTTTTTGTGCCTTGATTCATTTTTTTATTAGAAAAGTATATATATTTTCCATAAGATCTATATTCACAAATATTTTATTGCTTTTTATATTTTGTTATTATATATTTTATATATCCTAATACTATAATTGGCGGCAAAAAGAAGTAGTTTGGCAGATGTTAAAGTCTGCCCACAGGTATGTAACTAAGTAAGGATTTGTTGCATTATTTAAGGAGTTGAGTATGTTTTATTTGCTCCTACTTTCACTCTTACTCCACTACAAGTTTACTTTGTTCTCAAATACATTTCCCCATGCACCCTCCCAAGTATTCCCCATATTTCTAATCTAATAAAAACATGTTTTTCTTCCTGTACTACATTAAAGTGTCAGATTCTGTGTAGCCTGAGAGTTTCTTTTGAAGATATTTCAACTTACATTTTTTTCGATTGCCTAAACACTGAAATCAAAAATAAGTTCCTGAAACCTTCAACTCAAATAGCAAACACTCAGCCCTGATCTGTACAGCTATAAGCACATTCTCAGCCTCACACTCTTTGCAAAACTTATACACATAGCGACACAGATGACACGTATCTCAACTGACAAACACCTTCAGGTGTGCAGACACTTATGTGCTTCAATGTGAACTCAACAATTGGGTTTAAGCAGTAAAAAAGGCAATGTGTGAGTGTCTTCAACCAAATCAAAATGTAAGGTAAATGTAGCAAGAGGCAGAGGAGGAGTGAGGATGAGGGAGGGACAACATGGAAAAAAACAGAGGTAGACCTGGAGGGGCAGTGGCTACGCAGTAATGGATTTGCCTTGTAAAGAAACATCATCTGTGATGTGGAAAAGGTTCTATGGTCAGATCCGGACACACAAATAATACAGGACTTGACAACACAATGACTACAACATGTAACTCATGCACCAACCCTCTGATCCTATTCTGCTAAACTACCAGCACAAGTCCTTATTTCCACCAAATTGTAGTTCTAAAACACACTTTTTTTTCAAAACACTACACCCAATTGTCTGCATTAGGCACAGTTTTCATCTTAATTTTCACAAGGAACACATTGTCATCCAAAATCCTAAAGTTAATTGTCCTACAATGCACACTGACTCATCACATCAGAAAACACCTGTCACACAGTTTTACCCCATATTTTCCATTCCTGAATCGTACTAAATTGTTTTTTCCCTGGAGATGGAAAGGGAAATCCACAAACACATATCCCCCTTCTCCAAGCTATGGGCAACGCATGTGGAGATAAGCAGTTGATGCTTTTCATGGCTGGATTCACCATGCTAGGCAATATTACCCCTGCTGCTTGGACAGGGAAAACATTGCTTGTGATGTGGATGGGGTGCTGTGGCCTGATCAAAACAGAATAGAGGATGCATCCTTTTTTTGTACTGTAACTGTATACAGTGCATTCTTCTATTTTTTATGGAGACCACAGTATGCGCAAGTTTGTGTTGGTTGTGATGTATGGTGTGTATGTACAGTGTTTCTGTGCGAAAAATAAAATATATTTCTTACCATGTATTTGTGTGTTCTGAGTATAAAACACATTTACGTATGTACTGTCTGTACTAAGTGCAACACTGAAAAAGGCCTGTGTCATTATGATGAATGGAGAAGATGTGTTTTCCATTCATCATAGTGTAATGTAAAGTTTAATTTTGGATGAGAATTTTGATTTCTGAGAGTATGAGGCTTCCACTTCAGAAAATGTGTGGAACCCCCCCCCCCCCCCCCCCCCCCCCCCCCCACACACACACACACACACACACACACACATACAAACATGTTGCCAATCATAGTCGTAGGATGAGCCCATTCTGCAACTATCATGATGGATGCTACATCGGCAGTCAGCACCTGCTCCATCTGTCTGACACTGACTGACATCTCTGATCCACCATCTTGGTGCATCAACAGCACACAGACAGGAATCCAAAACTGCCCCTTCATTTCATTCTTAACAAACACGAAGGTGATTGACAGGGACGTGCAATTACAGCCGCATCTGGCCAACACCAGCACAGGTCGTTAAAATTCCCACACAGACCCCCAGTTGTCAAATAGTCCCATTGATCCACAAGCTATGGTATCTATTGAAAGCTGATGAGGAACTATACAGGTCAGGGGGAGACGTGCCTAGACGTGTTCAATTAATGATGCATCACGGGAGATCAATGTGATTAGCTGTGGTAGGGAGGTAAGTGCTCTGGTTTTATTATGCTATACAGATTTGTTTGTTATGTATTAAAGAGAGAAAGAGAGGGTTTATTCTGAGTCTGGTTATCCTTTTATGCATTTAAAGGTGCAGTAGTTCTAACAAAGAAAAAAACGATATGACACTACTTTCAATTATCAGAACTAAAGCCCCATGAAATCAATCTTCCCTGCACTTAACTCTGTTGGGAAATACAGGACATGACTGACTGGCCTTAACAAATAGAGAAAAAAAGACTAAACAGATTGAACGGTGTACACTGGTACCTATTTAAGTTCAGGTCAGAGTTGCAGGCCCAGAGTGAGTGCTTTTATGCTGATTATTCCAATTCACTGAATTTTGATGAGCACACTCCCCAGAAAAGTGGTTTTATGTGGATCAACCCTTTATGTTATGTTAAAGATTGATGTGAGTGAAATACAGTTTCCTAATCAGTTTTCTAATTATATTTTAATTATAGTCACATGCACTGCAATGATTGGTGCAATTCTGTCTGTGAGAGTGTGTGTGTGTGTGTGTGTGTGTGTGTGTGTGTGTGTGTGTGTGTGTGTGTGTGTGTGTGTTTGTGAAGCATATGAGGAATATTCTGCCCTTTCCAGCTCACTGAAACCATAGAGAAAATACAGACACTTTACCCGCTCAACTCCCATCGTAATTAAATTGAAATTAGTAAACCAGTTAGATGTCCTCCAAATAAACAGGGTTTGGGAGCTCTTCAGTCCTTAGAAGTCATAATGTCTGTAAAAGATAGAAACCAAAATGAATATCTTACTTATTTGGCACCAGTTGGAATTTCCAACTGAACAATTTATCTGTGATTGAGATCAGAAAATATTGCTTCTATGCCAGTACACTCTGCACACGTGTTTCAGTGAAAGCCATTCGCAATAAGTAATTAGCTGTACTTTCTCTGAGTGACTTTCAATAGTTTCAAACCGTTTGAACACATAAGATCTCTCTCTGTAGTGAAGAGGGTGGTGATATTTATTCTGTAACTTCCTTCATCAAAAGCCAGCATCTAATCTCTTTATCTGTCACTTGCCATACTATTCAATTCAAACAAGGGGACCATTTCAGCATCTTCATGTTACAAAAGTAAACACAAAATAAATAGCTTTAACATCTCATCAATTTAATGATAAATTCATTCGAAAACAAAGTGGAGAGAACCCGCCCACTGAGACTTGACCATGATTTTTTTTTAATGTTTGAGCAAGTTTTTATTCCAAAACAAATCCGCTGCCAGTTACAGTAATAAAAGGAAAATAAATGTGGTCCAGTTTCTAAAGTTAGTTTTTTACCCTACAGCCACATTTTCTGCTACAACTTCTGGGTCTTCTTTGAGGTCAATGTTGAGTTTTCAGTAGTCTAGCCCAAATGGCATTAATAACCCTCTAAAAGTTTTATTTCTGTATGGATGCTCCTTTAGCTGCAGCAGAGAGGACTGAACCCTCTTGACATAGAAGCTGCGGTTAAAGTTTTGTTGCGTCCTGAGTCTCAGTGGATGGTTTAGCCGATGGGCTACAGGCCCAGATTATCTTTTGTGTTTTCTTTTGTGCTGCTTGATAGAATTTGGTGGATAACACCAAACTCAGATAAAACTCAGATTTAGTGTCTTGTCTAGTTAAAGGTGGGGTGGGTGATTCTTTTTTGCAGCATTTTTTAAAATATTGCCTGAAAACCTTTTCACATTCCCACTGCACACACTAAAATAGAATGTTTGCAAAAAACTTGAAACATTTTGGTCCGGTCTAGAGGGTGTATTCAGAGGAAAACTCTGACCAATCAATGTACTGATCATCTTTACATTTATTGACTGTCTAATACGTCCATCAAATACCTATGCACACACCCCCACCCCTCCCTTCCCAACGGCTCCCCGCTCCACCCCCCTCCCCCTCCCACTCGACCCCTCCCCCCATTTTGCGCGTTCACTGTGTCGTCGTCACTCGACCCCCCACAGCTCTGGCAATCAGGTGAGCAGACACAGCTTCGAAAGCCAACATTCAAGTTAGCGCGCACAGATATATCGTTGCAAGAATGGCAGAGAAGAAGACGTCGACTGGCAGCAAAACCAAGGGGAAAACTGTTCTTGAAAAAGCAACAGCCATGCGGAAGCTAACAGAAGAACGAAACAGGACAAGAGTGGTTATCGGTTATCACGGCTAAAAAGTGAGAAGGGGCTCCAGACGGATGCCAAAGTCACCGAATTTTTACTGGATATGTAAGATGTTGTCTTCTAATTACATAATATTTTGACATACTGGTCGGTTACGGGTATTGTAGGCCTATTCAACCAGTCAGTGAGAAAATGAAAGATGATGACAAACTTATTGTCAATCGAGTGACATAAGCATAATTCCAGCATGTTTCGCTAAGCTACCTACTCTGTCAACTACAAGGCTAAGCTAAGTCTGAGCTTGAGCTCTCGTCATGAAAACTCTAAATACAAAAATAACACGTGAACAATACTGTGATTACCGCAATTTGATTATCGCAAATTTATGGTGACTACAACAGAAAGGTGCCTTTATCCCAGAGATACCCCATACCCCCGTATGAGTTGTTCCCGTGAAATAAAGCGCCCGCAAGTAAATAAGTCAGTAACATACATCATTCAAATTCAGGTATGTGGTAGGCTACTACGGGCAAATGCATACTACTTATAAAATAATCCATGTCTGTGACTGTAACCTATGATGGCTGGCTAGGGACACGATACAGCAGCACGCTACGTACATCGTATCATTACTGCAATAACAAAGTAATTGACACACGTATCCAATCAACTAGTGGAAATCTAACAGATACTCTAGTTTGAATTTTATGTCAATATTCTTGAAATTACAATAATGAAAGACTGTTTACGTTCATTACGATGTTCACAAATCTTGTGAAGACGACATTGCTTGAAGTTAGCAAAGCGGTCACTGTCTGTCATGCTATTGGCGTGAAAGCTCGTGAACTCCTGTGACCCCTCGAGAGTGTGCGCGTTCATGTATCCATGAATCGTGAAGGCGTGGTTTCGAGGGGTGAGCTGAAGAGGAGGAGGCCGAGCCTTTGGGAGGAGGGGAGGGAGTGTATATTTTCAAAATCTCACTTGTGTTGACTAGCTGTAACCGTTTTTTCCAAGATCTCCCACTCCACCTTTAAAATTGTTCAAAAGAATTAGCTGCACTTGTGCACCATCCAATGCTTATTTATTTTAGGGAGTGATATCAAAATACTGGCAACACTTACAGGTGCAAAACATGTAACCAGATTTTTTGCTATTCTCATCTTTATAATTAGAGAGCGGAGATACGCAAATGGCATTACTCACAAATCTTTAGAAGAACGATTCTAGGATGAAAGACAAGAAAGTATGTGTGTATGTAGACCCCCAATTGCAAAAGAGCTTGGCTTATCCAGTGCTTTACTTTGAGCTAGCATCTGTCATCCAAATTAGATGGACAGTTGGTGTTTCAGTAATATCTTGTTTTTGGGATTTAGCCAACAAGAAAATATAAAAAAATGTAATCACATCTACTTGATGCTGATGAATAACTACAATAAATGAGTTCATTTGAAATAATCACCATGTCTGCTACTTTTCATTTTCAGATGTTGCACTACATTTATACAGTCTAAAAACATTTTGCCTCATGGCTGAACTGTAAACTGTCATTTTCAAATGGTAAATTTTCAGGTGAAGAACTGACCCTTTTTTATTACTGTAGCCATTAATGGAATTTCACGGTATTACGTTATTGAAGTCTGAGGTCAGTAAAATATTCTTCAGATGTTTAAAATCCCAGAAGTTACTCCGATTTTGTCAAGAATTGCCAGGAAATACTGGGTACAATTTTCCCATAAGTTTAGAGTATCACCCCCGAACATTCTTTTTCGGAAGCAGCCCTAATGACTCTTTTTCATACTGATACAGTGTCATCTGAATGTAAAACTTACACTCTAATAACCAAATTTTCTATCTGACAAAGAACCACAATATCTTCATGTTGTGCACAGTACTTGCCTCAAGTGCGACACCATTAATATGTTGTGTCTTTCACTAATTCTTCAGGTAGAATTGACTATCAGAAAGAATCAATAATTATTGGAAATAATTATGGATTCATTAAAAGTTTTAGAATTTCGGGGCACCACCTCTCGGTTGAGAGGAAAAGATAGTCAATTCTCTGATTCAGTCTCATGAATTGTAATAATCTATTAATTTGGACGTCTGATTAACAATTAACTTAATAATAGAAACCAGGGTCAATTAATAGCTATTAATAGTTGAAGGATTCTGAGTTCTAAAGTAGAGGTTGGCAGAATTCATTATTGTACGACATTAAAGAGGCAGAATGTATGACTCAAAAGCATTTATTCATAAAAATACAAAAGTAAAAACACACAAACAACCTAAACTAAATGTATCTATGTACATGTGAATGTGCGTAGATGCTGTGTGTGTGTGCGTGCGTGCATGTGCGTATCTGTGGGGGGGGGGACTACAAAGATGGCTGCCGTGGTGGCTGTTCTATGTAGTTCAGGCCATGTGGGGCTCTTTGTCTGTTAAGAACTAAGGGAAAATGGCCGACCGTGTTAATGTGTGTACGAGTGTGTGTGTGTGTGTGTGTGTGTGTGTGTGTGTGTGTGGACTTAATGTCACTTTGTGTGTGTTTCAAGGTATCATGTTAAAGAATGGTTAGTATCATGCAGGTTGGGACACTAACATCAAACTAAACCTTCTTACAAACCTAAAACACAGTCTTGCTTAACCGTTTGTTAATGTTCTGTTCTGCCCAAGTCATGTTACCAGTGGAAAGGAAGAAGAAGGGTTGCTCTCTGGTTCTGATTCCTTGAGTATATGGAGATGTTGTAGTTGTGGTGGTTGTTGAGGAGCAGATACGTTGTGTAGGTCACGTTGCTCTTTGTTAATCCTTGTCTGGTTGTAGAACCAGGCCTGAGTTTCTTCAGTGCTGCTGGCTGGACGTCGTTGAGTCCTTGGTCACTTGCAGGTCTGTGAGACACTGAAAGCAGCTGGATAATCCCTTTTAGAGCAGAGAAGCTGCTGAAGGCTTCTGTCCTGCAGCTTCTCCTGCTACAGAGTGGTGCTCTGCTGATGAGCAGGAGCCCAGGGGAGAGTTTGGAGCTTGCGAGTTGAAGAAACTGTGAAGTGAGAGAGAGCAAAGTCGAAGAGCTTTGAGAGGGGAAAGGCCGGTGCCTTTATACCTCTGGTGACATTCTTTGAAGGTGTGAAACTGAGTTTCCTGTCGGGGGAAGGGTCACAAGTTCCAGGCTCAGCCAGGCATCTGGCTGAAGATGTTTATCACCTTTGTGGGCACTTCATATCAGAGCAGCTGCATTTAGACATTGACTAAAATGATAAAATGAACATCAATGAATGACAAACGATTCACTAATTGATCAGATGTAAGTCATTTTCACTCTCACTGTATTCTTTATAAATTAACACTTGACACCTATTATTGGGGTGACAGAAATCCTAATAAACCAATAAGCAAGAACAAGCAATAAGTCTGTCCTGTATGGTCGAGAGAATTTCAAAGACATGACAAATCTGGCAAACAGTAACATTTCTTTCATGTGTACACTGAGGGCATGATGTTGTTTTTTTTTTTTAAGGAGGTTGACTCATTAAGGACTTTACTTTGATCCGCCACTCTCTTTCATCTAAATAAAATTAGAAATTTTTCTTTGCTTTTTGGGACTACGATCCAACAAGAAAAAGGAAAGTTTAAAGACATTTCCTCAATGCTGATGGATGACTGAATTAAATATGCTCATTAGAAATAATCACCACGCTGCCTCTTGTCGCCTCCAACACCCCATTGGACAGATAAATTGCTTGTTTTTCCTGATTACCACAGCTTCTTGAATTTAATTTTAATTTGGCAGTGTCTCAGATGGTGACTGAGAACACATTCTACTACATTTACACAAGTTTGCAATACACATCACAAAGTATATTATAATAGCTGTACATAACAAAACCCACTCCAGTATGTTTTGTTTGCACTATTGTATCCTGTGTCTATATCCTTGTCTGTATCCTGTGTCTTGCACCACAAGAGCAAGGGAAAAAATGAACAATCCTTGTACGGTATGTGTGCAAACTTAAGCTGATTCCAATTCTGATTCATTGTCCTTGTTATACAAGAGAAGTAAAATTTCATTAGTCATGTGTAAGAGCTAAAAAGAGCCACGCCTGGAGAGTTACACTAATCTCAGTTCAGAGAGCAGCATTTTGCTAGACTCCCCAAGTGGTTAAAAGATCAAAACATAAAAGATTAAGGGGGTTCAGTTTTAAAATACAGAATTCTAATCATGCATGGGTCTAAAATGAAAATCATACTACTGCAAACCCTCATTTCATGGTACAGAGGTGAACTGAGGGTGTAATCAACTTGATTGACTAGCTAGTATTATTGTCCTGTATTTGTTTTGATGGAAATCATAACCTCATGCTGTAGGGTTATTTTGTGTGTTTTTTTCAGTTTTTGCAGTTTTAAAACTTTAACTTCTTCCTTCACCAGCAGTGTTGAAAGATGATGGACAGCATCAGTGTGTAAGCAACATGTTAGTTTAGATAGTTTTACCCTCCAATGCCTCAGCCAATAAATCTGGGTAGTTGTAACATGTTAATAGGAGAGGAAAGAAAAAACAGTGTTCAGAATCACATAAAATGTTTTTTACTCTAATCTTATATTTTTGGTGAAATATTGTCAAAATGTCAATAACATTTTTTGAAATGAAACCATGTGAGTGAAAAATCACTATTTGTTGGAGCTGTTAACTACTCATACACATCTGAAATGTGACCAGACTACATGCTGCTGTTTGTAAGGTGTTAAAAGACAGACTATTTGAAACCACCGGTTACATCTTCTACTGTGTGTTGTACTGTAAAAGCTTATTTTATTATCCATTGTGTCAAAGCTGCATTTGGAAAGTAACTAAAGCTGTTCGATAAATCTAGTGAAGTAGAAAATTCTATATTTACCGCTGCAATATAGTGGAGTGGAAATATAAAGTAGCATCAAATGGAAATACACAAAATTGTACAGTACAGGAGTAAATGTACTTAACTACTTAATCACCGATACTCATGTGCCAGCTTGGTGCAGGTGCTCAACTGTACGCTACTGTCATGGCAGCAGGTGGGGAAAAAATCCCCATAAAGACTAAAACTCCCTAAAAGCACAACTCCTTTTATGTGCTAAAATATCAATATTACCTCTTTAAAATTTACATTTGGATTCAAAATGTATTACCATTAAAGACAATAACACCTGATAATGCCATAATTAGGGATTTAAAGACGGATTAAATAAGGATTTAAAACTCTCCAGTAAGAAATGTGAAGTCACTTTACAGCACCCAATTCCTCTCACTGATTCTTGTTATCATAAAACAAGCCTTTCAGCTCCTGCAGCATCGGAGCCTGTTGTAGTGAAATCTCCATCGCATCAGAAACTTTCATCCCAGAGAGTCAATATCCAGTCTGTTTGCTTTTGCAGGCTTTTTTTTATTGCTAAATGCAATTTTGAAAACACCTCTTTTTTTTGTTTAAAACACCACAGACAATTTACACAACGACACACACAAGTAATACATGGCTTTGTTTTTGGTTAAAGACCAGATACCCTGGCTTTTCTAGTGCTTACGCCTGATTAGTGAGTTTACAATTACGAAGCTCAGTGTCTGGTTCATGGGTTTGTTATTTTCAGAGGTCATGTTTAGAAATGGCAAAGGAGTGACATCATGTTAGAGTTCTATGTCTAATGTACGAAAGTATTATTGTTTTCCAAATCATTGTTTTGCCAAAAAAAAAAAAAGGATGAGCCTGAGAATTTTCTTATAGTTATAGAGATCTGGACTGGGCTTAAGTGGAAGGATTCACTACTGTACTTTTGATTACTGTTACTTTTGATTTCAGCATTTAAGCAGTTCATCAAACATATAAAGTGCCCTCGGAGGAGGCACATCGGTGAACAGTAAAAGGTGGCACTTTTCTACCTTAAATGAATTTACTGACTTGTAGAATGCAGTGTTGAAGTTGAGATGAATTTCCGGTTGCAGCTGCAGGGGATCACTAAAGGTTATAAAACTTCCAACCTTATTCTTAACTTTGCCACAGAGCCCCATTCACCATCGAAGCCATTTGTTTTTCCATCAGTGGATCAACCTACAAATCCCTGCTGTTTAGTTGAAGGCTGAATTGCCTCTTGATTCGTGCACATTTGAATGCATGTGATAACAGTAATTGAAAGTGAGTGGCGTTGGCCAGCACTCCCACTGTAATTGACTCGCTACACCTCACAGCAAACACATTAATACAATTTGCTGCTGCATTTCAAATCCATTTCATTCCAGTCAGTGACATCTAACCCGTTTGAGTGTATTATGTTTTACATACAGCATATGAAATTCTTGCCAAGGGAGGCTTAGTGTAGTTGAACGAGACTTCGGTTGTTCGGTACACAATGATGTGCGGAGCATTAAGTTAGTCAATGAAAGCTAACAACTGTAAAACTAATCAAAAATCATTAATGGTGGCTGGTAAGAAAGAGCCTATAATGGTTTGAGTTTGCAGGCAGACCTTGTCCCTAAAACCTATTAAAAGTTAATGTCTAAAAAAGTGTTTGATGAGGAAAGGTCATCAAACTCCATCAATTTACTGGCAGCCCCTCCGCAGTTCAATCTTCTGAGTGGATTTTATATTTCATTAATTACTGCAGATGTCAACGTTTTATCAGGTGGCTGCATTCACAGCTCATGTTAAGGCAGAAGCTGATTGTAAGGGATCATGTACTGTAGTTCATATGTAGTAATGCTCTCTCTGCATCTGTGTCTGCTTTTGTGTGCGGCTGAGGACATGCGTGGGTGTATAAGTGTGTAAGGTAAGATCTTTTATTGCATATTTGTACCACAGAGTTGTATTTACACTTGTGTTATATGCTGTGCATTCTTTGTCAGGGATCAAAGGGAGAATATTCCATTCTATTGTATAGCTTTGATAGAAACTGCATTGCATAGCTGGTATAGAAGTATTTTACTTGGTCTCATGAATTTGTGTAGTTGTGCTTATGCACTTGGACCGATTTCCCTTTGGGGATAATAGTTTACCTTGACCTTGATTAATCATTAAATAAACCAATGCATGAGCTCCATATTGCAGTATAATACACTGATGGTTTATTTGACCATATAAGGAGGAGAAAAGTCATTCAAGAGTCCCTCTGGCTAAAAATCTTCAGATGTTCACATTAACCAAAGCCGGTCATTTCATAATGTGCATTTACTATCAACACAAATCATAGCATGAATTATTAGTGAGTAGAAAGAGTTACTCCTGACTCAAGGGGGCACGGTTTTCGTCAACAGCTGAGTAAATTATATTTATCTAGTAAAGAGGGCATTAAACTATTTTAAAGTGCTTTATAGGACTAATGGTTGATGAAAATGCCACATTAGGACAGTTTATAGAGGTATCAATTCAGTAAATCAGCACAATTAAAGTCCCCCTTGTAAGTAGGTCCCCCTTGTAAAGCAATCTGACTTCTTTCCTGAGATAACTACTGAACGCACTTCTTGTTGTAAATCTTGTTTAATTACACATTGTTTAACCTGCTATGTGGTTTACATATACTTATTCACTCACATGTTTACTGCTTTTTAGTTATTTTATAAAGGTATGCATCTGTTTGACACATTTGATAACTTACTGAATGGAATCTGATTGTACAGTTTGCTTATTTCTTTATTAACAGTGGTGATTTTGTCTTTATGTCACCATTTCAGAATCTGTATTTTATTATCTTTTATTTATTTATTTTTTCTTTACTTTACTGAATTACTTAATTGATTTGTCTTATGTTTTTAATATGTTTAAGATGCCCAATAAATACATTTTATCATTAATATTAATGCTATTAATATCATACTTGGTTATATTTGTTCATAAAAAGGCATCATGGCCTGTTTGATGCATGTGGTGACCTTCAGTGTCCTTTAGTCAGAGCACACACACACACACACACACACACACACACACACACACACACACACACACACACACACACACACACACACACACACACATTGTGCTGCTGGAGAGAAATGCTGATCTTCTGCATGAGCAGAGATGGTTATGCAATGGTCTCACCACAGCAGGTGCAGCATACTGACAGTGGCATGTAGTGAGAAGTGACGGGAGAGGCGGACAGCCAGAGCTATTTTTAAAGCCACTATCGTCCCCATATGTAAGGTCGTCCCGGATGCAGCATTATTCCGCATGCCTACTCACTTCTAGGTGTAATCTGAGTTTCCTTGTTTGAGTGGTGAGCTGGGATGATGAAAATAAAATGCACAGAGATGAATATTTGAAAAGTCCTTTACTTTGATGAAAAGGGATGTGCAGGGTCTCGGCTGTCAGGAATGAAACACTTCTAAGTTTTAAATGGCGCTCTTAAGAAAAGGACATGATGATACTGACTATAATACTGTCCTGCAGACATAATTTTTTTTAAAGATGTCTTCTAATAAAAACTCAGGGACCATTTGTTCCCGGCATACTGTCTGGTGTATTAAGACTTTTAAGTATCTGTACGTGCTGTATTTATACATATTCTCTAGGTATAGCCAAAAGCAAATCAAGCATTTATCTGAGTTACGAGAATTAAACTTTCCTCTTGTACAAAAGAGCAGTTGATTTGCTCTTCTGTACCTGAGCCCGGCTTAAGTTATTCTAACCTTGGTTGCCTTGTGAATTGCGAGCAGGTACCTGTGGCAAAGGACCTGCTGTTTTACACCCAGTGCGGAATTCAATTAACTGGCCAACTGGAAAATGAGTGTTTGGAGAAATGAAACCTAGAACAAGGAGGCAAAGAAACAGGGGCATGATGTGGCTCTGCACATTCATTTTGATTTGCTGGGCCAAAGTAATGAGCAGACTAAATGTTTTGGTACAGGAGGTGTTTGCAAAAATATGCAAAGCCAGACAAACAATATAATATGAGAATTAAAATTGCTCTATATGTTGGTGATTCTAACATAATGACAAAATAAGGAAAAAACAGATTTAAACACAGGGATGAAAAAATATGTTAAGCCAGTGCCTCTAAGCAACAATAGGTTTTCCATTTAGTCAGTCATTTTCTATACCTGCTTATTCCTCATTAGGGTCGCAGGGGTCTGCTGGAGCCTATCCCAGCGCGTTACAGCAAGAGGCAGGGATACACCCCAGATGGTCGCCAGCCTATCATGGGGCACACTCACCATTCACTCACACACTCACACCTACGGGCAATTTAGAGTCACCAATTAACCTCAGCATGTTTTTGGACTGTGGGAGGAAGCCGGAGTACCCGGTGAAAACCCACGCAGACACGGGGAGAACATGCAAACTCCACACAGAAAGGTCCCAGACCCAGGACCAAGGAGGTCTTGAACCTGCGACCTTCTTGCTGTGAGGCAACAGAGCTAACTCCTGTGCCACCCTGGTTTTCCATTTAGATTTTTAAAATAGATTTCCAAACAGTAAAACAACACAAAAATATGGTTTTAGCATAGACAAGATAAACCAGTGGAACGCAGGAGCGCGAAGGCTATAGGGTTAAATGGTTTTATGCATCTGTTTCACTTTAAAGTTACAAGGGATTTTCATTTTGTGGAAATTTTAGCAGAACCAGTTTTCCCAGAAATGAAGACTGCATTTCCCATGAACACAACGAAGATGCATTTATTTTTAATGCTATTTTTCATCTCTTCTCTTCTTCTTTTAAAACCCAGCTGTTTGTTGGATGCATAGAGATGAAGTAATCTTTCTATTTGTAACTATTTAAGATTATTAACTATTAAGTAAAGTATGTTTCATACACTGGGGTTACATGTAAGGCTGCATTCACACCAAATCCAGTGTGGCACCTACCTGCAGGGTTGTGCGGACAACAAGTCTAAATTTACTTGAAACATCCTCCCCTTGTTCTTGTAAAGTTTTTAAGGTTCAGAAAGTCCTCCAATCATTTATTTAAATTAAAGGAATGCTAATGCTACAATTTCTTATGCAGATGTACAATAAATGCCATTAATTAATTATTATTATAATTAATGCTAGATGCCCAGCAAGCAAGTCCAACATAGAACTGCATCCATGGTCAAGCAAGTGTATCTCTAACTACATCCCAGAGGGCCTTAACAGTTGGACAGTGCCTACCTCCACAAAACCATGCCAGCCTGAGCCTGACAGGGTTTGAGCTGGATGTTTTAAGTCCAGAGGGGGTGATATATGCCTTGCACGGTATTTTCAATTGTGTTGCCCTAAATCTTACACATTGATATTAAGTTCCTCTAAATCCTGTCTCACTCAAGTGGGTGAATGAGATACTGAGGTATAGCTCTCATCTTTTCTGTGGCTGAATATTGCTATTGGGAGAATAAAGGACAAGAAGCTTATATATGCCTGAATCCATTCCCATTTGCACATTTTTTAGTCAGATGTCCATGCCATCCTATAAATGGACCCTTTGAGGTTATTTTTGTAGTTTAAAATTTTTTCACCGTCAGCATGTTTGACCAAATTCAATGATGTTTCAACGCCCAAGAATATTCTGTTGTAGGAGTTTGTAAACAACATATCAAAGGAAAGAAGAGTGTTTCTAGTTTTAGATACAAAAAAATCGAATTCCACATTCATTCATTCTGCACATAGTGCATTGTCATTGAAAAATCTTCTTTTTAAACAAAAGGTTGAGAAAAATATTTTGATCGGGAGCTGCTTTATCTGCTTCCTGTGGTGACCAAATTTTGTCAGATGATCTGTAACAGTACAATATAACACTGAAAAGGTGGCAAATGAGTTAAATGCAAACAGGGAAGAAAAGAGGATTAATTCATATTGAATTAGCTTTGAGATCATCATCATTTCTGCAAATGGAACTACTGTATAATATTATCCTTCCTAACATCCCATCTGTTGTATATGTTCTTGTACAGGTACTGTAAGTTGATTGAGTTCCCTCTTGCTGAAGAGCAAACTTTTCCATAGTAGACACGAAGAGAGAAAAGGACCCATGGTACTGTGTGTAATTTTAACCACTATCAATAGTTTATTCAACATTTCAATAAGTTTGGGACAGTACCATCAAGATGTTAGATGTATTATGCTCTGTGATGATGTGTCTCTCAGACTAATCCCAGTTTGCTTTTGAAGTTGTACGTCCATCAACTCAACAGGCAATCAATAGGCAAAAGGCATTCTGGTGTTATAGGAAAAGTAATAAAGATACATCTCACACTCCACTTTTACTCCTTGGTTGGGCTGGGCAATGTAGACAGAATCAAATATCACACTATTTTGGACCAAATATCTGAATATATCAATATTCAATATCAATATTCCAACAATACTGTAGGAATGACCATTGTTGCTTATCTATTAAAATGATGATTAAAATTAATCATCAGTAGCATGGATATATATAAAACAAGGAAAATAATAGAAAAGCTAGAACAGTCAATTCATAAAATGACATCACGTTACTGTAATGAAGCCTTTAAAACCAGGAAAAGACAACATTATGCTACTTATTACCCACGATAAAGTAAACTATCCTCAAATCAACTCTGATGCTTCTTAGATTAAATTGTTTATTGTTCTGATAATTATACATCAATATTTCAATCAGAACACTTCTATTCCAATTTATTTTATATTCTGTAAACAAGACATATGTTGCCATTATCTTTAAAACCTTACAGAGGTAAGTGGATTTATATAGTGTCAATTGAATATATTCTGCATATAAATTCATTATTAACAATTATTTCTGGATGGGCTCAAGGGCTAAAATAAATATTAAAGAGGATATTGTGCTCCAGTATAGATGGATAGGGCCAGAAAGAATGTTGTTTGACTGGTTCATGGTAAAATGCTCTAAACCATTTAATACTGACAGAATCTTGATAAAATGTCAAATAGATGTGTCCAGCATTAGTAATATCCTGGAGAAAGCTGGCACTAACCTTACCTGAAACAGCTTCCTCGTATTGGACACACAGCTCTGATTCACATGAGTTGACATGAAATAACTTTCTCTCGACAGAAAGCAAACGAAAGGATAGAAATTGTTCATTAACTGCTGGTCTTTCCTGGGTTTTGGAAGAAGACCCACTGTGGCAATACATGTTGACTAAAATCTACCATGTCATTGTACATCTTAATCAACTATTGAAATCACATTAGGAATTTATATAATTTGCGATATTAGATACTTTGCCTCTAGGGTCTCATCAGATGATAGAGATTTCCTGGCAGTTTTTTTTTTCAGTAAATAATGGGGATATGTAATTTATATGGGAAAAAATGATAGAAAAACAATTATGTTTGGTTTAATATGATTGTTGTGTCTCATCATTATTTTATGCTATTTAACAATTGCCAAACAAAAGCAGAACATGTTCAGTGAGACAAATGTACAGTACAGGCCAAAAGTTTGGATACACCTTCTCATTCAATGTGTTTTCTTTATTTTCATGACTATTTACATTGTAGATTCTTACTGAAGGCATCAAAATTATGAATGAACACATGTTTATGGTGTTATGTACTTAACAAAAAAGGTGAAATAACTGAAAACATGTTTTATATTCTAGTTTCTTCAAAATAGCCACCCTTTGATCTGATTGATGAAACAAGAAAATCCACTATGAAATGAAACCACTTCAAGTGACTACCTGAAATAGTAGTTCATCAAGAGAATGCCAAGAGTGTGCAAAGCAGTAATCAGATCAAAGGGTGGCTATTTTGAAGAAACTAGAATATAAAACATGTTTTCACCTTTTTTGTTAAGTACATAACACCATAAACGTGTTTATTCATAATTTTGATGCCTTCAGTGAGAATCTACAATGTAAATAGTCATGAAAATAAAGAAAACACATTGAATGAGAAGGTGTGTCCAAACTTTTGGCCTGTACTGTATATAAAAAAGCAAAGCAGACAGCTATTTCCTACATATACATATTCTGTAATATATTCAGTTTATATTTAACAAGCTGCTACTATCTGTATTGATTTATTTTGATATAACTCTCCTAACCCTTGATATATACCCAACATGGACAAGGCTTATCAAAGACAGTTTTCAACAACTACCAAATTTTTTCCGCCTGCCAGTTATACTTCTCATCTGATGTGTTTATGTTTAGCTGCTCATTGCATGACACAAATACAATAATAATGTAACCAACGATTTTGTTTTTATTTTTTAAATGGAAGTCGGATGGGGTAAGTCCATAGGGTTACTAGAGGGCAGAAGTACTTAAGCACTCTATGAGTTGTGTTGTAGCAGTTTTTCAAAATAAAAGTCCTCTGCGCTATAGTAAGTAAGACAATGAAAAGCAGCAAATTCCAATGAAGATATAGAAATAGGGAGAGGACTGCATTGTTTAATCAATAAAATAGTTGACGATATGTCAATTTACTGTTCATTTCATCAATTAATTATTTCTACATTATTCATTTACATCCAGACTAGGAGGATGGAGCCTTTCCTCTCCTGATCCACTTTTATGAACTCGTTCCCACTGCAGACCTAAACACACAGAACAGCCCTCAAGCTTTTAATTAAAGGACACACCTTGGAGACAGTAAACAAGCTGTGTCCTGACACTGCAAGTGATGTACATTTCTATTGTAGGAGGCAGTCCACAACATCAATGGCTGCAGCCGCTTCTGGCTTCTCGTATCTTTCAGCGGGTTCTGTCTTGTAGAGGAGTGGTAATGAAACAGGATCAAAGTCCTTCTGAGAAAAGACGCTGATAGTCACACCTAAAAATCCAACCTGTGATCCTCTGAGAGTTGTGTGACAGTTGCCATGAGCTTGGACAAACAGTTGTAAAGGATGCTAAGGAGTAGAAATGCGCTCCAAAATTGAAACTCTCATCTACTGTATATATGCTTCCTCTGCTAAACCTTTGAGTTTTGGAAGGCTAATCAACTGTGGGCTTTTCATTGCAACCTCACGGGACAATAATATCCGAACACTTCAGAAAATCAGAAAATCTCTCTTCCTAACTCTCCCCCTTCTGTCTGTCTCTCTCACTTCTTTCTTATCTGTCTTTTTGCCCTCATGGTTGACCAAAAGAAAATCTTCTACTGCCAGAGGAACCATTCTAGCTTGTCCCAAAGCAATTACAAGGCTGGCTATTTCTTACCCACAGCTAAACATATTGCAGACTGATATTGCATGACTTCCTTCTCCTACCTCTTTTACCCAAAGATAAGAGTGAAAAGTGCACTCGCAGTGCAATGAAATTGTCTGGGGAACTTCTCACAGACTTCGCCTCTGAAGTTAAGCCTGTGGAAAACCTCCCTTTGATTGCAGTTTGAAATTAATAGCCCTTACTGGCAGCCTGCATGGACAATAAGAAGAAAGTCAGACCGCGCTAGTGATGGGAAAGTTAATTAGATTGCCGCAGTGACGATAACTTCTTTCAGACATGCACTCTGTTACGTAAAGGCGTTGGCAGTATTATGCATCGGTAATGCTTGACTAAGCCCCTGAGTCACTTTTCCACCTTGTCTACTTGAAAACACATATGCATAATTCATTTGTTTGCCACTTTTGATTACATGATAAAGTCTTGTGCTTTTCAAGTCACTAGTGACATTTTCAACCTAGACCACGATCTTTCCCTAACTGTACATGGTTTGAACACCTAAATATAACCACTGTAATCATGTTTTAATCATCATGAGGCAAAACTTGGCAAATAGGTTAAATATCAATTTCCTCATTAGTGTTATTTATTTTTAAAACATAATTAGCATGTCTTGTTTTTACTAAATGGTACGTGCTGCTGCAGATTGGTACAGGCGCTTTCTATGAAACAGCGGGACAATGTTGAATAAACAGGGACCAACAAACACTGTGATAGCTTTGTAATTTTAATTATCAAATTCTTCACATAAAGTACATGAAATCACACCATGAGGCACAGTAAATTAGACCTGAAGAGTTTCGACTTATGTCGAAATATAAGACAGTACATGTATGTTCAATACATGTATGTATTTTCTTTTGACACTGGGCATATTCAGAAAAGCCTTTTACACAAATTATGTGAGCAAAAATAAATTAAGAGTCACAAATTAAGGTCTTCTACCTGTGTATTTCTGCTGCACTACCTCATAGATGATGACACCGATTAGAATGTGTCAGTGCATGTAAATGGTTGATCACACCAAATGTAGCACAAGTTCTTGTTTACACCACCCACTGATAACCAATAAACGATGGAGAGAACCAATTGGAAAACATGATGGAAGTATGACATATTTATTTTGCATTGCACTTGTTAGCATTTCGCTTTTATTGATGGACCTTTTCATCTCAGCTAAGTGTTAATCATTTTTGTGATATTCCTTTTTTTAAAAAAAAGTTTCCAATTCTGAGCATATATTGAATATTTTGTTCTACATACATAGTTATTGTGCTAACAATGCAGCCTACTCCATAGCAGCCCTGACATTATTGAATACAGATGTGACAGGAAATGTTATGAAGACCATTATATGAAAAGCCAAATGTGACAAGGTTGAGGTTAGGGTTATACTTAAAGCCAGAAATGTTAAATATTCAGTGTTATATGCTGAAATGTAGTAAAACATCCTTTGGCATGGAGAATCTACTGACATCTAACCTGCTGTTCATTATGAACTGCATTAAATTCACATGAAGGTCAGATGACGACAGCTTCCTTTTGTTTCTCGCTACCAGGTGCTGAATTGTGAAAAACAGAGTATGCCAGATTTCCCCCCCAAAAAACAATATATAAGCTCATATAAATCTTGTCCTTCTCAGTGTTTTCATTGAAAAGGGATGTCCTGAAACATCAAAACAATTAGAAAATTATTAAAACAGGTCTGAGATTTGATTGAGAGGCATTTACATTTACATTCCTTTTATATGGGTTAATAAACTATCTTTTAGGGAAATCCTGCGCACTCTGCCTTTAAGGAAGTTTTCCCTTGAAGCAGCTTGGGTTACCGGCCGAGCCTGGGAGTATGAAAACGGAGGTGACAGGATGTTGATGAGGAGGCCTGAAGTGTTACCTCCAACCGCCGTGCCCTGGGGTGCTCCACTCTGCCAGCCGGTAATGAACCTGTGAGGCTCTGAGGCCTCACCCCCAGAGACAGACAGGAGCAGGCAAACACAGAGTGTTCTCTATCAACCATCAGATGCGTTGTTTGTTTTCAGATAAACAACACATTACGTATGCTACTTGAGACAGTCTGTCGGATAATATGAGGAACATGAATTTTAAACAACAGCGGGCGGAAATAAGGAGCCAGTGAAGGGTACAAAACTGTTGAGCGAGTGAGAATTGAAGTGGAGACGAAGAAGCAGGGCAGGGATAAAGCGGCAGAGTAAGTACAAAGACGCATACAGTATATTCGACAAGACTGCAGGTGAGTTTAGTTGATAAGAGATATAGTGTAAGAGTGTGTGTGTGTGTGTGTGTGTGTGTGTGTGTGTGTGTGTGTGTGTGTGTGTGTGTGTGTGTGTGTTGGGGGTGGGGGTGGGGTGTTTTCTCTTCCATGTCACCCCTCTGAGTGCCTGTACCTAGCAGACTGGATCCTGGATCTCTCCCTCCCTCCCTCTCTCTCTCTCCTTCCTCAATCCCTCTAACCCACTGATGGAGAACGCAACCTTGATATGTAAGCTTGACTGGATTTTCTCTCTCATTCCATCTCTCTTCCTCAATATTTTCTCTTTCCCATTCCACTTTTCGGTGAGCCATATAACCTTAAATAATTCTCCTAGAGTAGCAAAGAGAGGGAGGTGTATTTGTGGGCACCGAGGGACATTCTGGATATAAAGTCCTGTTCATTTTCATGAATAGACAATGTAAGGGTAATGGCAGCTGGCGTGCTTCCAGGGCTTGGGTGGTCATAAAACTATCCCATTTAAATTACTAGCCCAGAAAATGAACAAATGGGTAAGGAAACACCTTTCCTTGGTATCTTAAAAATGTCAAACATGCAAGACTGTATTTATAAAGACATAAGAAGAGAAGCCTCCCCCAAAGTCCTTTATATTTATACAATAATCATAGTCCTAATCTTTAGCTCCTGTTTATTTACAGTTTACAGAAAGAATTTCTAAAATGCTTTCCTAATACATCTTTATGCATTTATTGTTTGGTTGTCTCTTGTCAAATGGTAAATATGTCAAAAGATAATGTTCAATAGAATTTTGATAGCAAGGTCCTAACATCAAAACGCCCACTGTCGACTGTTACAGTCAAATCTTAAATATGAATAAAGTCCTTATGGGCCACAAAGAAGCTTTTTAAGAAACTGTTATTTCAATGTTAAAACGTGTTTCTATGGTGAGGAAAAGGTGTGGATGGTATAAAGGGTATAAACATAGAAACTACACTGACAAGGCCAGATAAAATCTGTTTTTCCACATCACATTTTAATACCAGACTCTCTTGTTGTATTAGTATCGAGGTCTGCTTGAAGCCACATTATTTTAGCAGCATGGTTGCTCCTGGCAGCAGTTGCACCCACGGTGAAGCGATTGATGAAGGACTGACTGTGCACAGGAAGCAACTTTTGGCTCTGGTGGAAATATTTTCCTTTCCATAAACCATTTTGTCCAGACAAAGTGAAATGGGATATAAATTAACAAACACTCTATAATATGGCGATAAATATAAATATAATATAATTCGAATATATCTATAAAAATATGACAGAGCAGTGATTTAGTCCCGTCTAAAGAACAGCCCAGTTCACCGTCTTTGTGATTTACAACACCACTATATCTATACTCCATCAACTGGGATAATTGAAACGTATTTTAATTAAAACATTATCCATCAATCAAAGGCAATACACCCAGCAGTATAATTGATAAAATACCATTGTGGTATATTAGTAAGGTTGCATGTCATAAATATCATTACACTGTGTTAGGATTCCTAAAATATTTTGACATGAATAGAAATTCAAATTTAAATTAGACCCCCGTTGACTCACATGCAAGTCCAAGGTTGATTTGGCAACCGAGCCCACCTTGGCCTGATGTCGAGGAATTTATGACGACCCCTTTATTAACCGCTAACACATCCGCAGCAGTGACAGGGGCTCAGGGACGCAGTGTCCCCCTCTTCATGGCAAAATGTGGCACTAAAATGGAAAACAATACACGCATCGGGAGCAGGGCCAGGCACCGGGCTCAGTGGAACCAAAGGTCGTTGTCTTTCAATAAATCACTGGAGGCGATCGCAGGGATGATTGTATAGGCTGGCGGCCAAAATGGAGCTATTACTTATCCCCTTGTCAGCATACTGGGTCCAGTCATCGTGCTCAGGCCAGCAGCAGGTCACACAAGAGCAGAGATAAAGACACACATGCATGCACATACTGTATCTGCACATTTCATGCTCTCCATATGAACACATATGCCATAAATTTACCACTGTGAATATAACCATAGTTAAATTATACCTAAAAGCAATCTCTCTTGGGGATTATTAAAGTAATTCTCAATCTGAAAGTGTGTGGTGTGTGTGTGTGTGTGTGTGTGTGTGTGTGTGTGTGTGTGTGTGTGTTTAAGGGCACAGCTCATCTGTAATGCCTTGTCTACTTGAAAACACATATGCATAATTCATTTGTTTGCCACTTTTGATTACATGATAAAGTCTTGTGCTTTTCAAGTCACTAGTGACATTTTCAACCTAGACCACGATCTTTCCCTAACTGTACATGGTTTGAACACCTAAATATAACCACTGTAATCATGTTTTAATCATCATGAGGCAAAACTTGGCAAATAGGTTAAATATCAATTTCCTCATTAGTATTATTTATTTTTAAAACATAATTAGCATGTCTTGTTTTTACTAAATGGTACGTGCTGCTGCAGATTGGTACAGGCGCTTTCTATGAAACAGCGGGACAATGTTGAATAAACAGGGACCAACAAACACTGTGATAGCTTTGTAATTTTAATTATCAAATTCTTCACATAAAGTACATGAAATCACACCATGAGGCACAGTAAATTAGACCTGAAGAGTTTCGACTTATGTCGAAATATAAGACAGTACATGTATGTTCAATACATGTATGTATTTTCTTTTGACACTGGGCATATTCAAATTATGTGAGCAAAAATAAATTAAGAGTCACAAATTAAGGTCTTCTACCTGTGTATTTCTGCTGCACTACCTCATAGATGATGACACCGATTAGAATGTGTCAGTGCATGTAAATGGTTGATCACACCAAATGTAGCACAAGTTCTTGTTTACACCACCCACTGATAACCAATAAACGATGGAGAGAACCAATTGGAAAACATGATGGAAGTATGACATATTTATTTTGCATTGCACTTGTTAGCATTTTGTGTGTGTGTGTGTGTGTGTGTGTGTGTGTGTGTGTGTGTGTGTGTGTGTGTGTGTGTGTGTGTGTTTTAAGGGCACAGCTCATCTGTAATGCCATGCCTGACAGCTCTCATATCTATCAATGACTGTCTTAACAATAGCTTAATGATAATAAACAAGTGATTTGCAACAGTAATGCAATTATGAGACACTACTAGTGTGATTAAATGTTAATATTCCATTAAATTTAAAGGGTAGCTGTTCTGATAAGGTTGACAACAGAAGATGCCAGAAAGGATGATCATTCACCTCCTGAGAGTTTCTCTGAAAAACTCACAGAAGGAGAAGAGATCACAACAGAATGGAAATTAATGAAGGGGCAGATGTAGAGATGAGGGGGTATTAACCTACAAATGGGGATGTTGTCTTCCAATATTGTGGCTGCCCACACTTTTGCCCACTCCATGTAAACTGTCCATCAGGAAGTTGTGTACTGCCAAGGTCATTCCTGCTACATCAGAGTGATTCAGGACCAATCAAACCAAACACCCAAGCACCCAGGGACTGAACTGAGAGGCACTACGTGATTTGTTTTCAACTTGCTGGTGTCTATTTAAACCCTTTAAACCCCACAGAACAAACCATTAATATATAATGAAGATCGAAATCATAGTCTTTGAAATACCTGTTGTTAGTCGTGCTCAACCACTTGGTCAGTTACTTTAAAAATAACAACAACTTATAATTTGAATCAAACTTGTGCACCACACAAAATGTCTGTTTTTTAGGATATAATAGAAATATCTTTGTGTAGATTTTGAAGATATCACCATGGATATTTTTTAAGACCTATCTAATAGATTAATCAATTATGGATAATGATTTGCATTTTATTTACACAACAATGCCATGTATTTGTTTGTACTTTGTTTGTTTGTACTATTGTATATTACCTACTATTATACACTATGTCAAAACCATTCTACCTTTAGGTAGAGTGGCCTGGAAATTAGGGAAATACTGAAGGCATTCACCTAATTTCTAATTCTCATCTACCGCTTGCCAATTATTTATGGGTTTTATTAATGTGATTGGGCGGCATAGAGAGAAACAACGGAGGAGCCTACAGCGAACCTGAAAGCTTATTACAGCCATCAGTCTGACAGTGACACAACCTTTTATACAACAAAAAAACTGGCAGGTGGCACAGTGCTACATTTCAGAGAACTGTTTTTGAAAAGTTGGGTATAGTGTAGAATATATAGATAATACTGGATTATGTACTCATCTCATCTCCTCCAGGCCTGCTATACCTTCTCATGACAGGTAGTTAAGTGGATTGTCAGTCAGTCATTTTCTATACCTGCTTATTCCTCATTAGGCTCGCAGGGGTCTGCTGGAGCCAATCCCAGCGCATTACGGTGAGAGGCAGGGATACACCCCAGGTGGTCGCCAGCCAATCATGGGGCACACACACCATTCACTCACACACTCACACCTACAGGCAACTTAGAGTCGCCAATTAACCTCAGCATGTTTTTAGACTGTGGGAGGAAGCCGGAGTACCCGGTGAAAACCCACGCAGACACTGGGAGAACATGCAAACTCCACACAGAAAGGTCCCAGACCCAGGACCAAGGAGGTCTTGAACCTGCGACCTTCTTGCTGCGAGGCAACAGCACTAACCCCTGCTCCACCGTGACGCCCGGTTTATGTACTCATGTATTTATTTTTGGTATGAATCAGATTAAAGCTTTTTGCTTTTCCCAAAGACACACATGAACAGCCTACACATATCATGGGTTAAATGGTGTGGGTAGCATAGGTTGAAATGGGCACAGATATTCCAAAACTCATCATTTGTGTCATGAGTTCCAGTACTTTCATATAGTTGAATGGTTGATTCAATTCCTGTCGGGAGGTGGGTCATAATCAAAGGTCAAAATAAACATACGTATATAAAGGAAACATTCAATGTGAAAGGCTCCAGAGAAGCATATGCCAGATAGTTACAGACAACCTCAGTTAGTCCTAGTTTAAAAAAAAAAATCAACTTATTTCTCCTGGTGTGACGATTAACAAAGTTAATTTCTCCAGTGTTTTACTGTCCATGACACAATTTTTCATTAAATCCTTGAAAAAACATGGATGCAAACCGTATGAGTCTCTTTAGGAGTCAATAATCCCAATAATCAGTAATTAGAAAGATGTGATGTAATTCTGCTGTACGTGTGCAAGCCTCAGACCACCTGCAGTGTATAACTGTGAAATTATATCAATCACTAGTTTATACAGTCTAGACAAATGTAATGAATATGAATTAGTTTGATGGTAATGTAAATATACAGATTGTACAGGATATAAATAGCAATTACTTTAGTGAAAAGAGTTTCCATAGAGTTCATTGAGCCGATCACCCCCAGGTAACTTTTCTCACACAGGCAGCATGTGCACATTTCAGACTTCTTACAGCTTCTTCCAAGTAATCTTTCAGCTCTTCTAGACTATTTCAAAGACCAAATGGATCATATTCTGCTAGTGCAATGAGTCATTTCATAGGGCTTCTGCAAGTTTATCTATAGCAAACAGCCATAGGGCAGCCTTTTTGTTTTTTTTTTAATTAATAATAATAATAATTAATAAGTGTGCATGTAATACCCTTTCGCCACCAGCAGATAGACATAATTCCTACACTACAGCTTTAACTATCTCTCCTGATATCATTATACATTATGATATCAGAGAAAGTGGAGATTTATTAGACACTAAAACACGTCACAATGAAAGGTTTTGAACTAGTGCCACTCCTGAAATAAAGATACTGCCAGTTGTGAAAAGAGATTCTAAATTGGGGACAGAGTAACTCCTTTAGCAACATGCTGGATTGAAGTTAAAGCCGAGTATGCTTTACCTCTGCTGTCAGAGGGGGTTTCAAGATGCGAGCTTCGTGTTCTGTGGCGCGTTCCTCTCCCACACAAGACATTGATGCCTCACCTTGACTTTTAAAGGGGACATGTCACTGCCAGCAGTGACAGCCGACAGTCCTCAGGCCTTGGCTGCATCGAGGTGGGAGATCAATGATGAGACTAATGATGTGCATTCACTGATTCAAAAAATGCATCGAAGAGGGAGGCAGTAAAAGGTAAGGCTGGTGCCATATAGTTGGAATTATGCCATCGAGTCAAGTGTAGTTCATAAATTAAATGTAAATGGGAAAGAAATACTGAATTAGAGACAGAATATTCAATTTGGAGATGTAAAGGTCCTATACTGTAGAAAGTGAGATTTTAATTGCTTTGTGATTATAGAAAGTCCCATGTTTCAAAATGCTCAATCAGTAAACAAAATACAAGCAGCTCATATTCAAAACTGTTCCTTAAAACAAGCTGCCAGGCCTTCTGTGAAGTTGTGATGTCAAAACTACACAGTCACTGTCCACCCTTCATTCACAGCCATTTAATCAGCCAATTAGAGGAGACGTTCTTTGTTCATAATGAGACAGACACAAAATGATCTGTTATTTCTAGAGCTCCAGAGAAAAGCTTGAGAGAGGAAATGTAAAACTATACTGAGATGATTTTTAGTATTTAAAACCACATATCTATTATTAGGGGTTTTACAACTTCAAATAAAACACAGGAACCATGTAGAATATGGGACCTTAAATGTAAAATGTAATGCTTTGTAAATGCAGCAGAAACATAACAACAATATCTTATTTTGGAGTTGAGTTTGTTTCCAACTGATGAATGCAAGTCCAATACTATTTACATTCAGTTCTGTTTTTCTGTCCACTGACTCCTGAGGGAAAAAAGGCTCTGTGGCTCTTTAGCCCTTTGAACAAGGTAAAAACAGATGACGAGAGCAGTGAAAAACAGCATGAACCATGAACACATCCCATCACATTACATTTAGTGATTTAACCCATGGTTTATATAAGAAGATTGATTAGCACAGCTATAATTACAATATTGACATTGACGCAAAGGGTTAATGTAGAATAGATTTCATTAAAATATATGTTGTCATGACATAGCAAGACCAAACCACTGCTGTGTTATTGAGGTATAGACTTGATGATGTCACTCCTCTATGAGACGGTGATGACAGACATGCATACGTACATACGTGAAGCAACTCACACATGCAGACACACACAGACATGCATTCATAGACAGACAGGTGAGATCAAAGCTTGAGCAGCTGGTGGTCTCCATCCTCTGGAGACAGACAGATGGCACACCATTAATTAAGCAGAAACCACAGTGGAGTCATCCCACCTGAGATTAACTGTCTCCCTGCAGCTCTTAAATTTAGACTACTGTGAAGAAACTGCTGTGTCTCTTTCACATATACAAGCACACACACACACACACACACACACACACACACACACACACACACACAAATGCCTGCTCCCACATGGGATATAAAAGACTCAGAAGTCATTAAAAAAGCACCAAAAGACATTTAGTGTTACATCCAATTGCACAGAACATAAGACGTGGTTTAGTAATTTTGACAAAACAAATGAAAATAATGCTGGAAAATTTAAATAGCCTTGCCAAGAATGCATTAACTGATAACTGAATAAATGAATTAAGTGATTCTGTTAATACTGTGCCTCAGTTTAAAAGTGAAATATTAAATACGCTTGATTGCAATCCAAGCCCTAAATTAGTGATTATTTGGGAATCCAAAAGAACATTTCAATATCAATCTTTGAAACTACGTGCACTATAAATTTTATAGTCACCCCTCACACTGTAATCACCTGCTCCAGCCAATGAGGTGTGATTGGTATGTGTGCCATTTTTTTTTTTTAGTAATTCACAGTTACAAGTGGTGGCAATGGCAGTAATATATTACCGCTACCATATAAACATTAGAAAAATGTACTTTAGGTAACAGCATGAATAATTACAAACACCAAGCTGGTGCTTTTGTTCTCACTGTGAAATTGAAATGACACAACTTCAAATGGATGAAAAAGGTAAATGTTTGAGTTGACTTGAACTTGAATTTATATTTTGTAAAACTTTTCAAAGACATACAGTGAACTGAAGCATTGAATAGAATCTCTCGGCTGCAGGTTCAGTGTTTGTCGATCCTGTTTGGAGATTTGGAGTCCTGAGAGATTTCACTTTAAACAAAAAATATATATATATTTCATGGGACAGTGCAATTTGGGTGTAAGAAAGGTAAAATGAGCAGGCTTGTTGGCTAGCTTCTGTTTTAATTTCAATTGACTCGCATGCAACTGTGCAATGTAACATATATGATAGTATATTGAATACACTTTGCATTAAGGCAGTGAATTTATACTGCTCTTCCAAAGATGTGCAATCTAGATATGTAGTTTCTTGAGTGGGACATTTGACAGTCTATAACTTTATTTTCAAACATACTGTGTGTTTGGCATTTCTTTGCAATTTCTTCTTGTCTTGTGGCAGTTATGTACAGCAATACCAACATATCTATGATAACATAATATTTGCCAGGCTTTAAAAAGAGTTGTGCTTTAATTTCCCCTGGTTCATAGTGATTTTTTCTTCTGTGAAGACTTTAGTATAACAGACGCACTGACCTGAAGTGTCAAAGCCTGTTTTTTTTTTACTTTGTACACAAGAAGTCCTTCATTACTTTGTTTCTCATTTCAAGGTTGGTTTATTCTTGTTCAGAGCTATTTGTTCAACAACAGTCGGTGCATATTCTCTCCTGTAAGGCATGCACAGTGTTTCACTCAGAATTTATTCAACCATCCAACAAGCAGTGATGAACTACACTGGCCCCTTTAATCCACCAAAACAATGACTACTACAGCAATTATACAATTTATTCTTTTCTAATGTGTGTTTGCTTAATTCCTATGTCTCAAGCAAAACCTTCTAGATACATTTAATAATATTTTCTTTTGTCATTAGACGTTCTTCTTATTCAACAAGGCTCTCAAAGACTTTCATTTACAACATCACACTTCAAATTATCAATCTTTCATTAAATTTAGAGGTCCTTATTTCTGGAATTAAATATGTAAACAATTTGAAGTCTTCTTCTTCTTCAACATCTTTCAAAACACATTTCAAAAACTATGTTTTATCTAAATGCAATTTTTCTAGTATATTTTATATCTCATTTTAAAGTGTTCACATTTTTGTTTTGATTAGTATTTTATTTGTTTCTCTATTCTATTCATGTTTGTTTTAGTCTATCTGATGTATTGTTTATTTTATAGTGACTTTATTCAAATAAAGATATTCAATATTAGACTGTCTGCTAGCATTTCAGTAGTAGAATGAAACATTGATCTGTTCGGTGTTTGTCCTTATCCCTTATATTTAATTATCTATATCAAAGTCATCACCTTAGACCCAGAAGTGGAAGTTTCCTCCATCCAGAACCCACCTGTAGGTTCTAATTGCCCTGTGAACAATATTATTATTGTCACTGACATCAATGAAAAAGCATAATGTGACTACCTCTCACTGCTTGCTTGTGTCTTGTAGCTGCAGATCTTTCCACCTACTAATCGTCTGGGGATTTCTAAATGTGAGATAGTTGCTTGGACAGTAGTGAGAATGGCCCCTAACAAACCTACGCCCCTCACAATGTGTCAAGAACAAGCTCTCTCCCCTTTTTTCACTTCTTTCCCATAGTGAAACAATTTCTGCACCCATTGTCACTGCTCAATATGAAGGTCTGCCCTACAGACTTTGGATTGGTTCTGCCATGCAAATTTTTTAAGCTCTCCAAATGTTTCCACATTATTATTCCACACATCAGGTTCCAGTTGAGTAAAACATTTAGAAACTGATTTGGGGGTGTAACAAGAGCCTGTGTCCTTGTGTCAGTTCAGAAGTGCATAGCCCAGTTTGAGGGCTTCAGCCATAACAATTCTCAATATCAGGCTGGCCATGAGTGGACATGCACATCTGTCAGGTTGATGAAGGGTTTCCTGTCAGACAGGAAACAATACGTCAGGTGTTGTTGAGTTTGGTGCTGTCAGTTTGGAGAGGCCATGAAAATTTTGATTGACTTTTGAATTTTTATTTAACAAATGTCAATTATTGTCTGTCATTTGCCCAGAAATCATATCTTTGAATCACATCGGGCCAGTTGTTGGAGCTGTGGAGTGATTGTCAGCACTTAATCAAACACTTCAAAATGGTGACTTCTTAACTGAAGCAATATGGGAAATAAAGAGGAAAAAAGATAACAGGCACTAACAAGCAGCAAATGAACTTTTAAAATGAGCAGTAATTAGTTCTCCTGAACTCGACTCCCTGTGGCCTTGACGTCAGCAGCCGCATACATTGGTTCTGTCAGATTGTGTGGCGAGAGCTCCCACAGGTTGCATGTCTCTTAATGCAGTTGTTCTTCTGTCATCGCCATCACATCACAAGTGTCCCTGCAGTACCTGTCCAATTAGAATCCACTGTGGGCCTGAACCTTGAATAGAGATGTTTCATCAGCCTTCAGCTGGAGTAGCTGAAAAGGAAAATATTATGGAGGATACAATTAGTTTCTCTTTTTAAACTTGTTGCTGTTCAAATTGCAATTCAGCCAGAGACACTCGCATCAAGGAATGAAACATTTATAGCAAAATGGTCATGATCTTAGAATGAACGCAGCTAAAAAGACCATTTCTGTCCTTGTTCTTTTCAATTTGAGTGCCGCACTGCATAACCATGAGTTACTTCCAAACAGACTTGAAAGTCGGATTGGTCTCTCAGGAAGTGTACTGAACTGAACTAATATCTACCTATCAGACTCTCATTCCAATTCACACCTTGGTAACGACTCTCATTCCAAGTCACACCTTGAATTGGAATGAGAGTCGTTACCACAACGATTCTCATCCAAATTCACACCTTGAAGGGTGACCTATGTGACCCTTTGTTATGGGATGGGAGGTGTGGTCTATAGCTCCACCCTCTGTGATCCAGAGATATAGCTCCTGGTTTCCATCATCAGGCTAGAACTGAAGAAGCCTTTCGGATGAAAGGTGAAACGTCTTCAAGCTCAAAGAAAAAGTCCAGTTGCCTACTTTTTAAAAACCCCTTGACTACAATGACCTGGATGAGTGAGAATCTACACAGACATCAACAGAAGAGATGACATTAATCCAGTATTAGCACCTTTGCAATGGCTTCCTGTAAATTTGAGGGTAGATTTTTACCTCTGCCAATGAGGTTATGTTTTTGCCAGGATTTGTCTGTCTGTCAATTTTTTAGCTAATGTTGGCAATGGTACCATGAAGAGATTATTTAATTTTGGTAATGATTCTGAGGAAATCCTGTTTTTTGGATCACTTAGAATTATTTGTTGTTTGGTAACATTGCGATAAACAGACTTTAAAACAGACGCTATTATTTGGGTCCACCTGTTAATCTGGTAATATCTTGCACCTGCATAGTATAGGACAACAATGTTGGATGACAGTCACAATATGCTTGATGGAAGTCGTTGCTCTCAGAGTGCTTTTCTAATTAAAATTATTTTACTTGTTTTTAAAGCTCTCAATGAGTTAGCACCTTCCTGCCTGTCAGATAAAAAAGCCCAACATAGGGTCATCAAGACAGCACAAAAAATCATTGTCTGCCCTCTCCTCTTTCACTTCAGAACATTGCAAAAACCCTCTCCAGAACCAAAAACAGGGCCATTTACACACTCGATGAGCACACATAATTTTAGTTTGCATCCTGCATTTAATATATTGTATCATTTATAAATCTGTGTAATTAGTTTAAAAAATATTATTCTTACTACATTGTGCAATATAATTATGTCTTTTGACCTGGCACTTCATAGTATTTGCACTTTTATTATCTGCTTTTGTTGGAAGGAAAATGCCTGGTGTGCAATGTGTGTGACTGTGTGTTTTAAGTTTTATGCAACAACCAGGAGTGGCAGTCGTTAATCTTGCAAATTAATTTTGCTCATTAATTTTGTTGTTTTCTGATTACAATGATAATAAAGACTTTTTACGGCTACTGAGGGTGCCATCAATGAACAGCAAGAGGCACGATGGTGCTACCTTTAGTAGTTATGCACCAAGGATTTGGAACCTGCTTACTCCTTATATTAAACAGGGAGCTTTAGGTGACATTTTTGAGAAAAAGCTCAAAACCTACTTTCACTTTACTTTGCTTTTAAATTATTCTTTTACCAGTGTTTTATATGGAAGCAAATAAGACTCATAATCTAAATTAAAAAGCATTAACAGAAATCCTACATTTATTTTCAAATTGGTGCAGCATTTTAAAATCATAAATAAAATGAAAAATCAATATTCCAGACTGCCATTTAATTTTCTTTTTCAAGACTGCCCATTCTGTGACTGGATTAAAATGAAAAGAAAAATGAGACTTTTCTTCTCAAAACTTTCTCCAGAAAAAAGCTACTAAAATCCAATTTACAATGTCAGTTATGAAAATTAAACTTCATTAACAGAAATTCTTTTTTCATTTTTAAAATGAAGCTGCATTTGTGACTTATAAATAAAATAGTCAATATTCCAAATTACCTTTTCATTTTTTATTCAAGTCTGCTTATTCTGTGACTTAATTAAAATGACAAAGAAAATGTCATTTAGGTATCAAATTCCGATTTGAAAATGTCAAATTTGAAAATTAAAATGCAATAACAGACAGGTTTTTTTATTTCATTTCAAAGTCATAGCTGTGTTATTTTACTCATAAATGAAACTAATAAGAAATAAATCAAACTATGCATTTATCTGTGTCTCATTAATCAATGAGCTGACAATCCCAAGCGACCTCCTTCTTGTGGGTTTGTTTCTAAACTCTATGGCTCTTCCTGCCATCGCTCTATCTTTTCTGGGGGTTAGTTTTTCAGGTTGAGCTCAATTCTATTTCTCATTCGGATGCCTGGGAGAGACTTGAGGAAATACTCGATACTCTGCCGCGACAGTTACCGATGTCAATGCAGTTCAGTCACTGTGGTGAAGTTGGCTCATTATTGGATACTGGCTTGACATCTGGTTTTATCTGTGTTTTAATCAGAGACCAAGGCAGTGTCCACCTAAATAAAGAGTGTAATATAAAGCAACATTATCATACTCTGATATACTATAATATTACTGTCAACTTTTTATGATTTGATGTTTTACAAGACAACAGCTTCTATACAAGTTACCATCATTCACTGAAATTAAATAAAATTAAGACACTATGTACACAAAAAATTGAGCTTTCATAACCAACACAACTACATATTGACACAGAGGTCAAAAACCCATCAGATGTAGCAGCAGGGATCCAAATAATCCAAAGTTGTGTGTACAAAGTGAGAAATGCAGACATAAGTCAAATGTAGTGGGCAAACTCCCGCGTGGCATGACCTTTCATGTTAAGACTTAGTAGTCATTCACATTCCACTGCTAAATGTCACCAAATGCCACATCAAGTACTCAGTATTCCAGCTCGTCAAGTCACAGGCAGAGATGTGAAATATGATTATAAACAGAGAAAGGTCTGATATAATACCATTGCATGGTTCCTCTGCTATCAGCCTCAATGCTATAGACAACACTACGAGCAAAATGTCATGTTGCTTGAAACAAAAAACTGTAGTTTAGCCAATTAGGGCCCTGAAATGCTGAGAACTGTGGGGAGATGTTTAAAGAATCAATAGCAGGCTAATTCCATGCAGGGCACAGAGTATGCAGCCAAGCCTGGTGATTATGTTTGAGAACACTGAGGTAAATAAGCGTGTTTATCCGTGTATTTATACATCTCAAAAAACAAATTCCTGGCCAGGAACACAGTGGCATTATACACTCTTAATTGAAAGACTTGACAAATAGGCCGTCTGCATTCACAGGCTTAGTACTGATTCACAGGGAGTGGGAATAGGACTGGAGCTTTACTCCAAAACACATTTTTTTAAGGATCGTCCTTAAGAATAAAAAAAAAACAAAAAACGTTGAGTTGAGAGTGAGAGTCTCGTGGGCAATTCACAGTCAAGTCAGGTTTGTTGTTCAGTCTCTTGATGAGACCTTGGCCTCAGATTTTTTCACACTCCAAGACCAGCCAAGAATCTCAAGTGGTCATGAAACACATTTTGATTGACAGTGTTTTGTCACTCCATCACTTTGCATTTAAACATCAAAACACAGCTGAGAAACATGCCAGGGTCGCTAAAAAGAACCTGGGAGCTGAAATGTAGGACAAGAGCATTTCCAGACAATGGATGGTAACTCATGCCTGTGGTAAAAAGGTAGAAGGGATTTTTTTACCCCTTTGTCAACAAAGGCTTGACTGAGCTTTATCATGAAAGCTCTTCACCAGAAACAAGATGTACAGCTTCCCATGATGGTTCAAGTAGCTTATTAATTAAATGTAACAGATGTGTTTCATGTTCTAGGAGGGAAATAACAGATACACAACATGCAAAGGGATCAAATATTTTCTAAATGCAGCTACCCAGGCAAGTCATTAGGCAAAAATTTCACGCAGCATTAAAAGAGGAAAAATCAAGTTTAGTATGTGACTTTTCAAAGAAACTAACACAGCTCCTCAGAGACCAAATATGAATCTGTGGTGTCTGAACTGCCAGAACTTTGATTTCCACGTCCTTCATCCAGCGAGGAAGAAGATTCATACTAGAAAAATGTGTTCCCCTGTTTCAACATGCACTCAGGAAGCTTGTTAATTAACACTGCGGCATGTCTTGTCGTGTCCAACAATCAAACGATAACATGTTGAGAGTATTTACAATAATAATAAATGAAAGATAGGAAAAATAATCAAGTTTGCAGCCATTCTAGCTCAACATTCATGGACATTATCTTTATTTTTCAGAAATTTTAAATCAACAACAATAATAAAGGATTCAGTTCAATGTCGGTTTTGCAGGAAGAAAAAAGAAACGCCAAAGGGAGATTCTACATGGTCTCTTATTTATGACAGAAAAATGTACAATTAGTTCGTCAAAGCATACAGAAATAAAATTAAACAAGATAAAAAATGAATGAATGAGTGAAAAACATGACAAAAAATAACAGGAAGAGGTATTAAAAACAAATATAATAAAGATATGTGGATCAATAGAGATTTTGGAAATAACAACAACACAGCTATGGTAAATGTGATTTCTGAGCATCTCATTCTAAATACATGAACATTGATACGCTAAAAAAAAAGGCATAAGTTCCTCAAGTTTTTGAACCTGGCTGAAAGGATTTTCTCTGATTTAGCTACAAGAGCATTAATTAAGTCTGATATCGGGGTCTAATTAGGTCTGACTTATTGTCACGCGGTGAGGTCATGTCGGGTTTTGTCTTGTCATTTTGTCTTGTCATTTCCTGTTTTATTTTGAAAGATAACTGTCCTCTCGTTTCAGATCACTTGCCCTTCCTCATGTGTCATCGGTCTGATTGTCGGCCCCGCCCTGATTGTTTCCACCTGTTCCCCATTACCCGGTGTATATCTTGTCTGCGTCTCCCCTTGTCTTGTGCCGAAGTGTTTCGTCCTCGCGTTCACCAAAGCCCTTGTCCCTGTTTTCCAAGCCATAGCCTTGTTGTGTGTGCTTCTTTGTTTTTTGTCCTCGAAAGAGTGATTTTCTGTTGTGGTTTTGTAGCGTAGCCTTTTGTTTTTTTCTCATTAGTATAGTTAATATTTTTCAGCCCTTTTGTTTTCCTCATTTTGAGTGATTTTGATTTTGATAACTTTCATAACATAGATTAATAGTCAGGATTTATTCCGTTAATGTTGTGTAGCCTTTTTGTTTTTCCTTGCAAAGAGAGATTTTGAGTTTGATAAGTTTTATAGATCAGATTAGCCCTTTTTTCCTCTTAGGAGCGATTTTCAGTTTTCTAGTCTAGGACTGCCTTTTCATAGCCTCACTCTGTCGAGGGATCCTGTTACTGGAAATAAAGAGACTCACCCAACACCTCTGCGCCTGAGTCCATAAGTTGTTGGATTCGGCTGCGATTGGTGAGGGAAGTTCATCCAACCCAAACAGGGAAAATTTACATTTTTATGTACCTGACTTTGTGCACAGGCTGAAGCCGGAGAACCCGGAAAGAACCCACACAGACACAGGGAGAACATGGTGAACCATTGCTCCACCATGTCCCCCATCATTAATATATTTTAAAATAATTTGGTGGAGCAGGGGTTAGTGCTGTTGCCTCACAGCAGGAAGGTCACATGTTCAAGACCTAATTGGTCCTGGGTCTGGGACCTTTCTGTGTGGAGTTTGCATGTTCTCCCTGTCTGTGTGGTTTTCACTAAGTTCTCCGGCTTCTTCCCACAGTCCAAAAACATGCTGAGGTTAATTGGAGACTCTAAATTGAGTGGTGTGAGTGAATGCTGTGTGTGCCCTATCGCCTGTAATGTGCTGGCTCCAGCAGACCCCTGTGACCCTAATGAGGAATAAGCAGGTATAGAAGATGAATGAATGAATGAGAATTTAATTAGACTATCAAGACTGAGCATGTTATATTTTCTAGGAATGATGCAGTGAGGCCATTTCAATTGTTTTTATGCATTATTTTTAGTGCTTGTTTAGAGAGTTTAGAGTGTAGAGGTTTTATTGTTGACTGTGTAAAATCTTCACAGTTTTAATACACTTTAATGGACTGATGTTTATCACTTTTTATATCTGATCTGCTTTAATTCCCAGCCTAAAATACTTATTATGATTTTAGTCGGTGGCTACCTTTATGCTGCAGGACAATAAGACCTCAATCTGATCTTTTTGTTCATAAATTACTTAGATCTGTTGGTTTCAAAACAGCACAAGTCAGATGGAATTTGATCTTTTAAATTTGAATTTGGGCCACTTTCATATGTGTTTCTAAATCAGATACAGCTCAGATTTCTCAGATGTGACCTGAGTGTAAATGGATATGTAAAACGCATCAGAATTCATGCGACTTTTACATCGTTTTCGATCAACATTTGTCACAGATCCATATTTAACGAGTCACAGGTGATAAACACGTCTGTACAGAGGTAGCAGCCATTGCTTCAAAAAACACCATAATTAAAAACATGGACCTTTTTCTTCTCATTGTCCTGCTTGTTTGCTGCATGTGTCGTCTTTCTTTCCAGTTTCCAGTGTGAACAGATGATTTCAAGGCTGTGACCCATTCACTCTAGAATCTGATGTTGGGCACATTTAAAAAAAAAAATAATAAAAAAGGTGAAAAAACTGAGCATCAAATCAGAATTGAGCACTAAGGTGTGTGTATGTGTGATAATGTTTTCAGAAATGTCAACCAGTTTGCATGAAAATCAAATCCGGCTGTAATTCTGAAAATTGGCAGCGTGTTCATCCTGAAGTGAGGCATCATTACGGGCTTGAGTCTGTGTAGCAGAGTGAGATGAGAGAATGAGCAGACAAGGGACAGAGAGTGGAGAGCGAGTTGAGAAATGGAGGTAAATGTGCATCCATTATATGAAGAGTGTGGCGTATTGATCAGCTGCTGTAGCTTAGGTAAAAGCCATTATGCTTCCAGCCACTTGCAAAGTATAGAGCTAAATTCTGGAGAATCACAGTGAATCTGCATCCTGCAGTGCTCGCAACATAAAACTGATGAAAACATTCAGAGAAACAGAATGAAGAAGATGTCGTATTCCCAGAACTGGTGATGTCAGGTCATCTGAAAGTGATGGAGAGGGACTTGTATATTTGGTGATGCATAGAGATTCTACTGTTTCACCATCTGTCATCTGTCTTAAGGGTAAAGTCTGTCTGGTTCTTCCTAGATGCAGGACAAAAGCTTCTGGATTTTTATGTAATATATAGAATATAATTGACGGTTCTCTAATGCTCATCCCCTTACAGATGCTACATGTCAAGCCTTCACTAAATGGGTCCATGGATTCAGACAGAGGTAGATGAGACAAGTGCTTCTCATTTCTAGGCAGCAACTATTAATTTGAGCTCTGAGTTGGTTGAGAAGATATTTTTCAGCTGACCTTTTAATGGTTCCAACTAATGTGGTTTAAAACGAGAATTCTGGTAAAGGGTCCTGAATATGAACTTGATAGCTACATACCTGATATGTTATAAAAAGCTTAATATACTGAAGCAAAATTTGCATGTCCAAAGCAAAAGCAAAAAATCTGTATCCGCACTCGCCGCTGATTCATGCAGAAGACAGAGACACAGAGACAGTCTTGTTCTGATTGTTTCAAACACTAGGTTTCATATGTATTGTTTCATATTACTTACAGTAAGCCAAAGCAATTTGTCTGGCACATTTAACATCTTGTATTACAAGTTTGGCTGAGTTTGCTGAAGTATAAACTTTCTCAAATCCAATAGGACAGATACACTAACTTTATACTACTCTGATTATCTAAAGCAGCTTTCATACCATGGGGAAAAAGTACATATTCAATGTCCTATCTTCTATGCTTTTTTTAAAAAATCTGTAACCCACAAAAAGTATGATATACATTTGGATGTAATATTAGGCAATTGTAGAGAAATCCACAGCTTGACAGGCCTGCTATACCTTCTCATGACAGGTAGTTAAGTGGATTGTCAGTCAGTCATTTTCTATACCTGCTTATTCCTCATTAGGGTCACAGGGGTCTGCTGGAGACTATCCCAGCGCGTTACGGCGAGAGGCAGGGATACACCCCAGATGGTTGCCAGCCAATCGTGGGGCACACACACCATTCACTCACACACTCACACCTATGGTCAATTTAGAGTCTCCAATTAACCTCAGCATGTTTTTGGACTGTGGGAGGAAGCCGGAGTACCCGGTGAAAACCCACGCAGACATGGGGAGAACAAGCAAACTCCACACAGAAAGGTCCCAGACCCAGGACCCAAGGAGGAGTGGATTGTCAATCAATCAATTAATTAATCATTGAAACCTTGTTTATGTGGCCCTTTTATACAAAATAAATGCATCACAATGTGCTTCAAAGAATAAAACATATATAATGCAGTTTCTTTCAGCTGCTTTGGCTCTTTTTTTCTGAACAGAAATAACATTGTCAAAGCTCCAGGTGATTGTTCTAAAATATCCTCTATGGTTCAGCACAGCACCACAGCTCAGCTGCGGAAGATCCTATCACACCCAAAAACAGTGAACTTCTTCTTCAAAGATAAATCATTTTCACAAAGGAAAAGTCAGTGCCTCAAAATGAAAATTTTCCTTGCATTGGTAAACAAACTGTTTAGATGTATCCCCCACATCCATATTTCACCCTATAGCCCATTTCTTGATTGGCGCTAATGGTTACTCCATTAGAATGTTTGTTTGTTTTTTCCCAAGATCAAACTACTCACAAAGGTACTTACTCATTTGCAAAGATGAGCTGAGGCATTTGCAATCATTGGAATCAATAAGGAAATCGAATGTGTTGTGAACAAGTGCCCAGTGGTTTGGAGGTTTATACATGCTGTTTTGAGAATATTCTTTCCCATTTGCCAAAGCAATAGAGGAAAAACTGTAAGAGACAAATAGTATAATAGTGATTATTTTCCCTATGAAGTGGACTGCTGATTCTTCCTATTTGGAGTTTGTTAACACATTATTTGACATAATAAAAACAGGGTTGATTAAACGTTTGGGTTATAAAAGGATTTCGGGATGATTCCATTTGTCAGTAATCAGTTTTGTGTTTGTCTTGCATTTTAATTGTTTTATTGTAAATGGTTTAGTGTTAATTTATGCCTTCTCCATCTTCATTCTTCCAAGGAGATGTTAGGAAAGGATAGATAGATAGATAGATAGATAGATAGATAGATAGATAGATAGATAGATAGATAGATAGATAGATAGATAGATAGATAGATAGATAGATCATATTCCTAGCACCCCATCATTTTCTCTACTTGGAAAAAAAAATCATGATTTAATTTCTAATTTCTAATTCATGGTCATTTTTTTTATAAATTACTCATTATTTTCTTGAAACCAAATTAGATTTCATAACTAGCAATTAATCAGAGTGAACGAATTACCGGAGACACCTCTGACACACTAGAGAAATTTGTCAGGTGAGGAAAAGCTGCAGAAACTACTGAGATATTTCAAGATCAGATATGCACAGGAAGCTCACACATATATATCCAATGCCCCGGTGGCTCTATTTGAATCACAAATACCATCATAAATTTGAGAGCACCAGGAATCTAGGGACAATGAACCACTGACTGTGAGTTAAAATCCTAGAGACAACATTTGCATCTCAATAAAAAGCCCTTACATTGCAGGTTAGGGCCTCTCTCTATCTCAGCATGCAAAACATCAACCCATAACAAATTGTTTACTGGGGCAGTAATTATAGAGACATATGTTCATAAACAGTCCTTAGTGTGCTGCATTTGTACATCATTACACCCTGTATTTCTAGTCTATGGGCAACATCAGAATAACAATAAAGATTTGTTTTATACTGGAACAAAAAAACAAAGGTAAAACAGAAAGAATAGAAGCCATAGCTGTAGTGCAAAGATGCCAAGATTCCTCTCAGAATGAAGGAAATAGAAAATCAAGAAAGACAAGCAAGTGTTACTCATCTTTCCCTCACATGTACAGTTATGTCATCGCTGGTGCTGATGAAAAGCTGGGTGTTTTAATTACACTGTAGATGTAAAGGCCAACTAGGAACAATAGTTGAAAACTAGCAATCTGTCGTTTATTTTATTATACTTTCACATCTGTACTGTTGTGGTTTTATGATAATGAAAGCTGTAAATTTGAATTACCCTCTTCATATAAAAGCAAACGGGGGTCATGAGTTTTCTCTTTGAAAGAGCTTATAAACTCTTTGTTTCATGCTCTTTACATGTTAAATTGCACCGTCCCTATCAAACAAAATTAAAAAAAACTCTAACTAATCATTGATAGTGCTCTGTTGTTTGGTCTGCAGCCAGAAAGCAGGATGTACCTCTATGAAGGCTGCACTTACTTTAGAGCAGAACTGCTGGATTAGTTCTGACTGGTCTATATTACATTAACACTGTAAAAATCCATTTCAAACCATTCCAGTCCCATTTAATGTCTAATGCCAAGTTGGTATACTGATTATTATTTCAGAAGAAAAATCAGGAGCCATATTCACAAACAAATTTATTGTACCACTACAACTAAAAGTTCCTACCGTAGCTCATATTTCTATTAAAAGGTCCCATATCGTATTTTTCCCATATCATGAGTTTTATTTGAAATTTTGATACCTCTAACAAGATATATTTGTGGTTTTAAGTATCAAAAGATATCTCAATATTGTTTTACATTAGTACATTTCAGCTGCACACAATTTCTGAATACAGGCTGTTGGATATTTTCAGATGTGATAAATTACCTCAGAGCCTGAGTAAAGCTTTTACTTGCAGCAAAAAGACAGACAGGGGTACAGAGGCAACTGCATGTCAGTCGAGTCTAAACAAAAACATCCCCAAAAGTTTTTATACAGTTTCTGAAACAGATTATCTTCTTTTCCATGGCAACAGAGTTTTGGAACGGGTTGAAAACTCCTCAGATTCTACCCTTGGCCCCAGTAGACGGCTCATTCCTGCCTGTGTTCTTGCAGATATTGGCGTTGTCAGTCTTATAAGATGCTGAAATGCGATTCGTGAAGCATTTGTAAAGCAATATTAGGAAATGGCTACAGCAATTACAACACAGAATATTTCTAATACAGGCTGTGTGCATTTCTCTTTGGATTAAGCATTTTGAAACATGGAACCGTATTTATATTAAGTTCTTATAATCAAAACGCAACTCAGATCTCACCTTCTATGATACAAGACTTTTAAAGCCAATTCATTAAGTTGCTGAGAAAAAATATGCTGTTGCCAGGGGTGACATCATATTCCATCAATTAAACTCAGTATTGACAGGGACTGGTTGACAGATGAGCAGTCTGTGTGACTGAATATAAAGGAGCAGATAGAAAGAGGGGTATATAGATATAATTCATTCATTTATGAATGTGATATGCTGTGACACAGATTTCAAGGAGCTACATAAAATATTAACATGTTCTAGCATCAAACGTTGTTTATTTGTTGATATTATGTGATATGACGTCTTTTACAGTCGATCAAGGGGATCTTCATCCTATGTGTTAATTCTATAGCACCAATTTATTTCATAATATAATTAAGTAATGACCATGAAATCAATTCAGCCATATTTATTTATTGCTGTTTTTGATTATTTTATGTAGAATTGAATAAAAGTATGATTTCATTGGGTTCTGAAAGGCATTCTTGATTTGATCAATAATTCTGACAGATGTATGAGATAATCAGCTCTGAAAACATCTGCATCTTTTCTTGTGTCCTAGTAGCACAAGTCGTCATCTCTTGTCTTAGTGAATTGTCAGTTTATTTCTGTAGTGACTGGATGATTATTATCTCCACTGAAGCCATGCAGCAGCTGACTGATTGTGAGAAAGTCTCAGAGAAAATGTTAACTTTTTCTAACTTTTATTTAATGTTTGGTGAATTCCTCTGAGACCAAGGATACAGGAGTCCCACATTTAGCACTGACATGTCCCTTATTTTTAGGCCAAATTCAGCCACTTAGATGCTACTTTTAACCTTAGATTGTTTTGTGAATACAGTCCCTGGTCTTTATTTGGAATGCTAAGAATAGTCAATTGTCTCTCGTTGAATATAAACCAAGCAGACAAAACAAATCGCATCCCACAATTACAGACACTAAGACTTAAAGGGGCAACTTGTTAGCTGAGTGGTTAGGGCACATACCACATAGACATGTATGCCCCAAGCAGCAAGTCCCCAGTTTGATTCCCAGCTGGCCTGACCCTCACTGCATCTTTCTCTATCCACTCTATAATGCTACAATAAAAGACACACAATAATCTTAAAAAAAAGACTTTGGATCATGATATAAAACAATGCTTCTCAAAGTGGGGCACCGCCTCAAGGAGGGGAACCCCAGAATAAAGCATAATCATTTATTTTCACTAGAATTCTTTCCGTAATTACACAATGACAGAATGTAGGAGCATTTGTAGGAAGTTGAAACTGACAGAATTAAAAGTAAATAAATGACTGTATTTATTTTTCCATTAACATATATATTTCCTATTATTTTCCCTTTGCACAAGAATTTATTATTTATTTCAAATTTTATTTTCCATTTTTATATATTGTGGTGGAAATGCAAAAGGAAATGCAGTGATAAATACCTTTGGTGAAATAAATGTGTTACGTTAATTTAAGAATGTATGTATTTATAAATAAAAAGGAAAATCAAATAAATAGGGCATTTATGTGCAAATGGAAAATAATACATAAATAAATATGTTTAATTCATTAATAAATGGAAAATAAAATAAATACAGGCTTGTCCTATTCATTCATGGACTGAGTCAGTCATTTATTTGTTTCAGTCCTCCATAATTTTGGCTGCTTTCTCTTATAAAACATACAAAAGTATAAATCTTATAAGATAGGGTCCCTGGTCAAATTTTTGTGAATTTAAGGGTCTTTGGTGTGAAAAAAGTTTGAGAACTACTGATATAAACAAAAACAATATTTTAGCACATGATTTTGAACAAGCTGTTTACATTACAAGTAAAATAACAGAAAAGTGATCTCCTCTTTCTTGATCTGGCTCCAACACCACCAACCTAACAAGTAAAAGTCAGACAGAATTGATCGTGAGGTAAAATGTGCTGGATTTGATCACCCTACTTGATCCAGAGCCACAATATTTCCTCATAGAAATGAGCAAGTGAGTGTGCCATTGATACAATATTAATATATGTAGAGAAGTATATCCGGTTCTCCTAAATCTCTCAAAGGAGACTGTGAGCACATCCTGCAGAGGCTTCATTTCAACACCTGCCACTGCTATTGATTTAAGGCCCAGTGTCAGCAGAAGCCTCATTTGGGAAACTCATCTGTCTTGCCTGCCTGGGCGCCTAAAAGGTTATTTAGCCGCCCAGTGCTTAGTAGCAATAGATAGAGGCTACAGGAGAACATTGCCATTATGTGTTTGTGTTGGCTATTGATTACCGTGGTTTGTTTGTGGGGAGCCGCACACAAGCTGTGACGGCAGGGCCTGATCGGATGATCAGCACTAAACTGTAATCACGATGATGATGGTTCCCATTTTCAGGGATTGTGTTCTGATGAGGAGTGGAGTGAAAACAATTCAGGGCTGTGGTGCAAGGTCATTATCATTGTCATCTGCAACCGAACTGAGTAAATTACAGTTAACAATTTTGTCCTACAATGACTTTTCTTGAATGTAGTAAAGCAAATAATAACTATACGTAAGATAGTGCCAGCAGAATTGTTTATATAATCATACTGAACAATCACATGAAATCAGTAGTCTAGTTTTGTTTAATATTGAAAAAATATCAACAAGTCTGAAAATGTCTTATTTGCATGATGTATCTTGTTTGTTTAATCTGTACATGGACTTTAGGAGTAGTTATGGTGAGAGGCAGTGGTTCATTTGCTCAGTAATTCTGTGCAGCCTGTCTGGCTGCAACAGTTTTACGGTCAGTGAGCTCCACCAGTGATGCTATTTGCCAAAAACTGGACAATCACACAGTGACTCCAGAATTATTATATTTCTGGGCAAACTATCCAACATCCAAATCCAGAATCTGGTGTGCCCAGAAATAAGTATGCAGCATATATAAATCACAGTAAATCTATGGATGGATGTAATGGGCTCTGATTAAAAGTCTAGGGTACATTATGCAGGCTACATGGCACACTGCATCCAAGGGTGTGAGCTAACTGGGTACAGTTTTATTTTTTCAGATGGTGTTCTCCTTCCAGTGTTTATGCTAAACTAGGCTAAACAAGTCTTGAAGGCACGGATGCAGGATTGATATCCATCTCTTCATTTCACACTCTGAAAGAAAGAAAACAGCATGCACAAGTAACGCTACACTAATCCATCACAGTTGCCTGAATCTTGATTATTATTGAATTAACTTGGCTTTAGTGTGCATGTGAATGGATGTCAGGAATTCACAGGAATGTGTAATTATTATATCAATGGGATAAAAATCATTTTGGTTTGTGTCAGGATTTAATAAGAAAATGATTGACCAAGTGTTTGGCAGCACACAGATTGTTTAATGTAATTGAAGCAGCTGCATTTCTGCAAAACAACCGCAGGAACCATTTGTTTGTCTAATGATTTGCTGAAAGCTTATAGAAATGATTCTATTTAAAGGTGACAGCTGCAGGATTTTATGACATGGTTGAGAAAACACTTGAAGATGCAATGTGGAACATTCCTATTTCATTATATATTAAAAACACAACATAAGAGATGATCCAACAAGATGTAAATTGAATCAAATGATACAATATCAAATATGTCACTAATCCCCCAGAGGGGAAACTGAACACTGCCATATAAATAAAACAGCAACAAGTGCAAGAAGTCTCAAGAAGTGCAGAGAGGGGAGAGCATAGCAGCAAATCAATACACAGCTATTTTTATTCATGAGTGCCTACAGTACAACAGCCAGAGTCAACATTGTCAATAGCATCATCATCATCATCATCATCATCATCATCATCACAGGCCCCTGTACACAGCATCATTGTCATCAAAATATGTCCCATATTTAACACCATTCCTGGGTTTTATTTGAAGTTAATATATCACTAACAACATATATTTGTGGTTTTAATTATTATGAATCATATCAATATAGTATAATAGCTTCTCTCTCAAGATCCTCTCTGGAGCAGAATTAAAGAAGTCTCATTAATGACGATGAGCTTTTTTCCTGTGAACACAGAGACCTTGTTATAATCAAAAAACAATTTAAATCCCAGACCCAATACCTTTGTAAGATATTGGACCTTTAACAACCCAGATATTTGTGAGAAATGAGGATTTCACACAGATGATATTTACAAATTGGTTGTTTTGTTTGACCAATTGTCCAATAACCAATTTGCAACCTTATCAAACAACAAACATTTCCAAAGCTTAAACCTGTGAGGATTTGACAACTTTGCTTTCACTTTCTCAGTTAATCCACTAATTGTTTAAGCATCTTAGTTCCACATTGTGTCACACTGCCTGTTGTATTTTCCATTACATAGAACTAATATTAATAATTGTGCATCTGAGAGACAGTTGCTCTACCAGACTCATTTACCTGCCACTTCTCTGTAGAGGTTTTTTAGTAATTAGTTATTTAATTGATAGTATTGGAATCTGAACATTGACAGGAGACATTTAAGACGGACAAGCGTCTGATATGTTAAATGAAAACGTTAAATGTTATTTCAGCTACCATGGAGTCTAAAGGAGAAAATACTGAGCCTCTATGGAGCTGGTGAGGTTTGTAGTTCAGGCACCGTGTGGTAATGACACTCTTTGATTTGCCCCATCAACTATAGCATCTAATCAAAGCTTAATCCATACACAACATCCTGTAGGAGCAGGTGGACTTTAATCTGCTAGTGAAATTAAGCCTTCTGTTAAACATCTGCTGTGTTTATCTTTTAATTAAAACCTAAGAGATAGTTCACTACATTAATACCTCATGTACAGTGCAGATGCAATTACTGTAGTGAACCTGTGTGTCCTTGTTTAGCAGGGATAAGCGCTGTCCTATTCTGGTACAATTCCTACAAACAGGCTTTTCTGATTTGAGAGGCTCTGCATCGCCATGGACAGTAAATGCATCAACAAAGAATATTTTCTTTGTGTGTGACTTTGGCAAACAAGTCTGTCACTGTTGTGTACACACACACACACACACACACACATACACACACACACACACACACACACACACACACACACACACACACACACACACACACACACACACACACACACACACACATACCAATACCAATATGCAGATGGATACTGTACCTCTTTGAAGACGGGAAGCAAATAATAATATGATTAGACACCCGAATGCTTATAACAACTATTAGAGGAACACACCAATAATGCTCTTAGTTGATTGGCAATTGGTGATATAAATTTAAAATATACTAACTTCTGGAAACTGCATTAAAAAATGATTTACAGATAACCGGGTAGGAAAATGTGTTTTTGCTAAATAAGTGAAAGAAAAAATATCTCACAAATGAATGTGCTTTGGACTAAATATTGCCCTAATGCAACCCTGCTTATTTATTTGCAGCACTGACTAATGTCCTTAACAAGTTGTCAGTGATATTAAAGGGAGAACTAGTTTGCTGTGAATGGTCGAGCAAAATCTCAGATGCTTGACCAATTTATATTATCACAGATTATACATGGTCATATCACCCAGCTCAATGCTTGCAGTGCATCAGTTACTCTGATTCCCCTTTGAATAGTATTCGTGCTTCCTTTCATGGTTGGGAAACTGATTTTAACACAATCTGAACATTGGATCTGGATTGGATTGGAGGAGTCTTACTTATTATGCAATATGGCTAATTTCATTAGAATTTAAATGCCAAAGGATGAAAAAATGTAAATTTTACTGTATGTCTTAAAACACTTTTAACATATTTTTTCTTCTTTCTTTACACTGCAGTGCCGTCCTAATGAAGCTCCTCGCTTTCATGGGAACTATTGGATATTGGAGGAAAAACAGCCAAAACTACCACTACACAATTCTGTGTGTTTGTAGACAGTTGTTTGTTGTGTCCAGAAGTGAAATTATTTTTTCAAATTATTCCGTGTGCACTAGTCTCGTGGGCATTACCAGCAGCCATGGTTCTGTCTATTTCTTTTTCTTTTTTTTTTCATCCCATTGCAATAACATATGATCTATCTATGAGCCTAGAGTGCTAAAGAAAGAAAGAAAGAAAGAAAGAAAGAAAGAAAGAAAGAAAGAAAGAAAGAAAGAAAGAAAGAAACTTTTCTCTAATGTTTCAGAATGTGTGCTTCAACATCTTAAGCCGTCATCCTTCAAATGCAACTGAGAAAAGAAAATCCCTTTTTGGTTGAAATGCTCAGACCATTTTATTTTATTCCAGTCAGACATTGGTTTCAATGAAAAAGTGTTGCGAGTTTTGACCTTGTGGCATCACTCTCTCTTTTTTTTTTTTTTTTTTTTTACAAAACTCACTTCAGTACTTTACTACTTTAAATCACCATTCAGCTCTGATCCATGCTCAAGCCAGCACTGCAGATAGAGGCTGGCTTTGTTTTGCTGTGGCCCTGTTCTGGAAGCGGATGTGGTTTGTGGTGGACAAGCCATAGCCTGTAACTTCCACTGATGGATCTTGGGATAATAGGTTAAGTGAGTAAACTGGCAGTTATGAGGTTAGGATGAGAGAAAGTGGGACGTGACAGATCCGGGTTTTGATTGCTGGATCTGAAACCTGAAACCTTAAATCTGAAAAACTTAAATAAACCAGTAACAGTGATAGAACAACACTGCACACAATGTACAAAGAATGAAAAACTAGAGAAACTAACAAGTATGTCTCACAGAGGCTCAGTCGTTCATGTGGGACCAGTGTTTTTCCAAATCTATAAATATTTTAGATTTTCAGCTCAGTATGAAAAAGCATGGATTGAATATCTGTAATTAAGGGTGTAATAAAGCATGAAGCATGAAGTTTCTGCAGACTGCCGACACTGAACTTTGAAAAGAACTAGTACCGCTGTTCTTACAATATTAGATGGTAGGAAATTTACAGTGGATCCGGAAATAGTTTGCAATTAAAGTACTGAGGGAATAAATGAATTGGGCATGAAATTGTTCTGCAGTCGCCTACAGTATATCAAAAGAATCACTTTCAACTTGGAAGGAAGCCTTGGGAGCCTCTTTTTTTTTTTTTTTTTTTTTTTTTTAAATATAATCAAAGATATGAAGTAGTGGCATTTTTCATTTTTGTTGCGGCAGAGAGGAAGTGGCAAACGAGCGATGGAAGAGAAAAAAAGAATGAAGAAAGGAATCAGTGACAGCGAGGGAGGAAATTCATCTACTGTGTATGAAAGGAGAAGAACAGAGAGCTGATACAAGAGATGCTTTGCAAAAAAAAAAAAAAAACGAAGGCATGTCTGGAGTAGACATGACTGCCTTTCATGATTTGTTGCACAGATTTTTTCTTTTGCTCTCTGATGACAAATGTTCAGCTTTGACTAGCCCCAGGTTTTGGCTCTGATGTATTGCAATTTCATTTGTGTCACAGTGCCAAGCATCTGTTTGTTTGTTGTTTTTAATAAATAACTGCTGATCTTTGTAAAAACCCAGAAGGGCATTTCACAACACTTACTGCTGTTCTAAAGGCATATTTATTGTCCTCAAAGTCATTAACAACCATCTGGATTAAAATATATTAACTTTGTGGTATGATTACAAAATATTTGTAAATGGTTTCTCGATTTGTGACTGTCAGAAATCATATATCACCTTGTTTTGTATGACACAATAGAATTTCATACAGTTAAAGGATTCAATAAAACAATATTGCATTGAACAAATGTCTTGGCAATAAACTGTACAGTTTCCCTTTAAAATGGTAGCGTATTTGTAAGGAACCTGCATTTGTGGGATGAGCAGCACAACTGAGTATGTGGGTTGTGCTCATGTAAAATTGACCAAATCTTCTCTGCCAAATAGTTTATTCTGCTGTTGCCATTTACTCTTGTTTGATGGATTGGATGATCAAAACCTATCAGTAACAAGGAGGAAACAAGTTACATTGGTCATTTTGTGCTGGTAACTCTACACAAACAGCACAGCCAAGCTGATCCCAGAAGTGTTTGGTCCCACAATCGGGTTGAGGTCTGAAAGGGCTGTTCCATTCTCTCTACTCCAAAATCTGGAGGTAGTCTCTGACGAACCCTGCTCTATAGGGTTCGTCAGCCCCAGACAGTGGAAATATGGAATCATCACAGGTTGCAGAATCACACACACACACACACACACACACACACACACACACACACACACACACACACACACACACACACACACACATATATATATATATATATATATATGTTATATAACTGCTATAAAACTGACCTTCCTTTGACAAAAGCAGAGTTTGAAGGGAAGGTAAAAATTATTATTTCAAATACAACTCATTATTTCTAACCTTGTCAATGTCTCTCTATATTTTCTGTTCAGGATAGTGTATATTTGATGCCACTCGGTACTGAGTGGCATCTGGAATCAGGTAATAAGAGACAACTGTAACAGCAGAATAAGCTGGTTAGCATTGGCAAAGAAGATTTTTCATGAGCACAACCCACATCCTCAGCTGTGCTGCTCATACCACAAATCCATGTTCCTTACATATAGAAGCATAGATAAACACAAATTTTTTAACTTTTTGTTTGATTTTTAGGTACTATTGTGTGTAACTTTGCAGTGCAGGTCTAATGTTTAAGATCGAACATGGTCCCCAACAGGTAAAACAAAGAAATGATCTTAATACATCAGAGCACTTAATTCACTACCTGCCCATTTGACGTGGCATACTTTAAAACACTTTAATTAAAAACTTTTCATAAAGTACTACAAGTGCTGCATAAACTAAGGAAATTTGAGGTCAGACAATGCACTTTAAACAGAGTATGCCAATCTTTAATTAAAAGTACACTCACTTTTAACATTGTGCTGGTTTGAGCACCTAAGTGTCAAGAGCAAGACAAAGCTCTCCAAGATGGTTAAACTGGGCAGCACAATCACGTCCTGCAACCTGAACTGTCCCATCACTGTGGCAACTGAGTCCAATGCTGAGATAGCAAAATCTTAGACGACCATATAGCCATCCCTTAAATCACGATTTTCAGGTCTCTGGGAAAAGGTTCCTTGTGCAAAGAAAAACATTGAGGAAATGATCTGCCCCTTGCTATAAAACATCCTAATCAGTAAGGACAGATACCTTCTGAAGCTAGCCTGCTGTCTCAGCACACAACACTATTTATTTATTTAAACTCTGACTCTATTGTGTTTCATATCATTTTGTTTTAATGTCAAGCAGGCCAAAGACAAATTTCTGCCTTATGGCTGCAAAATGCAGAAAATAAAGTATGTTATGTATGTTATAATATTATATGTATATAAATATAGAAAGAGTTGGAAAAGCAACAAGATGCATCATACAAAATAAACCACTAAAAAATGAGAAAGCCTTTTTGTTGAGAAAATGTATATTCTACCCTTGGCTGGACTTAATCACGTCAATGCCTGTACAAATAAATATGATCATGCTTTTCATCGTCTTGAAATAGGACTCGTTACATCATTCTGCTTAATGAAGCTTCTTTGTCCAGTGATTTTCTCTTCAAGGCAATGTGGTATCTTACCTATATAATCTATATTCTACTACATAGGTTACCACATGTATTATATAGAGTTTGGGGTATACTGGCAATTTATGCACCTCATTCAGGCTCCTCACTTAAAATTGCTGACATGCTCTAACAACATTATGTTTATTCCTCGTTTAAAAGTTACCATATGTAGATCAGTAAAGGTTTCTCATACAATTCAGAAGTCATTTAGTCATTTTGAAAATATGCCAATAATAGGGACATTTTGAAATTATGTCCCTAATGTTTTTAGTTTTAGGGATGAATATAGTGCATTAAATAAAGTGTGGTTTAGGATTGGAAGACTTTATTTGGCTGGAAGATAAGCCGCTCCTCTTTGAATATACTTCATTTTCTGCACCCAAGAGCCACTCTTCTTGGCACTTTCTTTCTCTAAATTTGAAGAACGTCTCTCTGTGAATTTTAATATATATTTTTTGGGGGGACATCGCATATTCTATTCAGTTGCAGATTTTTATCTCTAATGAGTTAACTTAACTTATTGAAAGGAATATTAGGAGTAAAGCCTTTAGCATACAGAAGTGTATTCCGATCTGTAAGTTTGCTATAAAGAGTGCAGGAGAAGACATATTTATATTGAGAAAATTCATTTCTTAGGGGCTATATTTAATTGTGAATCTCAGGCCAGCAAAATTACAATTATAAACTTAAAAATTTGAAAAAACATGCAAATTTGGGAAAAAAAATCATCATCACTATTTAGACTTCATAGAAATCCAAATAGAGTAGGAGGGTTTATTTTGTGGTTTGTAGCATTTGTTATTCCAGGTGACATTTTATTGACATCCTTTGTCTGCTCATTAGAGGACTGAGTGGGAGCATGTAGATAATGAAAAAGATATGGCCAATGATTGCTTGTGCCAGAAAGGTAGGTCTGAAACCATTTGAGTCTGATATTGAAATGGTGGTGTGGAGGTGCTCTAGGAAAATGATGTGACTCACAGTTTCAAATGCAGCAGTCAGGTCCAGGAGGATTCTGTATCAGTCATCAGCAGGTTATTCATCACTCTGAGCAGAGATGTTTTTGTGCTGTGATGATGGACATCAGAGAGTGAATTTAGTTGACCTTGAATCTAAAAAGGTAAATGAAGCTGTTGTATTGCACTTCTGTATCCTCAGTAAATCAGGATGGTTGTGACTTCAGGAGATGGTTTATAGTTTAAAATAGCCTTTTAGGATTGCCAGGGTTTTTCTTGATTAAGCCAGAATAAAACCGTGAGCAAGCCTGTTAAAGTAGGCCTTTAATGCTCAGAGAAAGGCAGTTTATGAACAGATAATACACTACCTTGGGTCCCCAGTAATACACCCGGCACTGAAGTTGATTGGATAAACAGTTCTGCAGATATGTGAAGGACAGTCAAACACACATATGGTGTTGTAGTTGATTGATGCTGCTACAGTGCAACCTGTTGACCAAATTGTACAAATTGTCATGGTCACTCAGACATTATATCTAAACATGATGCCAGATGTTGTTGCAACAGCATAAAACATTAAGAAGTATAATATAATATAAATAATATAATAATATACATACAAAATAGTACATTTTTCCGCCTTGGTCCAGAGATGTTCTGTGCAAAATTTGGTGATGATTGTTTAAAATTTGTGATAATGCCGTGGCCTGTGGCTTGTATGGAAGTGATTTGACGGAACCCACAGAATCCAAGAAAAAAATGGCACCACATTCTACTAGGGGTGTGATGAGATCTCATGTGACGAGATCTCACAAGATGTGATTGCGAGATTGCTCATCGCGTTAAAATTCTTATTTATCCAGCAAGCAGCCAGAATGACGGAAAACACAGGTATTACTATTGACGACGCCCCCGTCGCTTTTAAATCGTTTGTTTGGCAGCATTTTGGGTTCCCGGAAGAAATGATAAATGGTAAGAGAGTGACTGATAAGACACGGACAATATGCAGACACTCAATTTGTAGAGGAAGAAGTTCATTAAAAGTTAACGCTTACAGAGTTATAAAATCCATGTGCAACTCAGTTAAATAAAAGTCTGTTGTCCAGGCATTCATATAGTTTTCTTAAAATCTCATCTCGATCTCGTGAACCCAATCTCGTGTCTCGTCTCATCTCGTGAGCTGAGTGTGTCGTCACACCGCTACTGTCACAGCCACACCAGGCTCTCCATCGACCACACCCACTCTCCACTCCACTGAAAACATGGCTTCTAACAGGCCACACCTGTCACCCTCGTTATGCCCCACACCTGTGGCTTCATCCTAATTGCCAACCCTACATAAACCCTGCAGTTTGTTCAGTCTTTGTCTGGCTTCACCGTGAGCTCCGCAGACATTTGCTCAGGCTCCTCTCCGGCCGCAGCTCCTGTAGAAGAAGTGTTTCAGTTAAGTCACGTCAGCTTTTGTGTTTGTCTGTTAGACATTTGAAGTTTTTGGATTTTTGGCCTCCACCTTATTTTTCCTTTTTGTTTCCTGATTTGAAGCTGACTTTCAATAAAACCTTGAACACTGACTTCTCCACGCCTTGAGTCTCTGATTGCTGACAGCTACATTCTACACTACACTTGCTCACATGCCTAGCAATACACCTACCCCATACCCAATGACTTACGTGATACCTGATGACAATGAAATACTTTAATTAAAAATGATTTTGCTAAAAATTTCACAATTTTAAAAATAATTTCAGGTCTAAATTTCTTCTAACATCTTCTTACTAACACTTTCTAAGGCTACATCCAAAATTAAATTACCCTCTGCTGCCATTCTTGATGCAGAGTTATCAACAATGTCGCTTTACAGACTGGTACATCATCATCAGATGGATGTCTGTCAGTCCTGGTTCATCTATAGCCTGTCTGTCCATGGGAGTGGACAGGCTCCCATGGAGTTAGGGTTAAACCCTTCCTTGCCAAGAAGGAGGGTCTAAGGACAGGGGATGTCTGAGTCACTTTGGATAGAATTTTGTGAAGCACTTTGAGACAACTGTGTTGTAATACTGGGCTATATAAATAAAAGTGAACTGAATTGAATTCTGTGTTTCGTCGTCTTGCTGCACACTCCCCCGTTTACGATTGGGTCCTTGGTGTCCAGACTAAATTGCAGAGTGAAGTGGATTTGTGTGCAATGAAGGATGAGTATACCCAGGCTACAGGTGGAGAGTCCTGGAATAAAGTAGCAAAATATTAGTTATGTTCTGCCCTCATTAAATAAATTTCCCTTTCCTTAATTAGACAGACAGATGACTCCCTCCACATGCTGGTCAGATTTGCAGAATTTATTCACTGACAGCATGCAAAAGGTGTAAAACTACAATAAAGAAAGAAAATAAGATATACAATCAGCAAAATATATATCCAAACACATCCCCAAGCATACAGTCTACAACTAACCTAGCAAGCTAATAACTAGCATAATCTGTGAAAAGCACAATGCCAAATAATTACCGACTGTTACTTAAGTAAAATTACAAAATATACAAAAATACACATCTAATATGTTAACACAAACAATATTATTCACATATACTTACAGACGATGCTTCTAAAAATGATCTCAAAGAGGATGAGGTTGGATTTATCAGCTGCTCAGTCTATTCAATTTCAATTCAATTTTATTTATAGCCCAACATCACAACACTGGGCTTCACAAAATTCAGTCAGTGACCCAGACATCCCCCGTCCTTAGACCCTCCTTCACGGCAAGGAAAAACTCCAAAACCCAGTGGGAAAAAGGAGAAACCTCTGGGAGAACCACAGTGAAGGAGAGATCCACTCCCATGGACGGACAGGCTGTAGATGAACCAGGACTGACAGACATCCATCTGATGATGATTTATCAGTCTGTGAGATGTAAAAATGCTTCAGTCTGTAGAGAATCAGGGGCCTTGATGAGTCGCATCAGGAGTCTACCATGCCAAACTCTTCTTTATGTAACAGGGCATACAAGGAGAATTCCTATAAATGTCACATGACTAACTGAATTTCAACATGACTGCCCAAACCCCAAAAGAAAAGACACCACCTAGCTGGAGGAGAACACAAATGCATCAATTCCTTTTAAAATGAACCCAGTCCAGTTAGTTAACATAATATATAACAGTGGTTTCCCAATCAACTAGCTACTCATTTGATTAGGGGTTTCTCAAGAACTGGCTACTAAATAATGGCTGACTAGCAGTTTATTCTTCATTCATTCCCCAAGTGTTACCAAAGAGTCTTTTTGGGAATAACATCACATTACTATTTTTTTTTAAATAACACAGAAACACTTCCTGATGCATACTGATGCAAGAGTGTGTGTGTGTGTGCAGACACTTGTTGGACCTACACAATTAAAGAAATTAATGATGCTGGGCCTCAAACCAGGGCCTCATGTCTTTGCAGCGGCCCTTGTAGCATCAGTGAAAGTCTGATTCTGTCAACAGATGGCTCAAGCAGGGGTTCAGACAGACTCATTTGTTCCCCTAAACAAAGTTGTCGCCACCAACCGGCGGATTACTGACACCAGACCTCCATTAGTGTAGTTTAGTGGTCTGGGCGGGAGACAGAACGTGAACTGACGTGGCAAAACGAGCAAAAAGGACATCCATCTGTTCTTTCCCTCTTGTGTTACAGTGAGTGCATCCATCCATCATTTGCTCCATCCACCCTGCTCTCCATTATTTATGAGACATTAGCTCTGTATGTAATTAATTGGTACTGTTAATAGCAAATGCATCAAGTTAACGATTTTTAATTAAGGAGATGTTTTGGTGTTGTTGATTAGACCTGCAGGGCACATATCTGCTGTGGTTTATGTAAACTGTCAAGCCTGCTTTTGTCTTCATTTAACGAGCTAAGTCATGGTTGAGGCTGCAATACTAAAGGTAATGCAGCACAAGGGTCTGTTTAGTCCTGGTAGCAGTTTATGTATCTGTGTATTTCATATGTCAGATGAAACGAAAGTGGTAAGAGCAGACATTTGCTGTCATACTTCTTCAAAAAAGTGGCAAAACCCATTCATTTGGTAACCATCGGAAGAGCCCTGTCATGACTTGCTCTGCTCACGGTGGCACACGCCTTGATTTTTTTTCTTTCGCGATGCTCAGCAGGAATGCTCTGACCTTTAGTAACAGACAACCAAATAAAAGACTGCACACAGACACCATGATGACTCTATACCTCTTTCTCACGTCTCCAGGGACAAATTCGGATTCTTTTGCTACAGATCAAAGACTCCTGTCAAATACTATCACATCTGGGAACGCTGTATTTAACCTTTCAAAACTGAAAGCCTGAGGAAGGTATACAATAAGAACGGACTCATGTCTCCAGCGGCAAGAAAGTAGCATTTAGGCTGGTTGTATGAGATTAGAGATCCCTTCCAGACATGTTTAAAGGTATGTATTAAATACTTGAATAACTCCTGAACTCTTTGAATTACATTTTGAATAATAATATGTCTACTTTAGGCAGATGAATATGAAAACAACCTTTTATATGAAACTGTGCAACAACAGTCTGCACAGTAAAGCTCATACAGAGCATCATACATACATATTGCACACAGTGGTGCTTTGGGTAGCCTCACAGCAAGAAGGTTGCAGGTCCAAGACTTTGGTCTGGGACCTTTCTGTGTGGAGTTTGCATGTTCTCCCTGTGTCTGCGTAGGGTTTCTCCAGGTTCACCAGCTTCCACCCACATCCAAAAACATGCTGAGGTTAATTGGAGACTCTAATTTACCCATAGGTGTGAGTGTGCTCCATGATAGAATAGCAACCTGTCTTGGGTGTATCCCTGCATCTCACCTGAAGTACGCTGGGATTGGTTCCAGCAGACCCCAGTGACTCTAATGAAGAATAAGAGGGTATAGAAAATGACTTACTGACATATGGAGAGTAGAAGGGACTTTAAAGTTAGCCAATTTTTTGCTTTAATGTATCATAAGATTTGACTAAGATTCTTTCTGCCACCTGGAAGATCTCCCGGGAAAATAAATACTTGATTTAGGGCACAAGATTAAATTAGACAATAGATTAAAACAAATAGACACATATAGGCTTTCAAATGGACAAGTTACAATACAATAGAAAAACTCAGGCTTTCTCTCCACATGTTTTCTTCCAGCTTTATTCCCCCTCCAGCTTGAAGCCAGCCCCTTTAGTTACGTGTTTGTGAAGCAATAATGTTACTCAAATTAATGTTATGTTATGACTTTGCAGTACAAATCATTTGAATAAAATAGCTTTTGCCTGTTCCTAAATTCAATGTCACTAGCAAGGACCCCACCATCTACAGACTGTGGCTGAATGATTTATATAACAACGATGATGTGCATGGTACTTCTGTCTGTTGGCTGCACTGTGGGGAAGCTTCGAGCGGGAGTCCACCATATCACCTGGCAATGACAGACCCTCCCCCCAGGACCCTGAGGAGAGGATGAAAGCTAAGAGGAGAGAAAGAGGGAGGGAGGAGCACAGAATGTGAATGAAAGGAGAAGGATATTTATGAAATGCCAGACGAGGTGCGGTTAAGGTGTGGTCCAGCTCCTGAAACTTTGCTAGATAAGCTTCAAATTAAACAAAGACAATTTTAATTTACCTCTTCAGTGAACACGCTCCATTCTTCTCTCTTATTTCCAAAATAATTTTGATTATTTCTTCCTGAGTTAGGCGCTGAAGAAAATGGAAAGCAAGTGTTGTGTCAAAGTTTGTTTCTCATTATATTTCACCGATGGGTTGTCTTTCTGTTACTGTCTGTCTCCCGTTGCTAGAGATTGACAGTTTTGTAAAGATTTTGTAAATGTTTCCCCTTACCTCTGTGTTACATACAGTGTTCCAACCTATTTAGATGCCTGTTCATTTTGTACCAGCTTCCTTAGAAATAAATACACTTCATTAGATCATGTCCACCTGCATTTAGGGTCTACGAAACCTCCTCCCAATACACAACTATGGAGCCTGACCAAGATATGGATCCAGCAAGGAGAAACCCCTACTTGGGGACCTGTCTGGCATGGAGGGGACCTTGGTCTGCCAGATGGGCCACAAAGTTCACATCCCAGCTGAGCTCCTGCTTCAGCCAAGAGGGAAATGATTTCTCTTTTTTAATGGTTCTCTCAGTGGATCCACCTCCCAGAGTATCCGCTTCCCAGGGCACCTGCTGGGCAGCAGTGCCCTCCTGTCCTGGAGGCTGGACAGGTTGGGTTGTGTAAAGGAAAACCTAATATATGTTTATGGGAAAAATGATTTCCATACAACACTTCATCTGTTGTTGTTTTTTTGACTGAAGCACAAACATCTCTTGGAAATACTGGGGTTAGCTTTGAAAAGTTATCTACAATTTCACATCCCGCTAGTGTTAGATTCATGGGCGATTCCTACACAAAGTCCATACAAACTATTTCTAGTAAGTAAACTGATATTTATAAACACAGTGAGATGGTTCACACCTCACATTCTACAGACCAGGTGCAGCTACATGTATTTGTGATGAGGTGGAGATAAAATATATATATACAGTGTGAGACTTTTTTTTTCTGTTTTGGTTGCCAGCTGCACTGTTTGTGTACATTGTTGCATTAAGACCGATCTGTAAAATTCCAGGAAAAGGCGCTTTAATCTTCTTTGAGTAAATAATTTTCTCATTCTTTGAATAAAGTTAGGCGACAATATTGTATTTTGCTGTTAATAATATTTTTAATGTATCCTAAAATGGGTTTTCAGAGGAGGATCAGACATCCTGTATGAAAACAGCTGGATAAGGGCGGGTCTTCATCCATTTAAGGACAATTATGGGAGTGGAAATGAAACTAATACACATGCATCCGGTTCCACGATGACAGATATAAAGCAAAACCATGCTGGTGCACGGCTTTATAAATCTGCCCAAAAGAATGCGTGTGCATTGTCCCGGCTTTGTGCATGCACACAGTTTTAGTCATGAATCTACACAGAGTTTTTTATGCATTTGGCCCCAGGTCTGTTTAGCTTAGAGTGCAGCTCTGTTCTGTTTTCCTTTGGCTCAGCTGGATCATAGCGTGAGCTGTGGGCTTTTCATCTGTGTCTCTGTGCAGTAGCTCTGTGCCTGCCTGTTTTTTTTCCTTCCTCCAGTGCAGCAGTAGTAGCAGCCTATTTGAAGACAGTTGGTGCATATCAATCAGGACACAGGGTGCTTAAGACCACATCCCTTTATCTCTTGCTGTTGTTGATACATGCAGATGCATCACTAATGAGAGAAACTGTGCTGCCTGGTGCTACCGATTGCATTTACGAATGGAGTGAAAAGCAGTGCTCTAAGTTTGAGATGATAATAGTGCTGTCAGCCTGTGTGGGAGTAAGTATTAGGGTTAGCTGGTGAAAAAGGCACTGTCTTGTTGGTAAATGATGGCTGTGCATGGCAGCGTGGTCACGACCAGGAACAGTCAGCAGTTTCCAGAATGTTCTGTGGTGTTGGTCTGTGGAAGTGGATGCCTCGACTCCCACCACACCCTCGTGTGTGTCTGCAGGGCTGTTTGTCTTTTCAGTTTCAGGAGCATCAATGTTTAACTCAAAGAAGCTTTTTTTTCTTTTCTTTTTTTTTCCAAGTGAGAGCACATTTCTGAGCTCCGCTTTCATGCTTGAATGTCTGATTCTTGAATTATGCACCCAAGCCTGATTTGCTCTAAAACAAAAACTTAGTTGGATGTCCTTGCTCCTGGGAAGCGACGCGAGCCACAGACTTTAAGTAGAGGTGCAGACGTCATACATGCAGTTCAGTCTGTGACTCAGCCATGTTGCCAGCATGGTGGCGGCTGTTTATCCCAAAAGCGGTGGCCGTGGTGGGAAACCTTTTGACCACATTTGTGTCTACGTGCGTCATTCAGGGTCCTGCATCATTTATGCTGCACCTCAAATGAGAGCCTTCTCAGTCTAAATAAGGGCTACTGACTCTTATGTAACCAAAGTCCAAGTGTGCAATAACAGCAGGCTGAGTAGAAGAGACACAAGTTGTTCATATTGTTCTGAAAATATCACAAGGGCGTCACTCTGACAGACTCCATGACTTCACTGAGATAGATGGTGATATAACCGATTTAACAGGAACAGCAGTGTCCTTTCTCGGTAGATTGGCTGCTTGAACATCCCCACTGAAACTATATTTAAACTGAAACAGACATTCAGGCCATTTCAAACATTGATTAACAAATTATGAGTAACTGGACACATGATTAACTACAGAGCATGAGGCCAAAATACTGCTGTATCTTGTTTCCTCTGTTAGCATCTATTTCACTAATTTTGCTGAGGAGCAAATGTAAAGTTAGTCTTGTGACACCAGGGGATCAGAGATCTCTCTGTCTGATCCTTTAGGGATCCTTTTTGCTCCTTTTTCCTCCATAGTGTAACCAGTGAAACATTTTCTGCATATCATCTCTGCCCCAATATGAAGCTCCATCTTAAAGACCTTTTTTTAAACTGTCTTTCAATACAGTTTTTTAGCAATTAAAGCTGGGGGATTGTTGTCAGTCTCCTGTGGAGCATAGCCTTTAGAGACTGACTTGTTAGTCTAATGCTAAATGAGCGGCTAATGGGTCTTGGAACAACAAATGTAGCTGCAGGATGCTGGTTTAATATGGTAATTCTGTGAATGAGATAAATAAGGGGTAGCTGCCAGCAGAATCTTGACCAGATCACACAGACAACAATTACATCACTTAGCAAAACAAAGCGCCAGGAAGCAGAAGCTGGCGGCAGTTATATTGATGACATTATGGATATGAGGACACATTGTGTCAATAGGCTTCAGGACAGAAAAGTCACTATCAGAGAGCACAGTTACAGTTTTTAAAACCATATATTTTAATAATAAACTCCCTTACATTGGTTCAAGAGATATTTTGTAGTTATTTGCTATTCTTCCTTTAATTTCCTAACTTGTTTTATTCAATCTGCACCAATCAAATTTTATGTAATAAGAAGTGAATCAGCCCTCCTGAGCTGCCACCTCATTGTGGGCTTTGTGTGTTAAAATGATCCAAGGGGCTTTGTTTTGAGGGGCTTTAAGCCCCTAGTAGAGTCTACCATGGTAATCAGGTCCTAGGTGAGGGACCAGAAAAAGTGCAGCTCAAAACTCACTGGCTCTAGGGATGTGGAACGTCTGCAGGGTGCAAGGAGGTTTGCCCAACCAGTTTACATGTGTTTTGTAGACTTGGAAAAGGCATTCGACTGTATCCCTAGGAGGGGTGGGGTGTGCTCTGGGAGTATTGGGTACTGGACCTGTCCAACTCTTCAGCAAGGGTTGGACTCCACCAGGCCTGCCCTTTGTCACCAATTCTGTTTATAATCTTTATGGACAGAATTTCTATACACAGCCAGGGCATTGAGGAGGTGTTTGATGGCCTCAGGTTGGTGGTGGTTCGTAGCCAAATGTGAAGAGGCTGGTAGGAAAATCAGCACCTCCAAATCTGAGGCAATGGTTTTCATCTGGAAAAGGGTGGAGTGCAGCCTTCGGGTCAAGGATAAGATCTTGCCTAAAGTGAAGTAGATGAAGGGTCTCAGGGTCTTGTCATGAATGAGGGAAGGATGGAGCAGGAGATTGACAGGTTGGACCAGTGCAGTGTTTGGAGAGATGTAGGCTCTGCACTGGTTCGTCATGGTGAAGAAGGAGCTGAGGTGAAGGGCAAAGCTCTTGATTTATCAATCAATGAGTTTCCTCCATCAAGAGGAGCCAAATGAGGTTGCCATCTGGGCGCCCCCCTGCTGAGGTGTTCTTGGCACGACCCTATGGGAGGCGACCCCAGGGGAAGATCCAGGATACACTGGAGAGACTATGTCTCTCAGCTGGCCTGGGAACTCCTTGGGGTTTCCCTGAAAAAGCTGGACAAAGTGGCAAGGGAGAAGGAAGTCTGGGTCTCTCTACTTGGGTTGCTGCCCCTGTGACCCTACCTGGATGGATGGATGGATGGATGGATGGATGGAGAAGTGAATCATATAGAGAGAAAGTAATTCCAACTTCTAGTTACTTTACAGAAAAATTATGTATGGTGGCCAGTGGTGAGGGAATTATCTTTTGATCCTATCTAATTTGTGCCATTCGATTACAATTAATTCAGCTTTAAATGTGCAGTGTCTACGATTTAGTGGCAATTAGCAGCATTTAGATTGGCAGAACTGGAATATAATACTTATAATTATGTTTTAATTGGTATATGATTCAATCTAAATAAGACTTTTTGTGTTTTTAATTACCTAGAGATAGAGCCTTTTGTATCTACATTGGGGGTCATTTTCCCTCCAAGAATACTATTAGGAAAACTACAAAAGTTAAGTATCAAAATATCACAAGCAGGAATATTCTAGAACCAATGGTCACTCTTTCAAGGAGAATGAGTAAAAGGGAAGACAAACTCTCAAAAAAATACAAAACTGACTTGACGTGACCTGAGAAGAGGCATGGGATGACATAGAGACATGGACGAAACAAGACAAGATGAACTGGGGCAGGACAAAGGGAGACACAGACTATATATATATACAAGGTAACAGGAAACCAGTGGAATCAATCAGGGAAGAGCAGACAATCAGACTAGTGCACATGTGTCAAACTGCAATCCAGAAGGGCCGGTGTGGGTGCAGGTTTTTGTTCCAACCAAGCAGGAACACACCTGATTCTACTAATCAACCACTAGAGGCCTTGATAAGGACCTTCATTAGTAGAATCAGGTGTGTGACTCCTTGGTTGGAACAAAAACCTGCACCCACACCGACCCTTCTGGATTGCAGTTTGACACCCCTGGACTAGTGGGAGCACACAAGAGAAAGGAAGTTAGCTGAATGAGAAGAGAGAAGGATGTCAAAATAAAACAGGAAGTCATGACAAAGACAAGACAAAAACCAAACAGAATGTAACATGACATTTTGGAAGTGACAAGTAGCCCAGAATGGACAAAACCAACAATGGTGAGAAATACAGCTTTTTTTGTTCTCCATGGCATGGAGAACAATGGCCGCTTTAGGTTCTCCTACATGCTTGGGATTTCTCAGTTGGTTGCAATCTGCATCCTTACCACTAGATGCCACCAGAAACTGGATAACTTCAAAGACTTAAATTAAAAGAAAAAAAAAAAAACAATTACACAGTATCAAGGTATCCACAATAGAGATGAAATGTAACAGGCGTGCAACCAGAGCTAATGCTAATGTTTGCTCTGCTTACTTCTCTGATAACATAAGATCCAGACAATTGATGATTAAAACCCTTCATCTGGCTAAAATAAAATGAAAAAAGATGTGGCCTAAAACTGGTTTAAAAAAAAAAATCAAGGTTACAGTGGATATCCACAACATTGATACATGCCCAGAGGGTTAGGCAGCCTGGTCCCTTGTTGAGATTAAAACTTATATTAAAATTATTTGTCAAAGTTTAAAAATTGTTGGAAACATTTTGGATAAGGAAAGTATAAACCTCAACAAAACATCTACATCCTTTTTTGACCTTTTAATGTGTAAAAGTAATACGTTGGGCCTTTAAACTGTTGTGTTCAGCCTTTATTTTATCCTTTCCTCTATGTACTATTCTTTCATTATTCTTCATCCACTAGTTTACAGTATTTTTCCAAATAACCCCACATGCAATTGAATCAATTCAATTACCCATGTGTCCCTTTGTAATAACACTGATTAAGACGAAACAAAAAAGAAAAATCAAGCCTCTTTCCTGCCTACCTTTCAGTCACAGGTTCAGAGATGGCTTGAAGAACTGGATTGGAGCAGCACTGACAACGCTACACACTGAAGACTGAACAAACAGCTCTGTGCTGTCACCACCTGCCGCTGCCTCACAAGGAGAATCCAGCTCGGGGAACTTCAGTAGGTCCAGAAAACCTCCGTGCACCAAGAAACTCCTTGATAACCTCTCAACTCTTGGAATAGGCTGCTGTCACCTAGCTGGTAATTACCTGCCAATCAGGGCAGAAGATGGACCCGTAGAGGAAATGGGGGTGGCAGTCAAAGATCAGGCCTCGCCACGGGGACAGAGAGGGAGAAAAATATGAGGAAGGGATCGAGGGCGAGGTACGTGGGGGAGCAGAGACAGAGAGGCTCGTAATGAGGCCCTGGAAACAGAAACAGCTGTCAGAGCAGCAGAGGTAGACTGAGGCAGTCGGGCTGGAAACACACACAATTGTTCCTCATCTGTGGATGCCAATTTGGGGGCTTTTATTTGGGCTCCATTTAAGGTCTATGATGCTGTACACTTTCTGTTGTACAAGACAAACTGCAAAGGATACAGCAGTGCTCGCTGTTGTTGGCCAGATGATTAGAAAGGAGATGAAAAGAAAAGAAAAAAAAGTGGAAACACAAACTACAAACTGGGCTAAATCTCGGAATAATGTTTTGATATTAAAATGAGACTATTTTAGGAAACATGAGTTAATATCATGAATGGTCACTGATGACATTGTGTTTGTACCAGCCGGCTTCCTTTCAGCCATACTGTGCAGAAAAGAAAGCAGCGTCTCCTCTTTGAAGGCCCTGTTGATGTGCAGCAGCACCACATACTGTTGTTCTGTCAGATTCATTATTTAGATCCAAACATTAATATTGCATTGCTCGTAGTTCCTGGAGTGTTGATCCCAACTGCGCATCAACTTTGACTTTCAGCAGGTTTACATTGGTTCGTATAGGAAATTGAAGATCCAGTATTGTTTTGAAATAAGCATTTCATGGCTGCACAGGCAGCGGAAAACAATGAAAAACATGTATTCAAACACAAGAAAGTGAACTTTTGCAAAATAAGAAAATGCTATACATGAAAAAATTGCAAACAGCTCCTCTACGTTTGAAATAATAATGTCAGATTGCACTTTTCCTGCAGGAGTTTAAAAAAAACAACAACAGATGACACACACTTGTCTCCGCATCACACAGGTCACATGAAACAGGAAAAAGGCGTCCATAAGACAGAGATATAAATAATGAATAGTTGTTCCTGTCCTGTCCTCAGTGACACAGATTTGCCTCCAGCTTTCACACTTACCTTTGACATATGAAAACTGAAAACAGTACTGTGTTAAAATACCAACACTGGGGTCACATTGAAATAAATATTGTGCTGCTGCCTGATCAGAGAGCTTATGTCCACGAAGGTGCAGGGCTGCCATGGTGACGTTGGCAAATGCTTGAGGGCAGTGTTGTAGTCGGGGTCATACATGTGTACATTTTTTTCTGGTGATGTTTGCATATACTGACCTCTAAGGATCAACTAGATCAAACTACATATAATATAATTCTATACAGTGATTCTGTGTTGTAATTAGTGCATTATTAGTCAGTCACTTGGATTCTATGATTATATTTCCTAGGGGTGTGACGAGACACTCAGCTCACGAGACGAGACGAGACACGAGATTGGGTTCACGAGATCGAGACGAGACAAAATTTTAAGAAAACTAAATTACAAATTATATGAATGCCTGGACAACAGACTTTTATATAACTGAGTTGCACATGGATTTTATAACTCTGTAAGCATTAACTTTTAATGAACTTCTTCCTCTACAAATTGAAACTAAAATAAAATGTTATAAAAGTTAAAATATATAGAAAAAAAATTATACATTTGTCCTTTTTTCAAGTGCAAACAATATGTGCAAAACAAAAAGTTCTTCTCTGTCAGCAGCAGTTTTGAGCTATGGTAGTGCTGTAAATGTCTCTGCATTGTGCTCGTATTTGCCGCGCTGTACGGCATTGTTTGCATACAGTGTCTGTATATTGTCCGAGTCTTATCAGTCACTCTCTTACCATTTATCATTTCTGCCGGGAACCCAAAATGCTGCCAAACAAACGATTTAAAAGCGACGGGGGCGTCGTCAATAGTAATACCTGTTTTCCGTCATTCTGGCTGCTTGCTGAATAAATCTCATGAGACAGAATTTTAACGCGACGAGTAATCTCGTCAAATCACATCTCATGAGATCCCGTCGCACGAGATCTCGTCACACCCCTAATATTTCCCCATTCCAGACAATAATAGCCTTGTGTTGGTCAGCATTTAAAAGATCCGAGTAGTGTTTGATGGCAGAAGACAAAAAAGATGCAAAATTGATGAAAACTAATGAAAAAACAGAGTCGAAAAAATCTGGAACTGTGAATGTTAGGTAAATAAAAAACTTTGAATTTTTTTTTTTTAATTTAGATATTTGTTTTTGGAGAAAATTATATGGTCATGTAACAATTCTCACAATGTTATGTTGCAAGGTGAAATCTGGTGAAAAAAACAACAACACTAAAACCTGAAATGTGAAGTGCTATTTATTATACTGTACGAAGGCCTGATCATGTGACCACAACATGTGATTGTGCCGTTGCTGTTATAAAACATCTGGACCCCTTTTTACTCAGGCACTTACACTGATCATGTAAGTGATGTTAGTTTGATCTAGACATATAATGCACACTTCCATGTTTTATTAGTATGCCGGGGCTCTACTGTGCTACCTCCTAATAAAACTTGCATCCTAAATTACTTTATCTCAACCAGTAAATTGGATTTTCTTTTTAACTGAGACATGGCTTAAAACTGCCGACACAAGTGCCTTTATGTTCCCCCAATTATACATTCTTCAACTCCCATAAGCTCAGTAGTAGGAGTGGTGGACATGCAGTTGTCTATAAAAAATATTTAAACCCCTCATCTCAGTGGAGAAACCTTCCAACTTTGAAGTACTGATTTTCAAAATCAATCTTCATATCCCGGCATGCTGTATTATTATCACCCTCCTAAAACCAATAGTAGTTTTTTATTGGAATTTTCTGATCTTATTTATTCCTTCATTCTCAGTTATGACCACATTTAATTGATTGCTAATTTTAGTATTCATGTTGACCATCCTGATAATTGCTTTACATCAGAATTTTAAACTGTATGTGTTCATTTTAATCTAAAGCACACTGTATCATCTCCTACACATGCCATGCTAAATTTAGTTTTCAGTCCTGGGTTTAGACATCTCTCTTCCTTTAGGGAATTTATTTCAGAATATAAAATGGTTTTATTAATTTTAAATATATAACATGCATTTCTGCTATTCCCTGTTCTAAGCAAACAGCACATGTTTTAAATAACAACTCTGCTGCAGACTTTGCTGCTACCTTCAGCTCTTAAAATGACACAGTCAATTCATTTAATAATTTATGCCTGAGAACTCTCAACCAATAGACTATAAACTAGTTTGACTTTACATGAGGTAGATATTATCATCACTTTTCCAATGTTTTTGTTGAAAAATAGAGCAACATTGGCTCACTCCTTCACCTGGGCCTCATCCTTCACTAAATTGCTATATGAGTTTATTCCCATTACCTTTAGAGCTCTGGTCAGCCTAGTGTCCAATACTAATCTCACTACTCCCTTGGCATCTTAGCACTGTGAACAAGTTTCTTTTATTTGGCCTGATCCTAGAATATTTTTTTGTTCTTTGTATTTATATTTATTTCTTTTCTATTACAGAATGATCACACACAAAAACACAAGACAAAAAAGAACAAACCAACCAAAAAAAAAATACCCTGGAACCTGGAATGCCCTGTCTCCACAAAACCTATTTATTACCGTGACATATTCAGTAATTCATTCTTTTTATCTTGTTGTTGACATGTAAACATTGTTCATTCCTCCCATTTCTCTCGACATCATTCCTCTCAGGCTCCCTCCTATGAGTTAACATTTCCATATCATATATTTCACTCACAATTTCAGCCGTCCGTCTAGTGTTGGTGGATCCACTTTCTAACATCTCTTTGTAATAGCCTTTTTTTTAAACAAACAACTCCTCTTCAACGCAAACTGAAATGTGAGGAGGTTGATGAGTAGATCCTGTAGATTGGTTAGAAAACTAGCAGCTCCATTTACTTTATCATACTACAGTACTATACATGAACTCAGTATATCACAGTCCAGAAATTTTGATAATTACCATATTGTTGTGTTCTCCAACTGTATATGCAAGTTCAAGACTATTTTGAACAGGCCTGTATCAAGCTTCTCCTTAAGAATCCTGGTCTCAATCCATCACTCCCCAAAACTAGCATCCTATCTCCAATCTAATTTACGTGGTTGCTAAGCAACTACTCAGCAGACATGAGTCAATTCAAAGAAATTGAAAATGAAATTTTCAATCTTATGTCATGTGGCGTCCCACAGGACTCAGTCATTGGTCCTACTTTGTTCAGTTTGTATCTGCTGCCACTTGACTTTCTGCAAAGTGTTGATAAAAAGAAACATTTTTAAGAATGACCTCTCTAGGAGGTCATGGCATTATCCAGACATGATCACAAAAAATTATTAGACTGAAAACTGAATATTCACTGATACTGTTACTGAACTGATAAAAAACCAGTTTATCAGAAAATCATTAGACTGGCCTTCAAAAGACATCGAGACACGATCACTCTGACTCAACTTCTCACCAGCTGATAAAGATTAAGAGAAGTTTAGACTTTCTCTCCACTGTTCAAACAGAAGATCACTGAAATAAACAAGAAGGCCTTCAAACGCTGACACTGATTGTGACCATGGCAGCGACCCGCAGAGCCGTGGGGCAGAAGGAAAGAGATGCTTTCTGTAACAACTACCCCGAGATGACCCCTAGCCACCTCCAACTGGTCTGACAACAACACCACTTAACAGAGAGACAAGTAACCAATGCTCTAAAACCACAAGAACCGACCTGGTCAAACTGACTGAGACCTCTCTTCTTCATCCATCCTGCTATCACTACTAGTGGATTCAATGCAGCAAAGTTCAGAAACACCTGCTGGACAGATTCACAATGCAAAGAACTGAGAGTTGTTTGGGAAAAGAGTCAAGACAAGGGCCAATGTAGGGGAAGAATTTAAGCCTTCAGACATCCGACTAATCATTTGAGATTGAATATAAGGTTTAATGTTTCCTCCCTGAATTATTGTCAAAGCCTGAAGGGAGTTGGTGCCCCAACAAGAGTTCTAGAGATGAACTGTACAGATAATGCCCTGCACATTGTTACACCAATGACTCCCAGTTGTCTCCTGTAGCTCTGAAAATCTGGATTCTCTGCACTGATCCCTTTCTGCCATTAAAGACTGGATGGCTTCCAAGTCTTAGTTATTGGTCCTGATCATATTTTGAACAGTGTCATGCCCACCTTTGACCACTAACAATCAACATGACATGCTTGGTTGGAAAACTGAGTTTTAATCAGTACCTCAACTTCTATCAGCATATTAAGAGTCTTGTTCAATCTTGCTGTCTAGAAATCAGAACTATTGACAAAGTCAAACCAATGCTCCCAAAAAACTTAGCTGAACAATTTATCAACACCCGAATTCCCTACTATCTAGACAACTGGCTCCCCATCTATTATAGAATCCAATTTAAGATTCTATTGATTACATATAAATCACAGCGTCCAGATCTGCTTTACTTTACATAACTTTAAACCCTTGATTCTGCACCAAGACCCTTAAAATCAGAAAAAAATGTTGTTAAAAGTTCCAGGATCAAGCATTAAACCATGCTCTTACCATTTTAGCTCCAACCATAAAACATATGATATATATTTACATAATTAACAGTGATGCGTTTCATACAGACACTAAATCACATCCTGTGTAGCAGCAAGGCAACTAAAGGTCATACACATTCACTGAATGAAAATTCTGAAAGTAAAAAGTACAAATAAAAATTAATTGCCAAATCAAATACTGTGTTTTCCACTGAAAATAATAGGCACACCTTTATTTCTGTGTATCTATTTAATACATTTTATGTTATGCTTGTACAAACACTTTATGGTATTGTTCTTTGTTAAACTCTAGATATGAAAACACTGTATGTATGCATATGTATGGGTATGTAAAGTAAATAAATGTATATACCTGACACTAGAATGAAGGGGTAGAAGTTTATAAACTTATACTTCTTCACTCTCCTTTGCCAAATCGGTATTGTTTTTTTTTCCTTTTGTTTCTTTTTCTTCTTTACATTGTTCAAAATAATCATTATTCACTTCATTTCTATTCTGACTGATTATTTTCTGCCAGCTCAGGAGGGTAAGTAAAAAACAAATTATTAGTAGTAATAGATTTTCATTATTTTTCTCATCTTTTACTCAAAATGGGAACTTCTGATTTCAATATATATGCAAGTAGAGAATTGGAACAACCTGAACAACAGCTGACGGCTCCTGTCAGCGCCCCTCACAAAGACCCTCTGTCCTCTACTGTAGCAGCCCATTGTTGCATGTGTGTAAGAGGGGTCAACTGCAGTGGTCAAATTTTGTTTTTTATGTATGTCAAAATGCTGCGAAATGACAATAAATTGAATTGTAACCTGACATCCAACATCAGAACAGTAAATAAATAAGAGAAAATCACACAAAGCATAATGTCCCCTTTAAAGTCTGTGCAGGTGCACATGGTGCCACACTGTCATAAGAAGGGAAGAGAGCAGCTTCGCACCTTGTGACCTATACAAAAAAGAGCAGCTTCCTGTTTGTGATCTTGAAGGTGGACAGACAGAGAGCAGCTGGACAGACTGAGGATCAGTGAACTGTAGCGGACTGTGGATACACCTGCTGAAAATGCAGGAAAACACAGACTGGAAGGTCTACAGGTGCCGCTGCCTTATATAGAGACCTGTCTGAGCCTGAAAAAGCCAAAATGAAATGAGAAACAGGCAGGCCAGGAGCCTTAGAATTGATTGTATATGTGTGCATACCTAATGCCTGCCTTATTTCACCAGGAATCTCTCAGGAAGGACATTCCTGCCTGAGACAGAAAAGAGCTTTTCTCTAAAATGGTTCATATGCTGAAAATGAATTATTTAATACCAGGATTACAATAGCCAAAGGCAATAACACTCGGAGAGCAGTGAGGTTCATTTCAACTCCCAGCTAATCACTCATCACTTCAAAATCAGCCACACTTGTAGTTGCTATTTTAATCAAATAACATGCAAAAACAAGTGTCAGTAATGTTAGCACATCTCCACTAGAGTGGTAAGTGGCCATATTTAATTCATAGTTTTCTCTAAATGATTTAGAGGGCAGAGCTTGCAATTACTCTGGTCAGCGGCAGGCTACTTTAAATAATGAAAAACTTGCTAATTGTCATTTTCTTTCCTTTTTAGGTTCACAACCCCTTGCTGCAGCCTATGCTTATGAGAAATGATGGTGCTTCGTTTCAGGCTATTCAAGCCCCCCACCCCACCAGTGCTGAGATATGAAGAAAAAGATGAATAGCTGTGAGAGTTACAGTAATAAATTAATTTGGAATCATGATGATTTACATTTGCTTCTGTGTGCTCTTTATTTCTACGGCGAGATGCCAACAGGAAATTGGAGATGGCTTGTTCTGGAAATCAACAACAGACAAGCAGTGACTCACTGTGATTTAGAAGATGTGCGTGGAAAAAAAATATGAATCCATTTCCCCTGCTGAGGGTCTGTCTCTCTGGGTTTATTTTTTTTCTTCTTTTATAAGTCCAGTAAGCAGAAGGCCACTGAAGCATGAAATAATATTCTAAACATCTGAGCTGATTGCACAGTACTTGAAACTGAGTTTATGTGAGGTACACACATACACACACATACACACACACACACACACACGGAGACTGCTGCAGATCAGTGGGACTAATTCACTCAGAGGCCTTGACTGATGCGTCCTACATCAACCACACCTTAAAGATTGTGGTTGATATTAAGTCAAAACCTTCTTTGTCCAAGAAAAAACTGTCTCTATTCTTTCTGTAAACATATATACTCACGAAAACAATCATATACACTCACTCTTTATCTTTTTCTCTCTCCACCTGCTTCTTCTTCAGCTCTCCCTGCCTCAGCGCCCACGGGTGCACATTTTTCAACAAGCTATGCTTTGCCGCAGCTGTTTTTTTTTTTGTGCATCGCACACGTGAGCACACACATACACGTACGGTATGTGCAGCCGCTCCACAGTGTTTGCATTATAGATCTGCAGAGGAAAAACAGCGGTGCCGGATACCTGCAGGTAATCATTGGGAAATTAATTTGCTGTGATACGGGCGAGTGTCGATTGATTGTCTGCCTCCTGTGTCACTGGATGCCCACAGGAAGGCACTCAGCCCTCATCTGTAGCACCTCTATAATAAAAAACATAGATCCACACACACACACACACACACACATATACCTCAAAGCTAAAGCAGCAAGATGAGACGTAAGAGGAATACTAACTGAGCCTTACTGGAGCTCGAGGTAAAAAATAAAAAGCACGCAAGCTGACATACTAGTCTCATTACATGAGGGAATACAGAACTCATGCTTCATGTTTCTGGATGGTAGAAAAATCAGCAGATAGAAAAAGGTGTGGACTCCACTCGTCCCACTTTTTCACCCACTAATGGATGATTTAAGACATTTTCTGGCTTCGTGTGTTTCTTTAATTTGCAGAAATACTTCGTAGAAATAGATTGCCCATTACACGTGTCCATGGCTTTGAAAATACGCGCGAGATTAACATTATGAGTCACGTTTGTGGATCTTTGATTAATGATGCTCCCACCCAGCCGTCTGCTCCCTATTGCAATATGTATGCATTGTTTTTTTTTCTCCGTTTTCTCTGTGACTCTCAATGGACTGCAACTAATTAGGCTACACATGCAGCAAAATGAAAAATACAAACCGCTTTCACGCATGCAATTTGCATTAAATCTGGCTTAATGTCACTTCATTTTAAGCTTGATAAAAAAAAAAAAAAAATCTGACTAAAAGCCTCTTGTGAAGATTTTGTTTCCATGAGAGTTGTTTGTGTGAAAATTCAAATGGCTGCGTCGTCACTTTGTTCTGATGACGATGCTGAAGCTGAGCTTGGCTGAACCTCATTATAACTTTTCAATTAGGGGCTGATTGAAGTCTGGGGTGACTGCAGAATCAGAAACTCCCCGACCAATCGTGGCCTTTTTAATCATTCCCTTTGGTTCAAGAGGAAACTTTGAATGGGAGCGGGTAACGAATGGTCCTGTGAACTGCAGCACAAACCGGTTTTGTTGGTAAACTCAACATCTTTCATAAATAGAGATTGACCTGATTTTAAACAAACAGACTTGCATGTGCACCTGCATCTGAAATGTTCTTCCCGAGCCTGCTTTTTATTCATTTGGGTGATGCCGGCAGCATCATTATCAACATCTATTTATTCTCCTGATTCCACCTGCCTGTTGGACTAAGTTCAGTCTCTAACATGTGATTTAAATAAGACTTGTGTGCTTTGACAAATGGCAAACAGCTGAAACCGGGCCACTGCGCTGCAGAAAAGCTACAGTATGTTTTCATGTCATCTCATCTGCTGAGAGACCATTTCATCCCACTCACTGTCTGTCTGACTGACTGACTGACTGACATCTCTCTGCGTGGCTTCCTGCCTCTTTGGTAACAGCGGCAGGCCACAAGGGGAAACATTGCATGTTTAGCCCAAATGTTTTGCTGTTGCACTGACGTGGGTGTTTTCCCTTTCTTCCTTTCACACAAACGGCCTCCTCCGCTTTCTCTCCCACCGTCCCCTTGTTCTGAAAGAGTTGTTCTCCGGCGCAGTTGGTGTAAGAGCCCAGATCAGACAACAAAAAGCCTGCCAACAGTCTACCGCAGATTCCGCCAATCCCTCTTCACGATCGTCTTATCCCGGGCCTCATTATCCCAACGCTCTGGCATTCACCAGCTCCACTGCACCAAATCTCTGAACGGGCCCTGAGCATCTTTATTAGGTGTCGAGCAAACTGATAGCGTACAACATCACGGTCTGCTGGGGAGGCCCTTATGCATGCCTTATTTCACCGGGCGATCGAAGGCGTCCTCCCTGAGAGAGAAAAGAGAATTCCTCTAAAGCATCTCATTTGCATTTTACTCTTTTTTTTAAGAATCTGACCTCTTTTCTTCCAGGATCCCTTTCTTTCTCTTGCTCTCATTTCAGAAACGTTACTCGTCACATTTCATTTTTGGGGCCTTTGATCTGGTTCGCGTGGCGCCCATCACCATGCAAGTCATTTCCCACAGCCAGAGGCTGCCGTCATTATTATCAATCAAAACAAGCGTCCCAAGAGTTGCAACACGCCAACGTCCGGCCGTAGCTCTGCAGGCTTCAGAAGGCGAGCGTGTGCTTGGAGGGCGCACTGCACTCTCTTTGTAAATGGACTCGTGCGCACAGGTGTCTCCTCGGCGGATTTCGAGGGCAACAGTCATCTCTTTCTTGCCTTTCCGCTTCAGTTTAGACCGAGAACCTTTATGCTCTGCTCCCTCAGACGCCCTCAGCCGACTCTCTGTTCTGACAAGTTACGCCTGCCCGGGTTCGCCGTCTTTCTCTCTTTCTTCTCACCCAGTCCTTTGAAGTCGTGCTTTCCTGACAGTCTGAGCTTGAGCTACACTTGTCATTAGGAGCAGCTCTCCCCTGCCTTTCCCCCATGCATGTCTCATCTCACCAAAGTGGGGTGGGGGAGGGTTAAAGCCTTTACTCCCTGGGGGCATAAAAAGTGAGATATTGACATGACGCAAGCCTGTAGTGTCAATCTGATGGAATGAATGTGGCGCAGTCGTATTCTTCATTAGTTTCCAAGTAAATCACTTGTCTCGGAAGCTCCGTAATTATGCCAGAGAAGTACAGACAGACTGATGACAGGAAGCTGTTTGGTAGCAGAAACAATGTCGCAGAGCCAGTAACTTCAGGTCACAATGAGGTCATTAAGGTCCTCTGCTAAAAGATCACATCATCCAAACAACATCCAAACATTTCTTTATTGTGACGACAGCAGTTGCAGTTCTGTCATGTTATGAATCTGGATTTATATATGACACAGAGGGTATTTCTGCCATAATCCTAAAGGTTTGATTTATAGTTTATAGTATAGTTTCACCTGTAGAACAGACAGAAGAGTCGTACGTGATCAGGTCGTATCTTCCTTCACTTACAAACCTCACAGTAACTGTGTTTGCTTTCGTTTGTTTTGTTTTTGATAGATCAGCAGTGGGAATATTCACCTTGTCTTGCTATTAAACAGGAAGACATCTGCTGCATAGCTGTGTTCTTTCATCCACTGTGATAGACGTGTTGCAGCTGTGAAGGGTTGCAGTGGGTACGTCTTTGCTAGATGTGTATTACTGAGCCTTTCTACTCAGTAATACAGTAATTCTTGCTTGCACTATTAACACTAGTGACAATCCAACTCATAGGAGAAACCATGAGCAGCCCACAATGACCAATTGCAGTAATATCCATGTTCAAGTGGTATCTTGACATGAGTGTAGTCCCTCTATGTCTTTTGGGTGCACTACTGAGTCTGCTATGACTATTTTTAAACTATAAAGCTGTGTCATGACTACCGACGTCTTAGCCTCGTAGCTTAATTGTCAGAGTCATTTTTTTGGCCAAACTGAGATCTTTGCTTTCCTCTTCTACCACTACTGTACCATCCTGTCTTTCTGCCTATGTCATTGTCACTTATTAGAATCCAAAACTAAAAATATAAATATAAATAAAATATATACCTAAGTCATTCATTTGATTTAGCCGGTTTTGGTGCAAGCATGGATTCTTTGATTCGTTTTCATCTAGTAAGAGTTCATATTTCTGCTTCAAGGTAGGATATTTAACTAACACTAGCAAGTATAGTATACGGTAATAGTATAGTGTAGCAGCTAGATAACACTAGTTTTATGACGACCTCCCTCATCAGTAGTACACATATACCCAAACACACACACACAAACGAGGGCACAGAGAATCATATCCAAACTTCATCATCTGTACGTGTGTCCCAAATTTATTTGAAGGTTTTTAGTTAAGGTTGACAACTTATGTTATGTCAACTTTTATGTAAGACATAAATGGCTAAATCAAGGCACAATTCTGCCTGTCATTTTGATTTGTTAGACAATTGATGGTGGGTCTATTTTTTGCAGGTGTTCACAAATTTGGTTAAATGTAAGTTTAAAATATCAATAAATATACTAATGTGATTTCTAAAAAATAGTTTTCAAAACAGGTTTTCCAAAAACATTGACATTGACATATGACTTAGGCAATTATGGTATGAGGCTAATAAAATGCACAAGTATAAATCACTCTGTTTTAATCTTTAGTCACTGTTCTCATAGTTTTATGAATGCAGAACTGTTGCTTGGACAGTGATGAGAATGGCGACTAACTAAGTTAGTCGCCATTCTCAAACAAACCTTTCCCTCTAACATTATTTTAGGAACTCGCCTTCCAGCAAATGTTGTTCTCTCCATTTTCTTCTTTCATGTCACCTGATGTGATCACCCCAATATGAAGTCCACCCTAGAGACTTCGGACTGATTAAACAGTGCAGGGTTTTAAACTCTAATTGTTTGCACCTAGTTTTTGCAGTGAAAGCTGGGAGATGGTCTTCAGTCTCTGGTTCAGTAAAATGATTAGAGACTCACTTCTGAGTCTATTTAGTCACTAAACAACAGGTGGCCGTGTATATAGATGAAAGATGAGCAAAGATCAAAGATGGCCTCCATGATCTTCTTCTGGCCGTCCACAGACTCTCTCCCAGTTCTTGCTGTGTTCAGTTTTGATCTCGTTTCACAGACAGTGAACATCTGTTCATTCAGTCTTGTTCAGGGTCCTTATTTCAACAATGTTTCTTGTGATGTCATTAGAGCTACAACTTGTGATTATTTTCATTATCTATTCATTAGTTCAACAATAAATTGTTTGGTCCACAAAATATCTGAAGGATGAAAGAAACCAGAAAATATTCGCATTTAAGAAGCTAAAAAAATTTTGGGCATTTTCTTTTAAATAATGACAAACAACTAATCAATTGTCAAAATAGCTGGTGAAAAAACGAATTAATTAAATTAGTCTAACGACTAATTGATTGATTGACTAATCACTGAAACTCTAAAATTCATACATCACATTGGTTTTCATGCGATACTCTAAAAAATGAATGAATTATTATGTCTTTTGATGTAAAAACAACAATCTGTGTTTTTTAGAGTGCAAATGTGTCTTTGCCAAACTAATCTAATCTCCTTCTGGCATGATCGTATTAGATGCGAGCCTGTAGCTTTTGGCACCAAACACAGAAGACAGCGCGTTATACGTCCTCTCATCTAACTCCACAGCAACACAAAAATGTCCAGCTATTCCTTTAAATATGTTGCTAAATGCTTCACAAATTCAACACTTTCTGAACCAAGTTAGACTTTCTTTTAGCTATACCTTTTTTATGCTCCTTTTTTTTTTTGCTGATTAGCCTTTGTTCAAACCAGCCATCCACCATATTGTCCTGATCCTGATGATAACAGCCATATCACTCCGATCCTCAAACATCTCCACTGGCTACGTGTCCGTGACAGAACTGACTTTAAGATCCTGCTTTGCACCTTAATGATCTGGCTGCAGATTATATCCCCAACATGCCTCATTTTATCAACCCAACAGATTTCTGAGGTCAGAAGACAGATGTCTCCTTCAGATTCCCAGTGCACATTCTAAATCTGGCGATGGAGGAATCAGTGTTAATGCATCTGAAGTCTGGAGCAGCCTGCCTGCTGATCTGAGGCAGCACAGTCTTCCACTGAGCTTTCGGTGTGCTTGGCGCTGTTTGTCCTTATGTTTTAACCTCTTGTGTTGTTATATCACCCTGCAAAGTGCTTTGAATTGCTTTTACACTTGTTGATGTGCTAGAAATTAATTTGAACATATGTACGAAACTAATTTGATGCTGCTGTGACCTCGAACAGGGTAATAATCTTACAGTTACACTGCAACACTTCACAGGAGCCATTTGCTCCAGTCTGTTGTTGGTCCCAAGTTGCAGGAAGCTTTCCCCTCCCAAGGGGAAAAGTGTGATCCTGATGAAAGTGTTACAACACGACAGTTTTGGGAATCGGTGCTGCACAATATTTTGCAGATGGTGAGTATAATTGGTGTCCTGGTATTAAAGGCTCTGCAGTAATTGCTCCTTTGCTTTCTCCTATCTCTGTAATATTTAACCCAGATGAAGTAAAACATTTATTCATTTATTTCACTTATGCACTTGAATGATTTTTTGAATCCCGCTCCGTCTACCTTTTGGTACTGTCCATTCGAAGGATGAATCTGATTTATTCCGACGTGTTTTGGTGTTTTTTGGCCATTACTCATCTGTAACGACAACATTGGAACTAGCCGAGTTAATTGGTGATTGATCTTGAGTAAATTCAGATAAAATGGCTGCTGTGCTGTGAACCATCACAGAGAGAAGTAAAGAAAGTTGGCCGCTCCACACTCCAAATGACCTCACTGCATGAACTTGGAATTTTTTGGATCAGCTCATTAGTATATAGAAGGTCAATTACCAGCCCAGTGCTGACATAGAAGATTTATTAATGAATGGAAGTATCCGTGCTGTGCATAAACTAAGTAGGTGATCCCTTCTACCGTACAGTATTAACCCAGTTCAATCACTAAATGATAGGATCATTTATTCATTGGTTTATTAGGAAAAAAAACAAAGCAGAAAAGTAATACTTTTTTTTAAAAGATCTCCTCATCTCAGACTTTGTGGTTCAACCTTGACCTAGTTGCCCTAGTTGTGTGCTCAGTTTTCCTGCACAGTGAGGGGTTATTATCAATTTGTGGATGCATCCAGGTTTGAGTGTGAGACCAATTACATCGGTCTCTTAGGTTGAAGATGGGGCCAGTTGATTAGCCTCTGGGACGACCGCTGGCCTTGGCTGAGGCCTTTGGATTGGTGAGGGGAACGGACTCATCACGGTCCAACTCAGCATGAACCTGTTGCTCTCGCTTCCCTCTCTTTGTGGTTATCGACTGGCCCGAATCCTCTGGCGTCTCGGACAACCCACGCTGCCCAGGAGTGGCCGTCCTTTGATGGCGGTTCATTTTTAGATGCAGGCAAAACTCTCTACTCTCCGGGAGCAGCTGTTGGACCCAGAAGCGTAAAAACATCACAGACCTTAATACAAATTTTCCGCTTTTAATGGAATAAGTATCCCACATAATAGCAGGCGCCTACCACAGACGTAAAATGTAATTTCCTGCAGCCGTAATAACTATGATGTTTGCAAGAAGTTATGTTTGCCAAAAAGTAAAAATCTTCAGATTCTGAAGTTGTAATAACTTCCCACAAATGCAATAAATCACTATAATAATATAAATCTACAGCTTATACAAGTTGTAAACTCAGCCAATAACATACTCTTACCAGATATTCTTGTCCTTTATCAAGTGTCGCTGGAATTAAATGTTAAAAGCTTGCAAATGATTAATGACAGACATCAGCTGAACTTTAATGAATGTCATCGGGGATAGTGGAATTTGTGTGTTCATGGCATCATCACATCAAAAGCTGCAGATTTGCATTATGTTATGGTTTATTATGTTTTGGGCTCATTGGTGGGTTTAACAAGCAGCTTTTACATGATCAGTCTCCTGGGCTCAGCGTCTCACGGACATGAATCTGCCCATCAACCAAATCCAACAGCCGGTAACTGTAGTCGTAAAATAATGATGAGTCAAAACTATGAAAGTGATGACCTAAACAATTAAAATAACTGTAATTATCCGTTGAAAGCTTAAAAAAAAAAGGTGTCAGCATGAGGCGTGTATAGTTTAGGAATTATGTAGGAGGTCAGGACAGTAGGGAGCATTTATTTATTTATTTTTTTTATATCTGGGCTGTGTTGAGTCATAAGCACACTCCAGAAGGGTTTGTCATGCCCGAGCTCTGCCCGCGGCGCCCTCCTGCTCAGGAGCTGTCTGCCTGCCAAGCTGCAGCAGGCCAAGAAGACAGGCGCATGAAAGCACCAGCAACAACCGCCACGCAACACACAAACAGGAGCACACAACTGCACAACATGAAGAAAAGCATATTTTTAAAACATCAAACCACTTGACACCTGAAGATTTTTCCCCTCTGTATTCACGCAATTCGTAATAAATCTACAAAAGCGCTCGTGCCATCCTCTGTTGCATAAAATTGACTGCATAACTAACACTTGAGGACGACACCGCGGGTGAACTTGCTTACTCATCTCCTCTGCCGATAAATGAGAGCACACACCGTCGCACACCTTGTGCCCATCAGTTACCCGAGTGAGACAGGTGGTGCTGGATCGTCGGCGCGTGTGTGCCCTCTCCATAGCAGTATGTGCTGGCATCCTTCCCTGCCATACTCTAGCCGCCTACGCACAAGTGTTGCAGATGGGCTCTGTCGTAGCATGAAGCCGAGTGCTCCTTTACAGTCGGCTGCGCTCTAAGAACACGCGCTCACTTTCCCGCCTTAAAATTCGGCGAACCAAAGGTCACAATGCCGGGAGAATACCTCAACAAACACCATTACATGGTTAACAAATTAACGACCAGCCGATTTATCAGCTTCATTTATGCAGCCAACAGACATTACATTACTAACTACTTAAATTTGTGATTTTTTAAAAAATTATTAACAGGCAAAATAATCAATAAATCATTAATCGCAGCCCTGCCTTGTCCTGGAAGATCATTATGAAGTTGACAGTAGGTCAATGGATCTACATTATTTCAATTTAAAATTAGAAACTTGTCAATAAACAGAATTGCAATGAGAAAATAACAAAAAGCAGAAACATGTAAATTACAAACTGAACAAATAAAAACAAATATATCTACAAAATATCGTGAGAAAGATCTAGGGTGAATTTTTGTTCTCCCAACATTTACAGTTTTTTTCCTCAAATGCTTTGGTGAATTTCTCACATTGTTATTAACATTTAGTTAAACCTCCACAACATTTACTCATTTGTGCTCATCATAGCAGCAGATTCTCATTATTTCCAACAAATTCCAAAAGCTTTTGGACATGCAACTATACCTTTAAATGATGAATAGTCATTCCCTATAAAAAAAAAATAGTCCTCATTTCATTGTTTGAGTCCTTGCATATAAAATATTCTGTAAACCGAATTATATACAATAATTTGTCAATTAGTGTCAGGTGAATCGCAGCTTTGATGAGAAGGGCTGTGTGCCGCTTTAGTTCCTGGATGTGAATAAATGATTTACAGGATTGTGATTGTGATGTATCTTTAGTTTAAATATGTTCTGTAATATTTTTACAGTTATGCACAGCTCTACCCAAAGGGAGTTTATGTTTGTTATAAATAAGGCTGTATTTATTTTTCTTTTGCAGAATGCTGTGGACAAATTAGAATTGCAAAGAGCATATGCAGTAAAAATGTGAAATATACAGAAGCTGTTTGACTATGTTGTTCATAAATGATGGTGTCGAGACTTTTTATCTTGATGACATATTTATTGACATGAATACTTGCTTTTGAGGAACGAACTGTCCATTTTCACTCACTTACTTCAGCAAATGAAGAACTAGGTTTTGCTTTTTGTACTAATTTTTTTTAGAAATGCATTAACCATTGCAAATGGAAATAGTGATAGTGAGACAGAAAAACAGCAAGCAGCAGCTTCATGTGTCTGATAAAATATGATCTGTAACACAGCACAACATCAGTTTTTTAGGCTTTTCAGGTTGTGTGATGAATGTCTGATGACTTGTAGCATCAGGATTCATGGAGCATTAGACTTCCACTGGCTGAGCCAGCAGACGTCCGGATGGACTTCTGATTGAGACCATTATGACTCTTTGAAAGAAAAAGATTGACTCTGTAGTTTTTGAAAGAACTTGATGCCTTTTGAATGGGAGTCAATTGGAGCTGGGGATTTTTGGAGTCTGTGACATTGCACTTTAACATATGCACTTCCGCGCTGGCTTCAAGCTGTGGTACTTGGTACTTCTTTTTGCATTGGTGATTTTGTCTGTGTTTTTATGCGAGGCTCCCAGGAACAGGAACAGGCATTAAACATTTTTTTTACTAGAGGCCAAATAATGGAATTACAACTACGGTGTCACGTGACGCTATTGGGCCCAAAAAGTATTTTCCCATCCACTAAGTTAGGGAAAGAATCGGCTGTAAAATAGTGGGCATATTTTTCTGAACACCCGCCATATTCAGATTCAGCATTTAATCCATTCAGTTTGATAACATTTGGAATATCTAGAAGAGCTGCATGAATAAATTATTTCAACCCTGTTCAAAGTAGCCGGCAGAGGTCTCTCTCTTTTAATATAAGGTTTCTAAAATGTTGATTATTAATGAGGTCCATCGAAGGCAGCAGCCATGTTAGAATTGTTTTTGATTCACTTTTAGTGACTAAGAAATCCTCTTGACTACTTCTAACTTTCACAGGTTCACTGCCGTCCTTCACTGCTGTTAGAGATAAAATGCTTTTTGAAATACTCTTAGAATAAAAAACAAGGAGAGACAAATTTAGGACTGACAAACTAATTCTCCTTAAAGACTTCCTACTTTTAGCCTTAAAAGGTTTGCCCCGGTCTGTACAGAATTTTGGTCAACGAGTTATTTTCTCCTGGAGCTGCCACCTTATCGTGGTGGAGGGGTTTGCGTGTTCCAATGATCCCAGGAGCTATGTTGTCGGGGGCTTATGCCCCTGGTAGGGTCACCCATGGCAATCAGGTCCTGGGGGGAGGGACCAGACGAAGAGCGGCTCAAAACCCTCTGATGATGAGAAAGAACATTGGGCCAGCGTTAACCCTGCCCGGGTGTGGGTTACCGGGGCCCCCCTCTGGAGCCAGGCCTGGGGGAGGGGCTCGGGTGCGAGCGCCTGGTGGCCGGGCCTTTGCCCACGGGGTCCGGCCGGGCTTAGCCCGAAGCGGCGACGTGGGCCCCCCCCCCCCATGGACTCACCACCCGTGGGGGGGGCCACAGGGGGACGATGCGGAGAGAGTTGGGCGGCAGTCGGAGGCGGGGACCCTGGCGGTCCGACCCCCGGCTGCAGAAACTGGCTCTGGGGACGTGGAACGTCACCTCTCTGGCGGGGAAGGAGCCTGAGCTGGTGCGCGAGGTTGAGAGATACCGACTAGATATAGTCGGGCTCGCCTCGACGCACAGTGTGGGCTCCGGAACCAGTTTCCTCGAGAGGGGTTGGATTCTCTACCACTCTGGAGTTGCCCCCGGTGAGAGGCGCAGAGCTGGGGTGGGAATGCTTGTTTCCCCCCGGCTCGGTGCCTTTACATTGGGGTTCACCCCGGTGGACGAGAGGGTAGCCTCCCTCCGCCTTCGGGTGGGGGGACGGGTCCTGACTGTCGTTTGTGCCTATGCGCCGAATGACAGTTCAGAGTACCCACCCTTCTTGGAGTCCTTGGATAGGGTGCTGGAGGGCGCCCCTTCTGGGGACTCCATCGTCCTCCTGGGGGACTTCAATGCTCACGTGGGCAATGACAGTGTGACCTGGAGAGGCGTGATTGGGAGGAACGGCCCCCCTGATCTGAACCCGAATGGTGTTTCGTTGTTGGACTTCTGTGCTCGTCATGGATTGTCCATAGCGAACACCATGTTCAGGCATAAGGGTGTCCATATGTGCACTTGGCACCAGGACACCCTTGGCCGCAGTTCGATGATCGACTTTGTTGTCGTGTCGTCGGACTTGCGGCCTCATGTCCTGGACACTCGGGTGAAGAGAGGGGCGGAGCTGTCAACTGATCACCACCTGGTAGTGAGTTGGCTCCGATGGTGGGGGAAGAGGCCGGTCAGACCTGGCAGACCCAAACGTTCTGTGAGGGTTTGCTGGGAACGTCTGGACGAATCTCCTGTCAGAAGGAACTTCAACTCGCACCTCCGGGAGAGCTTCACCCACGTCCCGGGGGAGGCGGGGGACATTGAGTCCGAGTGGACCTTGTTCCGCGCCTCTATTGTTGAGGCGGCTGATCGGAGCTGTGGCCGTAAGGTCGTCGGTGCCTGTCGTGGCGGCAATCCCCGAACCCGCTGGTGGACACCGGCGGTAAGGGATGCCGTCAAGCTGAAGAAGGAGTCCTACAGAACCTTCTTGGCCTGTGGGTCTCCGGAAGCAGCTGACGGGTATCGGCGTGCTAAGCGGATCGCAGCCTCGGTGGTTGCCGAGGCAAAAACTCGGGCGTGGGAGGAGTTCGGTGAGGCCATGGAGAAAGACTTTCGAACGGCTTCGAGGAAGTTCTGGACCACCATTCGGCGTCTCAGGAGGGGAAAGCGGCGCACCGTTGACACTGTGTTCAGTGGAGACGGGGTGCTGCTGACCTCGACTCGGGACGTCCTGGATCGGTGGGGGGAATACTTCGAAGACCTCCTCAATCCCACCAGCACGTCTTCTGTTGAAGAAGCAGAGTCTGGGGGATCAGTGGTGGACTCGCCTATCTCTGGGGCTGAGATCGCCGAGGTAGTCAAAAAGCTCCTCGGCGGCAAGGCCCCGGGGGTGGATGAGATTCGCCCTGAGTTCCTCAAGGCTCTGGATGTTGTAGGGCTGTCTTGGTTGACACGTCTCTGCAACATCGCGTGGACATCGGGGGCAGTGCCTCTGGACTGGCAAACCGGGGTGGTGGTTCCCCTTTATAAAAGGGGGGACCAGAGGGTGTGTTCCAACTATAGAGGGATCACACTCCTCAGCCTCCCTGGGAAAGTCTATTCGGGGGTACTGGAGAGGAGGGTCCGTAAGATAGTCGAACCTCGGATTCAGGAGGAGCAGTGTGGTTTTCGTCCTGGTCGTGGAACTGTGGACCAGCTCTATACCCTTAGCAGGGTGCTTGAGGGTGCGTGGGAGTTCGCCCAACCAGTCTACATGTGTTTTGTGGATCTGGAGAAGGCGTTCGACCGTGTCCCTCGGGCAGTCCTGTGGGGGGTGCTCCGGGAGTATGGGGTCCCGGACCCGTTGACACGGGCTGTCCGGTCCCTGTACTCTCGGTGCCAGAGCTTGGTCCGCATTGCCGGTAATAAGACGAACTTGTTTCCAGTGGGGGTTGGACTCCGTCAGGGCTGCCCTTTGTCACCGATTCTGTTCATAACTTTTATGGACAGAATTTCTAGGCGCAGCCAGGGCGTCGAGGGGCTGCGGTTTGGTGGCCTCAGGATTGGGTCGTTGCTATTTGCGGACGATCTGGTCCTGTTGGCTTCATCGAGCCGTGACCTTCAGCTCTCACTGGAGCAGTTCGCAGCCGAGTGTGAAGCGGCTGGGATGAAAATCAGCACCTCCAAATCCGAGGCCATGGTTCTGGACCGGAAAAGGGTGGAGTGTCGACTCCAGGTCGGGGATGAGATCCTGCCTCAAGTGGAGGAGTTCAAGTATCTCGGGGTCTTGTTCACGAGTGGGGGGAGGATGGAGCGGGAGATTGACCGGCGGATCGGTGCGGTGTCTGCAGTGATGCGGGCCCTGCATCGGTCCGTCGTGGTGAAGAAGGAGCTGAGCCGAAAGGCGAAGCTCCTGATTTACCAGTCAGTCTACGTTCCTACCCTCACCTATGGTCACGAGCTTTGGGTAGTGACCGAAAGAACGAGATCGCGAATACAAGCGGCCGAAATGGGTTTCCTTCGCCGGGTGGCTGGGCTCTCCCTTAGAGATAGGGTGAGAAGCTCGGTCATCCGCGAGGAGCTCAGAGTAGAACCGCTGCTCCTCCACATCGAGAGGAGCCAGTTGAGGTGGCTCGGGCATCTAGTGAGGATGCCTCCTGGACGCCTCCCTGGTGAGGTGTTCCGGGCACGTCCCTCCGGGCGGCGGCCCCGGGGAAGACCCAGGACACGCTGGAGAGACTATGTCTCTCGGGTGGTCTGGGAACGCCTTGGGGTCCCCCCCGGAAGAGCTGGAGGAAGTAGCTGGGGAGAGGGAAGTCTGGGCTTCCCTGCTGAAGCTGCTGCCCCCGCGACCCGATTACGGATAAGCGGAAGAAGACGAGACGAGACGAGACGAGTTATTTTTAAATGTTCTTTATTAATAAAAGTAATTTTAATTTGATGTACTCCAGTAAGTTGGTACATAGAAGGTGGTCACAGCAGCCACACTGTGGGTTTAAAGTCTTAAATTTATGAAACTGTAGGAATTTCCTTTGGTGACAAAAGCTCTAAATCAGCTGTTAATGGACACGGTGTCTGTCCGCTGGGATTGTCTGGGTCAGAATCTAAAGCTACCTTTAGTCATCCAGGTCAAAGGATTTCTAGAAGTACTCCATCACAGATAATACCGACCTGACGTCCTCTTTCCCCAGGCAGCTTCACACCGAACCACACCATAATTCCTGTGACCCACATGACTGCCATCAGTCACATGTGACGACCTTCAGGGAAGAGTTTAGGACACTGCATCAATCAGGAGATATGAAGAAGCCAATCACTGTAGTGGTTGTAAAAATTAAAAGGTGCATATTTGCATGGCAGTGTCTTTATGTCAAACCAGATTTCTTTTAAATGTTTTGCACATTGGTTCTCTATAATCAAGCCTGGCATGTTTTTGCTATGATTTAATACACACTGACAATTACACAACTGAACAATTGACTCCTGCAGTTTTGTCTCCTGCTGGAAAGTTCTTGATCCTGAAGAAGTGGCAGCAAGGCATGAATCCCATCAAAGCAATCAGAGAGATGGGGCTGATGTGATCCGCCTCACATTCCAGCCACACCTGTCTTTTAAAAAGAGAAAAGAGGTAAAGCTGGGTTTCTGCTTCTGGCTCTCCCGTATGGGATTATTCTACTCTGGAATGGCTCTGACACGTCTCATTATGAAACGTGAGATGTGATTTGGTGAGCTGCTGAGCAGCGATCAAATGCAGGACTTCATTTGAATTTTCCATTTTTACCAATGACAAACCTGGCATTTCAATAGGTTCATATGAACTGCAGCTATTTTGTCTTTTTTTTTTCTGGTGCAGGACGAGCGTAAAAGGAGAAAAAGATCAGACTTGTCAGAGCTGGGCTTACTTTCACACACACACACACACACACACACACACAGTCGTGAGGGAGTGGACCTGCTGACCTCATGTGCTTATCCAGGGGGCAACCGTCAGGATTAATGGCCGACATCAACGTCTCCTGCAGGAAACAAAGGCATTTTAGATCAGTATGTGTGTGTGGATCAATGGTGAGCTACAATACTGTAACTCCATTCAACTTTACCCATTGAGAGTAGGTTATGGCGATTAAGTGCTCTTTTATCAGTTCTGGGGCTCCAACAAAGGTCCAAAATAGGATTAAGCAGAGATGTGGAACGCTACCACTGGTAATGCTACAGCCCTTTGAGAATCTGCTGGCAATGAGCAGAGCCACGACGCTGCAGGGCAGGATTACTAAACAAAGAGATGGAGGGATATGAAATGAGGTGTGGGAGCTCTCACTCCTCCTCTTTTATCTTAACATCCAAACCCCTTAAATGCTTCTCATGCCGTCAGATTGCACTCAGTGAAAGGAGCATCCCTCACTCGTTTCCATCTCTCATGGCCGCGGTGTGTTGTTTGTTGCCGGGTGAGTTAATGCTGAGGGCAACCGCGAGCAGCGAGAGGGACGTTCATTCATCACGGGGAAGTGCAGTGCAATCGAGGCAGTAAAGTGTGCGGTAGATAAATGACTAATAACCTCGAGGAATGGGATGATTCATCACTTCCTAAAATCAAGTTCATTAAAGGAGCGCCTGCGGAGATCTATCAGTGTCTTCTACCGCAGATGAGGATGTTTGTTACAGTAACGGGAACGGTTGTTCCAACGGTTTCTCCAAGAAAAATACATTTTACTTATATTCAGAGGATGTAAAAAAAATCATGTCTAACAGTTATTTTCATTGTTGAATAATTTGACAATTATTTTCTCACAGTAGTGAAAACTGGGCACATTTACTTAAGTACTGTATTTTTTCAACAGAGGTACCTGGACTTTTTATTCCACTATATTTATCTGACGAGTTCATAAAACATATTAAATTAATAGTGACCCCTCAGATTTGAGGGGTCATGAAGAAATTACTTAATTGTATGTAAATTAGTTCAAACGAGCTCCACATTGACAGGCTCCAAAATGCTGCTGATGCACCGATGCATCAGTAATAATATATTTTATCATTTTGGTCAGACTTCCTCCACCAGTGTTTTCTATTTTATCTAAATATTTCATCTCTGAAATGTAATTAAATATAGAAATGAGGTTTCCTACAACCCAAGATAAAGCTCTTACTTTGTCTGACCAATAGTAGTAGTACCAAAATATGGTAAATTCACAATGATGCAACACTGAGAATAGAAGAATGATATCACATCACACTGAAACCAGAGAATATTTGCTTAAAAAACAATTAATCATGGTGTATTATCAATCAACCGATTGTATTAGCTGGAAATTCAAATTAGGGTAATTGTAAAAATTCTGATTTGTTGGAGTGTTTTGGGCTTGTGTATAAAACCATTTACCAACCCATTTAAACAAAATACAGATTAATATTGGGTTCCAGACAGAAAAGAAGCAACACATAAAAAGATTACTACCCTCCATTGCCAACCATAGTGGAAACTCCCCTACGCGTCCATTCATTTGAGGATGTACAGCCCTCGCTGCTTCCTCACAATACCGTTTGTACTGTGAGTGCACACTGAGCCGAGTGGCCAGGCCAGAGATGAGCCATCGCTAGGCAACAGGCGGGATGGAATCCATGGCACAGTCCTCGGTTAACGCTGTTACAGTGTGCCGTATTTCCTCGTGACAGAAAGCGGTCACGATATAATTGACATAGGGTCACATTCAAACTGTTCCCCAGTCGCCTTCCGGTGCTTCAGATGCAGCTGAGAGCAGAAAGACAACGTGTTCTTCTGTTCTGCAGCGAGGCTTCACATGAATGAAAAGTCCCATGTCGTTCACTTTTCCTGGGTTTTATTTGAAGTGTTGATATCCCTGACATGATATACATGTTTTTGAAGCACCAAAACTCCTCTCATGTAGTTTATGAGTCTCCCTCTCCCAAGCTTCTCTTTGGAGCTCTGGAAAGAAGAGGTCGCTTTGTGTCTGTCTCATTAATATTAATGAGCCTCTCCTCTGATTGGTATATTTGAACGGCTGTGAAGGGAGGGTGGTCAATGACTGTATAGTTGTGAAGTCACAATTTCACAGATGTCCCGACACCTCATTTTAACGTAGAGTTTCAGAGTACAGGCTGTTTGGATTGAGCATTTTGAAACATGTACACAAGTATTCATATAACACCTTTTAGTTGGGGAAAAAAAAATAAATCTCACTTTCTACACTTTTGGACCTTTAAGTATTAAATAGGTGACTAAACAATAAAAATGTCCTGTTAAAAGGTTTTTAGGGGCATCTACATCAATAATGTTGCATTCCGTGGAAAACAGTGAACATTTGAATTTCCTTTTTGAATCATGGTGCAAAGTTTAGGGCAGCAATTAATGATTTAAAATCATTGTGTCTATAAAATGTCTGGAAATTGGGAAGAATGTGACAACAGCCAATCATAAGTTCCCAGAGGTAATGATGTCACCTCCTAATTGCTTGTTATCTAATAAAAAGTAATCATAATAATCAATTATTGATATTTAAACAGACAGGAAAGCCTCACTTTAAAGAAGATGGAATTAAAAACGGGTTGGTTTTTGCTCCATAAACAAACAATTCAGCAATTTTAATTCAAATTTTGAGGACATCGGTTTCCTGAGTTCAGATATTTGTTTTTAGTGAAATGCTGAGACTGAAGTGGTGGTAAAAGTCAGTGTTTAGGTTTTATATGGAACTGCTGTTGTCATGTACCTGTAAAAACTGAATATCTAATTTAAAGTTTTAAATAAAATCAATTTGAGAACAGTTCAAAGAATAAAAGACAGAATACAGTTCCCTCCTCAACCTGCACTACCATTAAGGGGAAATCATACCCGTTTATATGCAGACTTGATAAGATCAATTTTGCCTTAAAAACCTCTTGCGATAAATATTACAATTATTCCCTCGTGGATGTACATAACCAAATAATTTGCTTTATTGAACATATAAGATGCCTTCACACAGGTAACAAAAACAGACAACTGATATGCTTGAAATGAAAAAAGAAAAACCCACATTTTATTGCACTTAAGTTATAAGAAAATAAAATTCTAAGTGAATCAAACAAATACACAATCCCTTTAAGGTTTTTTCTGTCTGTTTTCTTTTTTGCCAGGCAGTTTACATGAACTGAAAAAATAAAACACCTGCAACAAATCTGATTTCTCAAACCAGATCATAAATTAAACAGAGGGAGAAAACAACGAGAGGAGATAGAGCAAGATTGTTTTCTTTTTTCTTTTTTAATATACAGTGTTATACCACTTTCACAGTTCAGCTTGAGTTGTGACTCTTGGAGATTGAGACGATTTTTCGTTTGGCTACAATGTTTGCGTTCACTTTTGTTGCCTTTTTGTGTTTTTATTTTTCCCCACTGACAATCCGAGAGGCTGCTACCGCTGCAGAGCGGCCGCTCCGCTGATTTTAACTGCAACACATGTAACACTAAGACTCCTGGCAGCTCTACATGTCAGTTGATGCTTGTGATGGTCTCCTCTGTTGATTCAGACATCTTTCAATGGAACAACAATCACACACGGATACGGACAGTTCTTTCATTCACGTGTTAAAACCGATACATCTGCTAGTTTTTTTTTCTTTGCCAGTCCACACAGCATTTGTACATTTCCCCAAAGAACAGGCTGAAAGAGCGTTGTCCCAAGGAATGTGTTTACAAGTTGCCCGTTAACACGCTAACACACGCACTCATGCACGCACACACACGCACGCCAACAGTGTACATCCCCTTGTTTCCTCTCTGCAGGCAATCCTGTCAGTATCTGTCGGACACGCTCCCTCCTCTCAGCCTCGTAGAGGCACGTTTGGCTCAAGTTTCAGTGGCAAAAACAGACAAAAATAAAACAAAAAAAATGTTGGATGTTATCTTTTGTCGTCGTTTGTTTTTTTCTCTGTCTTAAAAGTCCAAACATATAGAGTTCAATTTGGAATTTCGCCTGGGACTAAAACGTCACAGCAAGTAAAAGTTCCATCTCTTTTTTTTTCCCCATTCATCTAGCAGCATAAATACAGTTTGGCCACTGGAGGAAAACACTAAAGGGGAGGGGGCTGGAGGGGGAACGGGGGCAGTGATCCACCGTGCTTAGAGCAAAGAACTTTACTTCCTCTCCTCACAGCACTGGTGGCATCACGGAAACCACCCCAGCTGGACTCTGAATAATCTGGACAGCATTGACGTTTATGTGGAGACGGAGCGCCAAACTTAGGTATGTAGGAAACAGAAAGGAAGAACAAACAACTCAAATAAAAAGAAAAAAAAACGTGACATAATGACAGCAAACCTAACAGAGTGGGTTCTAATACTGGGATTTGTTGCTGTTGGCAACAGCGAGGGGAAAAAAAACATCCTTTCATATGATAAACCAACATGGTATTGAAATTCACAGTTGTGTTTGTGTGCGATATGGTAAAGAAATCAAAACTACAGGAACCGAGTAGAGAACAATAAGAACGGAAATGGGAGTCACAATAAACAAGCCTGATTACAGGCTGAACCCTCCACGTCTGGAAGCCAATCACTTTCTCTCCTCTACATCAAGCAGCTCTTTAGGTGTAACTGTGTGTGTGTGTGTGTGTGTGTGTGTGTGTGTGTGTGTGTGTGTGTGTGTGTGTGTGTGTGTAACTGTGTGTGTGTAAAATCTCCCACCTTCCTTAATCGTATATTAAGGTCAATGTTTTCCACCTTGCGGTTGGCCGGTTGAGTGTATGTGTGTGTGGGCGCGCACTGATGGGAGGGAGGTGTGGGGGTCTTTTAAAAAATAATATATCTCTGTACATCTCAAAATCTGTCCGGTTTGAGCGAAACCAAGTCTCTGTGCGAAACTGCCCCCCCTCCAAGCGAAAGGGAGGAGAGTCGCTTCAGAAGAGTTCAGTTGTCGTCAGTTGTACCTTCCTCTCTCTTATTTCTTCTTCCAAGCTAATCAGGGTTGTGCCCTCCCCCCTCCGCTGCCCCGTTTCCAGCCCGATCCCCCGCCGACTCCACCTCGTACTGGTGGCTAGGGGGGGTCAGAAGCAGGGGCTGAACACATGTGAGGGTCTGTGGCTTTGTCAGTAACGTTTGCCCAAAAGAGGACAGGGAAGGTGATGGTAGAGGACAGGACAGCCCACTGATGGTGGTGGTGGTTGTAGATTTGTGAGTTTGGGTGAAGAGTTCTGGGTGGCGGCCCTCCGGTTTCTAGGTGCCTCATCTCCCTCCCTCTCTTATTCCTTCCTCTCCACGGTTTGCTCTCTTCGTGCTTCCCCCTCCCCTCTCACTTCATGTCCACATCAAAGTCCAGCACCAGCAGCTTGGTCTCCTCTGTGCCGTTGCGGCTGCCGACCGCGCATACCAGCTTGGTGTTGGAGGCCCGGATGCGCCACACCACCCCGCCGCTGCCGCCGCTCTCCAGAGTCACCAGGTTACGGATAAACTCGCCGGTCTTCAGGTCCCACAGTTTCACTGTGCCGTCGTCCGAGCTGGTGATGACAAAGTTCTTGTTGAATTGCAGGCACGTGACGGCGCTCTGGTGCTTGTGGGGACCTGAACACAGAAACACACAGATGGGTCAGAGGGATCCAGTGTGAGAGAACAGGGTTGGAGCAAATTACCACAACAGGATGTTTTCCAGGTATTATTTCAGGAACTTACAACTGTTTTAACAAAAAAAGGTTTGCCAAATGAAAATAGGACTATCAAGGGATCTGACTCTTGTGGACTTTGAGACTAGTGGCGAAAAAGTGAGGAACACCAAACTTGAACGTGATGAATTCACTGCAGCAAAAAATGTGCAGCTACGTTAGAAAGAGGGGTTTGCAGTTCTACCTCAAACATGTAACACACAGCAGCAAAGTATAAAAGCAATGTGATGACGCTGTGCTGTTTTACAACAACCAGTGCCATTACATGCAGAATTTAATTTAACTTTGCTCACAATTTGATTTTTGTGGGATCTAGTGGGACTTCTGACCTTGTCTCATTTTACGTGCAGCTGACGGGGTCGGCCCCCTCATATGGTGTCACCTGTTGTTTCATCGGTTGACTTTTCTGTCACCTTGTAAAAAACTGAACATAAACGACTTAATGAGCTTAATAAATTCTCAACTCAGGTTCCCTACCAGACGCACCGGTCTGGGCTGGTGCTGAGAATAGGATACAGGGTTTTTTTTTGTCTCTCGCTTTTTAATTAATCACACTTGCTGGTTGTGCTGTGTGAAAATACATTGAATCAGCACTAAGACCATTTTGATTTTCTCTTTACTTGGCTGGGTCTGGTGTCTTCTCTGCTCCACTTTGTCCCGTCTCTACTGTTGTGGAGCATGTGCTCCTGAATTGTCCAGTTTCAGTCCAACTAAGGTGTATACATGCTGGAGAAAAAAAATCAAAATCAATTCCAATTTCTAGGTGTGTTATTTCGACTATGAAAAGTCCAACTCGGTTTGATTTCAATCCAACCAAGGTGTATAAATGTATTTTAAAAATCAGACCATAGATTAACAAATGATTCAATTTTCTTTCAGTGTCATGTAAACGTACTAAATGGTGCATTTAAAAAAAGGTCGTTGGCTGATGGGCATTGTCATAGATTTGAGTAGACAACGGCCACAGCAAAGTCAAAACTAAATCTTCTGTCAGTCTGTGAGATGATGAAACTGTCATGGCAGTCCCCGGCGGAGGGGTTTTACTTTACATTGAGCTGCAGTGAGATGCTGGGGCTCAGGCCTGTCACTGTCATGGCTCAGCAGCTCCAGGTATGACTGCTGTGTGTGTGCTGGCAGCTGGCAGGAGGCCACAGTCAAAGTGAAGATGGAGGCCCCCTTCACTTGAGGTGATTTTATTTGTTGATGTGCCGTTGCTTAAGATTACTCTGAGGGTTCGAAAATTATATCTTAATTAAATCAATTAGGGCGACACAAAGCACAAACAAGCGCAGAATCAAGTGAATCAATGAACCGCTTCACTGACATTTCTAAAAGGAGCGATTTCATTCAGACATTTATTTCTTTCCGCTTTCACATTCCACTTGCGATAAAAAAAAAAAAAATTGTTGAACTCTCATCAACAAGCTTTTCACATTTCTTTCACCTCTGACTGCTTTATTTACCCATGTACACTACGCTGCTCCTCACCAACCCCCAACATTCCTGCCTCCTCCCGCTATTACCACAACAAAGCAGCCTGCTCCATCATTACCTATCCTTCGTGGTGCTCCGCTGAGTGACGGCCTTGTTATCAGCCTATTGTCTTATGAAAACGCACTAATGAATAGCAGAAATTGTCCGCTGACCTAATTATATGACCTACAAAGCTGCTGTACCCTCATCTCTTCACTGCAGTCAACCCCTCTTCACAAGACAGACAAACATCCTCCCCCCGGTTCTATTCCTCTCCCTCTCTCTTCAGGCTCTCACTGGGACATCCCTTTGTCTGGCGAGTGTGTGTGCTGCAGGACCAGCACACGCGGCTCTAGTTTGCTAATGAGGGCGTTTAGGGGCGGGGCACTGGTGGTCGCTGGCGCTATTCAGCAAAAAATGTTTCCAACTTCCTGTGAAGCACCAGAGCTGCAAATGGAGTTTCAAATAATTCAAAAAGACACAAAGGAAATGAGACGGTAATCTCTACTAGCAGGACCACGAGGTGTTGGCTCCGTGCTGCCACACACACACACAAACAGGTCATTAAATTGGTCTTTTAATTGGATAGTTGGTATCCAGTAAAGTCCTACCTTGTGTCCTTTTTGTTGTTGATCAAAGCCGGTGTCGCCACGTTTCTACACTTATCGTTACATAGTTAATGTCCTATTTGTGTTTTTTTTTTACTTTAATGTACATCTGAAAGAACTCAAACAGCGATACCGTTACCTTGTCAGTTTCACACAGTAGTGGTAGTAACAGTAGTAACAAAATACATTTATTTCTTCCACCACTGGTTTTACACTAAACCTGACACTTTGCTGACCATCTGTAGTTTTTCCACACTGCAGCTAAGTCCGCTGTAATCAAACTATTGCAGTGTCATCTAAGGCTTAAAGAAATGTTTTGTTTGGTTCCGGTTTTCAACTGTCCCCGTTGTCGAAAATCTCAGCCATTCAGCAACGCTGCACAGTCGGTCGTACACGAAGGCACATCATTTTGTTGCCTATTTTTAAAAAACTCACCAGTAGATGATGAGAACATAAGATCTGCAGCAAGTATAGGCCTACCAATGTAACCATAGAGTAAGAGTTTACATCCACTAACTAACTTAGGCCTTACCTTCTGTAGTGTATCATTCATGTGACATGTGCCAGAATAACAGTGATTTATGAAATCACATATTGAGACATGTCTGTTACCTCATTAATAATTCAACAATTATTTATCTATCTCCGTGTTTTGATTCTTTTCTAAAGGTTAGGATGGATGTAGTTCACTTTCATCATTGAGGTTACCTGCAGAAAACAGAAGTCTTGAAACGTAATAATATACAGACAGTAGCTCACTGCTGGTAAGGTAGACTCACCTTGAAGTGTTTGCAGGCATTGGCCCGTCTTGATGTCCCAGATCTTGACAGTGGAGTCTGCGTTGCCTGAGACCAGGATGTTGTCTTTGAGCTCCATGCCGCTGGTGAGAGACTGATGTCCCGTTAGCGTGTGGATGCAGTTTCCCGTCTCCACATCCCAGACTCTTATAGACGTGTCCAATGAGCCGCTCACCACATGGATCCCATCAAACTATAGAGAGGATCAAGAGCTCAGTCCATGGAACTACTATTTAATTCTGATAACATTTAGTTTCTGGTTGTCACCTTTACATTTCTGCAGCATTAATTAATTGAAATTAATGAATTGTATTGATCTGTAAAAGCTTTTGTTTTTGTTCCCAGGTCTAGTATTAGAGCACCAACACTTTAAAAGCTGAACGATGCAGCTTGGTACATAAACCAATCTATCAGTGCAGTAAACAGCCTCCTCTGTGAGGGTGATGGCACCAGCCAAAGTGCACTGTCATCACACAGAGTGGGCGGGAGGACATCTTAGAGGACACAGGAATTCATGTTTTCTCACAACCAACAACTACCCTGTGGACATATATCTGGAAAGACTCATTAATATATTAAAGTAAATAGAATTTAGAAAGCACATTATTGAAAATCAGATTAATTGTGAAGGCTTTAAGGCTTTTTCTGTGCACCACTTGCAAGGGAACGGTTTTAGATCAAAGAGGTTTCAAGTCACAGAGTGAATGGCGTTTCTGAACAATATTTGATGAAAAAGTAGAGAAAACTTGATTATTTATGCAACAATTATTGTAAGCAGTGGTAAAAAATTAACATTAAGTAACAAAGTAACAAAAGTACATTTACATTTCTCATGTACATACTCTTCCCTTATTATATTTATATTTGTTTGTTGCATGCTCTTTCCTATTTTATTATTTTTATCTTATTACACAGGGGTTGCAATGGAAATTTCATTCACATGGCAATGTTCAATGACAATAACTATACTATATGACTAATACTATATGATATACTGTATGTAAAACAGAAGATATGTTATATATTGTCTGTATTTGTAATTCATTAAAATATGTTATTTTTGTAGGGAAGAAGATTATATAATAATTATTGTGTAATACTAGCTAAATCATTGTGTTGATCAGACGTGTGAGATCTAGCTGTTTTGATCATGAATGTGTCACAGAGGTGCACTGATAGCCTTTACAAATCAAGCTAATACAATCTAATGTTGGGGATGAGATGAGGGCTGTTCTGATCATTAAATGGCCTTTTGCTTTGATCATTGTCAAAAAATTCATGTTTTAATGCATGAATTTTACTTAGAATGGAGTATTTTTATGCTGTGGTGTTTTCACAGTACTCAATACTTCTACTACAGTTCTTTCAGAATAAACATCAGCTTAACATCATTTCAATAGCTGTGTCATACTGAAAGTGAAGAAACACTATCCCCTGCTTGAGGCTATTGCAGCTAAATGCATCAAGAATCTACATCCGGGGCTTCTTGCAAACTAATGAAACAGGACTGAAGATGACGAACAAAGGAATTTCCCTTTAGATCTAATCTTGTGGGAACCTGCTGATGTTAATCACTAAACTCCAGGATAGATTCCTGAATGTGTCTGAAGCTGCTCACCTGTAACGAATACACTCTGTTGGTGTGGCCCTGCAGCGTGTGGAGGCAAGTCTCCGTCTCTGGGTCCCACACTTTGACCATGAAGTCGTAGGCACCACTGACAACCCGTCGCCCGTCGTACTGGACGCAGCGCACTGCCGCCACGTGGCCCATGAGGACGTGTAAACACTGACCTGTCTCAATGTCCCAGACGCGCAGAGTGGCGTCACGAGAGCCACTGACCACCCTGAGAGGGAACCGGACACATAAAAAATACAGCGAAGTCAGGCATTTATTGAAGAACTCTGAGTTTTAAGAGACAGCAAGGATTGAATTTATGCGCCTGGGTGCGGCACAAAGTCTTTTGAGCTGCACTTTCTCAGTGACTCTGTTCTGTGAGGTTGAATTCAATAGACGACACAACACTTCATTCATACTCTGGCAGCTGCACTCAGAATAATGAGACGGGTACAATTGTTTTCTTTTTGCTCCTTTGACATAACTCATGTTCATACTTGTATATAGGAAACACCTTTTTCAATCAACTCCCAGCCCTTGAGCGGTGTCTCCCAGAATGGAAAAAAAAAAAGATATATCGATGGCTATAGACAGAAACCTAATGCTTAATAGGTTGGGATTATAGATGGATATAGATGGATAGCAAATGGGGCATTAATAAAAAACAATATATAATTATACTGTTGTACTTTATATTTCAATCATCGAGAGTTCCAGTTATGTAGAGCGTTAAAACAGCTTTATTACCAAACATCAGGTACACTATAGAGTAAGCTATGCAGCGAAATAAAACTCAGGCTCAAAGCAGAACAGATTGAAGATTTTTGAGCTTTTAATTTCCTTAACATAATGAAGTTATCTCTTTCAGTTAAAAAAAAAAAAAATATTATAAAACATACCTAAAAAATACAACATACTCTTTATTTTTAAAAAAATGTCTCACAGTTCTACAAAAGTGGAAACCTCCAACATGTTACTCAATGCCTGCAGCTCACTTTGATTCTACTGAGTAAGTAATCAAATGCTACACAAAACCTTGGTGGGGCCTAAGGCGAAAAAAGCACTTTGAGTCTCCAGAGTGTAATGCTGAGTGAATGAGTGAGCGGCAGAGGACCGAAGATGCCTGACAGGGTCTGTTTAATCACTATGAGACCACACATTCACTCCAACAGAGATACTGTCCTCTTATAGCTGTGCAGTGATGCTCTTTTCGTGTGGCAGGCTGTTAAGTCGGCTGTTATGGTTCTAATAATAACTGAGTATGTGGAACACTAAAGGAATAGTTGGACATTTTTCTTGAAAAATTACTAAAAGGTCCCATATTGTTCATTTTTCCTGGGTTTTATTTGATTTATTTGATAACCCTAACAAGATATATTTGTGACTGTAAAAAAAATCACCTCAATATAGTTTTGCATATGCTCTCTCAAGCTCCTCTGTGGAGCTCTAGAATAAAGTGACTGCCTCATTGATATTAATGATCTTCTCTTCTGATTGGCTGATTTGAAGGGCTGTGAATGGAGGGGTGGGCTATCACTGTATAGTTGTGACATCAAAACTTCATGGACGTGAACGGCTTCATGAAAAGCTTGTTTTAAGGGACAGTTTCTGAATATGGGCTTAGTGCATTTCCTGTAGATCTAGCCATTAAAAACATGGGAGATATACTTAGACCTTATAATGAAAAGCAATCATAATCTTTCTTTCTACCATATGGGACCTTTATATGATTTCATAATTACAGTAGCTGACTAATTTTCTTTCAAACACCTAATCAATTAATTATTGAAGCGCTACACTTATCGACTCAATATTCCTTATGTCAGAAGCACTGCTATGCAATAAACACGTTTTTTTTCTCGTTTTCCACACGCTTAATTAGAAAGCTCACAGACGACATTGCCCCATACCTTTTCTCATGTAGGTGCATGCAGCGGACTGTTGAGGTATGCCCATAGAGGGTGTGGATACATTCTCCTGTCTCTGCGTTCCAGACCTTGAGTGTGCGATCAGTGGAGCCGCTGATAATAATGTTGTCCCGCATCTGGGATGACCACACGCCACCCGTGTGGCCCACCAACGTCCGCAGACACTGCAAAAAGATCAGAGAAGGAGAAGAATCTTTATCAGTACACTCCTGACTGCTACTGCAGGGATAGGACATTAGGAGAAAAAGAAAAGATGTTCAGGGCGATTTCATTCATATGTATCCAAATTGAGTTTGCATAAAATAAAATAACATTTGAGATTTTTTTTGCAGATATATTGTCTTTATAGGGGAAAAAAGGCAAGTTAAATAATATTTCTGAGACCTTTTAGGGCATAGTAGAACTCGGTCAATCCAAACCTACTGCTACTGTACTGGGACAAAATCTCTCAATTTCTTCCCACTTTTATAATTGCTTTTACTTATCTGCTGGAAAAGACGACTATTCATTCTCCATGCAGAACGGGTTGACAACGGTCTTCAATAAAGAAATACACTCATTCATTCTCATTAGGAATGGTAGATTAACTATTGACTAGAGCAGTTATGGAAATCTTTCTGATCAATTTGAATTTGCGTCTCCGCAGTTTGTCTTATTTGTCCCTTCGATTTAATTATCCCCAAATACATTAAATTTAAGTTGTTTCGGGAGTAGAGACGAGCCAAGTGTGGAAGCGGTTATGTCAGGTTCAGAGTACAGCATGTTAAGCTGAAGTGAACAACATGTGACCTCTTGTCTGCACCTGATAATCCGCTGAGCAGTCAATGTTGGGTGAGGAGAAAGGGAAAGATGTGGCACGACCTTACAATCAACCTTACTACAATGATTTAAGTCTCAATTCATTTCTTTTTGCTTAATACAGCTGTGAACAGAGGAATACAGAATCTATCTGTATCACAAACATGGTTAATTTGTGGAATATCATCAGGATAGAGTATTTTCTGGACTTCCTAACATGTATACTCCACATTTGTGATAAATATTCCTGCCTTAACAACAGGCCTGATGTTTACTGTAATCATACTCTGAAGGATGCTGGATTTTTCTAATGAACCAAAGCCAACGGTTGATGTTCCAAGAGGAAGAATTGCAGCATGTGATTAGAGTCGACTCAAAAACTGCGTGGGAAGAGAGAATATCTGAAATGAGGGGCTTAAGCTTCTTTATCTGTGAAACAAACATAAAATAACAGTCCCCGAGAGTGAACGATTAGCATTCTTCAATAAAACTGTGAAGAATGTCTTTTGAACAGATGAGGGTTGTATACAATACCTTCCATTTTACTTATATTTCTTTGTTTAAATAAGAAAACAGTGGATGAGCATCCAGTGTAGCAACCACAGAGCTTCAGACCATCAAAGACATATACTGCAGTTTTTTTTCCCTCATATTTAAAAGGCCATGTCCCTTTTCATTTGTTGGAAGTATTAGAAAATAAAGGCCAATAAAGGCATACTGTATATGCTACATACATACATAAAACAAGTCACATTTCTTTAGGACAGGACAGTTTTCCTGATTGACTTTTTCAGAATGGCAGGAACCAAAACTAAACTGCAGTACTGCAGACTCGGTTGCTCAATTCAGTTTATATATCGTCTTCATCAGGGTATTTAGATACCCTGATGAAGACAATGTGCTGAAATGGTGGTGATTAAAGACACTGAATGGAGCCATTGAGTGTGCGGTGGTACTTCTTCTCTATTTTTGGATCCTGCTGTCAGTAACAGCACCTCACAAAAGACTGGTGTGTGTTTGCCTACTCTCTCATTTCTCAGAACAGCAGCCACTGTAATGTGTGATAATGTGCTCCGAGGTGTTCTGATATACAAAGTAATGATCTTGGCAGAGGTAAAATCTTCCCCGCCCTAACCCTCCTCCTTTATTTTCAGTTTTGCCAACTGAGCCAACACAAGCAGTGATATGAAAGTGATTCTTTTGGCATGATATTCCCAGTAACTGCAAAAGCTGACCATGGTGTCAACAGAGAACTGCTGGTGGAATAGAGGAGGAAAAAACAAACTGGTGAAGACTAAAAGTTATGAAAGGGGAATGTTTGCCCCTTAAGTGTTTGACTTATTTTTCCCCCTCAATACAATATTTCTATTATCCACAGTTCAAAAAACTCTTCTCTAAACTGTGAATCCAAGCAGCTAAATCATCTGGTGGAGGAGACTGCTCTGTGAAGCACCAGACAACCAGCTTTGACGCAGCATGTGGCTGTTTGTGTGCCAGTATGGAAGAGGGACACCTTTCACTCATGCTGCAGGACATGCAAAGATGAAGGTCCATCTGATGCAGGCAGAGCCTTTAAGAATTGACTGAGCTGCGCCTTCTGCATCAGGAAAACAAACTGTATGAAATTCCTCCGGTCTGCAAATCACGTACTGCTCCATTAAGTACCTTCAACAGATGTGCTAAAGTTGATCTCTGATTCATAGTTTTATCATAATCACACCCTATTCTTTTACCTGATCACTAAGCAAATATATGTGGAGGCATGGAAAGCATTTCCATATAATTTGCTCACATAACTCTGATTGCCTCACAACATATCCTTAATTCACTTTTATATAAGGAGACAAATCTGCAGCAGGACAGAACTGGCAGCAGACATGGAAGAACAAGAAAAATGTGTATTCATAATAGGAGTTTTAGAAATACATGATTCATAATATGCTATACATCTAAAATTTTATATCACCGTGCTGTCCACCCCAAATATTGTGATATATACAATATTATCATTATATAAAAATGCAATAAAAAAAAAAACAGCAAACCAATATAAGTGTATTGTTGTACTTTATGTTTCAGTTATTTTCTCTGTAGTGTTGATTTAAAAGAACTGAGTTGCAGCAGACCTGCAGTTTCCTGTGAGTCTGTTTCAGATATGTGGAGCATAAAAAATGAACGCTGCTGCTCCATTAAGTACCAAATTACCACACACCAGGGTACATTATAGAGTAAGCAAAGCAGTGAAATAAAGCTCAGACTTGCAGTTTGGCAAAACTGTAATAATAAATAAATAAAGATGTATATATTTATGAATTCATGAATTTAAAACGGCCTGATATTTTCATATTGTGAAAAATATCACATATGTCAAAATAACAAAAGACATTGGGCAACTCAATTTGCAACTGAGTTACATCTGTTCATGGTGTTGTCAGCATGATATCTGCTGCATTTAGAGACGGGTTGGGGATTCTGTGGGTGTTGAATAACGAGAACATTTTGAAGCTACAATGTGATGTAACACCACTTGATTCACCCCAGTGTCCCATCACAGGGGAACCCTTATGATAGCTTGAATTGTGGAGGCTGAACAGAAGGTTTCTGAAGTGAGAGCACAAGTATTAACGTTGCCCTACCTCTCGTACAGTTTGTCTACGCTGGCGAAACAACTCCTTTTTCCGTCCCATCAATTTCAATCCTCTACAGGTCACCAGAGCTGCATTTCAAATCTCTCCTCTGAAGCAAAGGACAGGAGTAACCACTGATCTCTAAGCGCATGAACCTATTTACCCTTCTAGTCTATAGTCGCTTACCAAACTCATTACTGATTTGCATGGCTGTTTTGTTTGATGAATGAAAAGAGATCCAAAATTGAGCATAAAGAGGATGGAACAAAGAAAATTCAACCACATCACCTGTCTCATGGCATTAATCATCATGCTGCTGTGTCCTATTGATCCAATCATGAGTAAGACCCAAGTTCTGATGCAAGTGGTTGGGATGTGGAAGAATACCCTGAGCTTTCAATGAAGATGAGGATTTATGTGAGAAGTAAAAGACACACCAAGGTCAAACACATCACTTTAATAAAGAAGGTCATGGAGTAGATTATTTCCTACCATCTTGGATATTTGAAATATGTAGGAGAAGAGGACTTTAGATCACGGATGGCCACTTTACAGACCGACTCCTCACTGAGAAAAACGTTGCAATCAAGTTCTCAACTCATTGGCAAAGACTATAAAGCATGTTGACAGTGGAGAGGAAAAATAAATGCAGGTGCTGGCAATCCTGCTTTATTTTTACTTTACAGTATTACTGGCAGCGACAGCTACTTCACCAGAAATGGTCGACTAAGCTTAATTGGCCATTCCTCTCTAGCGAGGGATTCTCTCTCTGGTGCTGAGAGCTAAGGATGCGGAGAGATGCACCTAAACAAAGAAAGCCTCATTTCTTCTTCATGAGTAAACAAACAATTCTGAAGCCGATTAGCATTGTCGAGCCACGTATAATATTATATTACTGTCTGTGACGTCAGTCTGAATGTAGGATGGTTTTACAAAAAACGGTGAAGCCTGCTGGTGACGTGGTGACTCATAAAAGACGTTCCGATTCCTCCATCAACATGGAGCTGCTGTGGCTGTAACTCAACAACCTGTCATCCTGATATTAGTCTCTGGGTGCAGTAGAGCCAATTCCTGCTACATGTCTATTGGGTGACCTTGGCAAGATCTGTTCAGATCAGCAAATGCTGTGACTTATATGCGTGTAATCACCACTTGGCTGAAAGCCAACTTTACTATCTTTTAGAGTGAGTCTTTGCAGCATTGAAAGTCGAGTTCTCTGGACAAACAGATAAAGAGAAATCTACTGCAGTGTGATCATGCAGAATATCAACTTCTCTGACAGCCCTTTTTTTAAAATGTCTTTTTATTTTTGTAGAATGAAATAGCATAAAATAAATAGAAAGTTTAAAGCTATTCGGTGGTCCCAACCTTGTCGTGTATATCAGCTTACTAAAAATGCAAGGAGCAGGATGTGAGGAAGCACTAAGAGAGCAGAGAGAATTTCAACACCGTGTCATAAGCACAGTGACTTATGACAATCTGTGAACTTTCCTGTAACACCACAGTAGAAGCACTGCCTCTCTGTTTAATACGCAGTGTAAAGCTGCAGCACTGAGAAGAAGAAGAGCTGTGTGGTTGTGCCGGTCTCAGTTATGAATACTAACACTGCTTGCGGACATGTCCTGCGTAACAAGTCTACAAAATGGCTAAAACTAGGAGAAAAGAATAGACTGAGCCTGCCAGGATGCTTTTATGTTACTAATCATCAGGTTTATGGGTGCAGTGCAGCTAAAACACATGTTAGATAGGCATCTGTTAATATGAGACGACTGCCTCCTTCACTTCCCAATCATTGAGTTAGTCTATTAAGATTGGACTATACAACAGCACCAAACATGCAGAATGATATAAAAAAAGCTCTTAAGACCATGCTTACCTTTCCTGTGATAGCTGACCAGACTTTAAGCGTGTTGTCGTCAGAGCCGCTGACGATACGGTTGCCACAAAACTGGAGGCAGGTGATCACGTGGTCATCGTGACCTTTCAGCACCTGTGAGAGTGGACAGATGAAAAGAGACGCGATGAGACGGATGTGGTGCAAGAAGGGAAATAGAAAGGTTGATGCCGAATGACAAAACTAAAGCAAAAAACTGAGGCTGTCTGCTGCTTTGTACATCAAAGTGAAAGGAAGATTCAAGGAAAATGTCATAAAGTGCTGCAGGTGTACACTGTGTGTGTGTGTATGTGTGTGTGAGATCTCTGCTGGCTAATACTGAGTCACAGGACTGCTAGCTCAGCAAACAGCAAAGCACATTGCATATGCAAAGGAGTATGAAGAGCACAGTAACCAAATTTGCATCAGTGGTGGGCCCAAATGATCTGTGGCTGTTCCAAAAGTGTACAAGGCCCATTAAGGACCTGCTCATGCATGCAAGTCATGCTTCATGCTAAAATTATGAACAGGCAGTCTTTAGATTAAATGGAGAATAAGCTTGCCCTACCCATTTATCATTCCATACAAATACTGTGGAGCACGGATCTGACCCATCACTAACATTCCATCAACTCCAAATTTTAGATCCTTATTGAAACATCTTTCTCTGAGTCAAAGCCAGGTGGTCAGATCTATGATATGGACGTTGGAAGGCAAATGCTACCTTAGGTGATTTGAGGTCCCCTCTCCTCCAGTTAGTGTCTATTCTGTGCTGCCTGATGTAGGCACTCTTCCAGGGGCTGTGAGTGAAGCCAGGCTTGACAATTTTCCGTTTCTTGAGGGGCAAAGGCTCATCGATGCCTGTTGGAAGAGAGAAGAAAACTGATTAAACTAATGGGCTGATGTTCTTACTCTGAAAATTTTATTTTGATTCGTCGTCCCTCTGCATCTGTTGCAAACACTTTCACTCACCCTCTTCCCGACATTTCTCCCTCCACAGCAGGTTGTCTTCTGCCAGGATGCGCCAGTAGCGACACGTCTGCGCTGCTTGGAGGAGGTCCTTCGGTTCCAGGAATGACAGCACATACAAAGCCAGCTGTTGAAAGACAAGGATGAGGAATGAGAAAGGTGTAAATGGAAAAAGACACAAAGATGCCCCACTATCTACTGCAGAAGTATACAACAGTACAAGCATGTCACTAAAGATGACTCTAGAAATAACTCCATCACAATAACTTGCTCTTTTGTGCCATTGATACTCTACATATCCCTACTTCTTGGTAGCTACTTATTTTTTGCAATCAGCAACTATAAAGCATTATGGGAATTCTCAGATTACATATTCATCATGAATATCAGCAGATTCGGATAAAATATATATAATATATACACACAATTGGAGCTTCCCACTGCAGGTAATAAATCTAGTACTTCAATTTGTTAATCCAAAACCAGCAAATAAACACAAAAGCTTGGTATAATGAGCTCAAATCTGGACCCTTGAGGAATGAGTAAAAAAAACACTGCAGTGGCCAAGTGATTGTTCTGCATCCTCATATAAAAGCGAAGGATTATGGGTACAATTTAGAGGATGAGGTGTAACTCATTGTGCAAATAATGTTCCTTTATGATATTACAATAATCTGAAAAGATAATGACCCACAGCGTACTGTGTGACAAATTCAAAGAGTGGTTTTATGAACACGAGGATGGAGTCAAATGACAGATTTCAACATCATTGATCCTTTATGAAACATTCTGGAGTATGGATTGCAGATGAGTAAAATATTCTTCAGTCCTCACCAATTTGGGGAGGCTTTCTTGTGCAATATCTTATTAAACACACTCAGATATTATCTCACACACACACACACACACACACACACACACACACACACACACACACACACACACACACACACACACACACACACACACACACACACACACACACACACACACACACACACACACACACACACACACACACACACACACACACACACACACACACACACACACACACACACACACACACACACACACACACAGTTCACAGTTCAAGACTTCGATGGCAACAGCCAGAGGAGGACCGATGTCATTTATTTGCATTCAGAAGGAATTAATGTTGTCACAAATTTCAGTCACTTGTCGCAGACAGAACCCCCTGACATGCATTATCAACTGAAAGCCTGTAGTCAACCAGTAGTCATTAACCAGTTGTCATTACTGGGCTGGAGGATTTTCCAGAAGTGGACAATAGTAAGTGATTGCTTTTTAAGCCTGTCACAAAACCCTCTGCAGAATCTGTTCATAGTCTCAATTTCAACTATATCGAGTGCAACCCCTGGGATTGTCCTGTTAAAATGACTTGATAGCACCACCTAATATGCTTCCAGCAGCACTCAGCAGTCAGAAGGAACAAGATATAGGAAAGTGCTAAAAGGGAAAAACAAAATGAAAGGAGGGCTCACATCCTATTGAAAGGACACATAATGCTCTCGCATATTTGGTTTGGGAGCAACACTCTCTCATCCTGTTGGCTCACTCTCTAATCTGCCACCCCCCTTAATCCCAACACCTGCCAGACTCAGACAAGGTGTTAAAAGTATTTGATCAGCTACACCAGATACAGTGGATTGAGACAGATTTGCACGAATCCCTTGTGTGATCTCATCATCAGGTGGCACTTCAGATTGTTTGTTTTGTCAAATATAATGTGGAGTGAAAACAAAACACCCACTATGGCTGCCGTTTGCTTATATCAGAAAAGGCTGTGACGGGATAAGGGCCAGAGAGGAAGCTCTGTCTCAGTCAGGCATGTTCATTCAAGATTCAATCTCAAGGATTCCTATAAGTGGAAGGAGGAGGGGGCTAGAGGGGAAGTTGTGAATTGAAAACAGAGAAGGGGGAATTGAGTAACTCACCTCTTTGGGCAGCAGGGAGATGAAGTCGCGCTGAAACTGCGGCTCAATCACCTGCATCATATGCTTGACTTGTGTGGGCTCACAGCTGTCAATCAACTCATCCAGTGCCAGCAGCTTCTCTGGGCCAGTCCAGCTCTGGAACACACAGCACAGAAGGCATGAGTTAAAAAAGGGCTGGAGGTGGAAGCATCATACAGTTGGTATATAAAGCAGCAGAGAGGGGTGAATGGACAAAGAGGTGTAGCTAGTTAAAAAAATGTAATCCATGTGTTGACAGCTATGTGAGCTACAGATGATATACACCTTTATGACAGCACAATACTGACTTCCTACAGGTTCTGGACATTTATTATGCTGCTGGATACTGCTACAAACGGTATTTTTCAGAAGCACTTCATTTTTCATTTCAAACCATGACTGCAAATAATAATTATTGGCATTATTTGTAAATCTAATATTATGTCAATTAACCGATCACTTGTTAGGTCTATAAAATGTGAAAAAAGTGGTGAAAGATGTTCAAATGTCTTATTGTCCCAACCAACAGTCCACAAGCCAAAGATATTTAATTTACTATCCTACAGCACTAACGAAACTAGAAAATAGTCATGAAATCACTGAAAAGCTGGAATCTGAGAATTTGAACATGTTCTCTTTAAATAAATCAATATCAAACCCGCATTCCAACAATTTATCAAATATTTAATTGGGTGTAGTGACTTTGTAGTGGTCATGAAATACTTTCAAACCTTTTGTGTAATCTCTAACATCACTGTAAGACCTTAAAGTATTCCTTTAGTGAGTTCAGTCCCTAAGTATTGCATTCAAAATAGTGACTTTTTTTAAAGTTTATCTACCAAAACAGAACATCATTTTTTCTACTGTGTCTGCTGTATGACACTTTTTCTCATGTGCTGTCAGTATAATATTATAGGGAGTGTTTGATGTGCATCCTCTGGCTTTTATTGCAGTTTATTTCATTACAGTTTGTGCTCTTCACTGTGTAATGTCCTCTCCAGTGACTCTCGAAATAGAAGGGAAAAATACTTGTTTGCCAGTTGGCAGTCATAGATGGCATAGTTGTGCAGTGTTACCAGATTATTTGTAACACATCCACATCTGGATTGCACCTTCCAGTATAGCTGTGGTGTACAAATCTATCTGGAAACATAAAACTGGGGCATTATAGGCCAGTTGTGTTTGTTCACTACGGTCACACAAGAGGCTTATGTGCACTTATGTAAGCTGTAAGTTTGGTGAAATTAATTGCATTGGAAACATCCTGCCTAACTCATTAATGTTCCCTACATGCCCTCTGCAGCAGGACAAACTTGCTCGAGGCACCTGTCTATTTATAGTGGCCAAAACATGAGTGGACCATTTGAACATCAGAAAGCAAGACTATCAACAATCTTCCTGGACTCTGAGATTTCTTTTCTCCTGCTTGATAATTCAGTTATTTAAGATGGTTGCTGAATAGCACTGTAGGATGTAGGACCTTACTGAACAGTTGTTTTCCTCTATGCAGTGCTGAAATCTAACAATGATTACATACTAGAGGGCTGGAAAATCTGGCAGATACACTACCTGTAATTTGGCAACTAAAAGCTTTAGCTAGAGGTGCTGGTTCTGGAGGTAATCAGGGGGTTCAGAGACCTCCTCCCTACTACAAGGAGGAGCACGCAACAATTATTTATGTATTGCATCAATACAAAATTTGTTGTTCAAACAGCTTCGTAAACATTATAGGTTCCAGAGAAATCGTACTGTACACCACAAAAACATCCATGATGGTTGTATTATGGTATGTGTGACTTTGCCATGACCATATGTCAGTTTGTCTTTTTAAGTGTCAAATCCCAAAACAGCACAGAAACATTGTTCTTCACAGCCCTGGTTTGTAGTTGCTTTCACCTCGTAGCTTCAGGCTACAACCGGACTGGGGAATGTACGGAATGTAGGTTGGTTGAATGTAGGTTCAGCTGCCAGCTGTCAGATTAAAGACAGTAGACTGACAGTTCAGGCCAGAAGACTAATATATATCTAAAAAAAATGAAAAAAAAAATGAAGTCCAAGTAATGAAATCCATGGCAACCTATTATTACAGGAAATCAGAGAGATGCATCAAGGCTAATATGCTTAAATGACATCTTATTTCTATGGGGATCTGGAATCATTAAAGCTAAAGTTGAAAAGGAAAGACATGATTTTATCACAATACAGAAGCAAAGACATTAATTTTAATTAGAAATTTGGTAAAAAATAATATGTGTTAAGTAGCACGATAATCTTATATCATAGGGTCTTATCACTGAAGTGGTTGAATATTCGATAGAATTACAAAACAGACCCCTTAACAAACCTCACGTCTATGTTGCTGTTCTTGAATAATGTAGTATAATTCATGCTAAATGGACTGCATGTGCATAGCCTTTTTAACTGCTCGAAGCTCTTTACACTACAAGTGTTCATTCACCTATTCACACACTGATGGTGGTGGCTACCGTACAAGATGCACAACAGGAGGCTAATCATTCACACACCAGTGGCACAGCCATCGGGGGCAAATTGGGGTTAAGTATTTTGCCCAAGGACATATTGGAACGGAGCCCAAAGGAGCCAGGAATCGAACCACGGATCCTTAAATGGTGGACGACTGCTCTGGTTCTGAGTAACAGCTGCCCCTCTATGACGATGTTAACAAGTTCAATAACAAGCTCAAATGATACCGCAGTACCTTATAAAACAATACATCTTTCAATGACAGGAGCACATAAGACAGCATCTGTTCTGTTTTAATACAAAGCATAAGTCCACAGTAACTGCTTTTTAGTCTGAACAGGTACGCCTAATTCCAATTCCACGCTACAGTGCCTATGGTAATGTGGTGGGCCAGAACAACAAGGCAGCAATTATCTCGGAGACTAAGTGAACATTGATTAGGCACAACATCTGCTTTTTGATGAGCTTTTTGCTTGAGGATTTAGAATCACCCATGGGACAAAAGCAGAGTAGCAGAAAACTCTAGCGTGCTCACCTGAAATGTTCGGAGCCATTCCTGGAGACCCGTAGGTGGCTGAATTGAGGTGATGCGCCGTCTCTGTTGCCCCTGACCATTGGCTGTTCTAATGTGACCAAATGTGGTGGGTGTGGCTGGACATGGGACAATTCCTGTCGGGCTGCAAATACAGGAGGAAAAAACATCTTGAAAATCAATATGATAAGAGACCTTTACAGGAAGATAGTATACTGCTGTCATTAAAGTGAGGATGTGAAATCACTGCTTTTAAAAAAAAAAAAAAAAAAAAAAAAAAAGACAAAAATGGAAACTTTACAAAAGCATGACTGAGGATATAATATTTTGAACACATAATATGCTCATTATTAGGTCCAATTTGCTGAATTCTTATAGTTGTTTCCACTAACATTTATTGTTGTAATAGGTACAAGGCGACAGATGACCTGTAGGTGTGTGTTTAAAAATGTAAAGCTACATTTTAAAATAAAACATTTTTGCCTAATGATTAATTTAGAAATAAGAAATCCCAACTAAAAACTAATGCACTCTGTGATTTTATAATCAAGATTAAAATTTATTTAAAAAACAACAAATATATATATGCTTGACAGTCTCTCTAGTTTCTAATTCAGAGATTTCACAGTATGTGTAGGCCAGGCTCTCCTGTTGGAAGAAACTGGGTGTGAAAAGCACTGCAGGACTTCAATGGCCACCCGTGTAGGGGCAAACTAAGGGCAGCAGGAGAAACCATCCACTGGGCACCTTCAGTATTCAGGATTCTGCTTGCTGACAGCAAAATGGGAAGCTCGGGTCTATTTCTTTATTGATTCATTTTTAATGGGAGAGGAAACTGAGACAGGGCGAGATACATGGCAACATTTATAGTTAAGTGTCTGTGTTCAGTCTGAATTTTAATGTAGCTAGATGTGAAAACTTTCATTAAATATTTAGGCTTCGAGAAACATATGGGACTGCCGGCTGGATGCTGGAGACACAATATGATATGAAAACTCATTCTGTTTGAAGTTGCACGACTTAGCATCTTATTGTATTTCTTTCTATGGTATTTTCTACTAAAAGCACATTGCTGTTAAAAGGGTGAATCTAAATCACGATACTGAAGTTCAGGGAAACTTGGGAGTAGGTGTACCACTCTCCAGTGAAAGGTAGGTCCTTTACCTGGGATACTCTGTGCCTTTGCAGGGCTTTTTGCCTGAAGGGAAAGATCGGACCTCAGGGCCATGGTCCAACTTTCTCTTCATCTGAGAAATGGAGCAAAAAGAAAAAAACACATTAAAAACCTTCACAACAAAAACATTAATAAAAACAAATTATGTTATCACATCCCTAATGGTTAAACTTATCCAGTTTTATCAAAAAAAAAAAAAAAACAGTACAAGTCTGTTTATTTTTAGTGAGAAAACCAAGTTAAAATAAAGGACACCAGTCATGGATATTTTCTTTTTCTTTAGGAGGTGGGAGCAGAAAATTGCTTTTGCACGTTGCAGACTTTGTTAAGATTGTGTCTGAAATTTAGCATATTAAAATACAGACACCACAGTTTTGGAAAAGATTCATGCAAATTAGAATTAAACTTTAATGCAGAAGCGGGCGTTTCAATTACATCTTCACAACATCTTCCATAACAAAGCAGAGGGTATGACCTATCCTGTAGATGAAGCAGTGAATCATGGTGAGATGTAAAGCAGGAATAATGTGCTTTAATCCATTGTTCCATGTTGAAAACACCCCATAATTTCCATCAGTGATAATGCATTTCCACCCTCCAAATCTCCAAGAGAAGAACATGGTTATGCACATAAAACTACAAAGGACAACAACTTGTTCAGGGGTGGCACAATGTGCATTCTCTGACACTGACAGTTGATTCAGACTCACAATTATGAAAGAAGAATGGAGCAGGTCAGTTCTTTATCTGTCACCTGCATGTGGACTCAACAGCCATTCCCTACTTCTACCTACTCTACTTTGCATACAGAAGGAGTTTGTTTGAAGGCCTGGGCAAGATAATTTTCTTCATCTCATGCCTACCACTCTCCCTGGCATAGCTTCTCACCACACATGTGAGTGATCACAATCTTATCGCCAGTCCCCCCATGAACAAACAAGCTAACAGAATAACTGCACACTGATTTTGAGTGTCTGACCAAAATAAGATATACAATGTAACAGTCTGGCCTTGTTCATTGATTAATTAAATGTGTCATGTTTAAGGGAAGGCTTAGCTATATTGGATCATGGCTGTTCAGTTAAATCCTCAAAGCCTCTGAGATGATGTCTTTGGGAGAGAAAGATCTCAATTCTCTTTCTGATCTTTACTTTAAATCTGCTATACTATCTGAGCCACCACCACTCCCACGCAAAAGCACATTTTGACAAATGAAATGTGCTTGTGCACATAATTTATTGTTGCACTGTCAAATATAGCCTGTTTCCTGGCAAGTTTCCTCTACGGTGCTTGCGGCACAACAATCCACACTTCTGTACTTTCATTTAGAGTCAAAGGCACGGGTCTGTCTACAGTTACAGTGCTGCCTGTTGTGTTGCAAGACAACCTGTGCTGGAAAATGTGAAGCAGAACTTCTTTCGGTACATGGAGCAGCTTGGAGAAAGCAATGCTCTATTGATGCATTTATGTTACTCTAGCGCTGTTTGTGACAAAAGAGAAGAGCACTGTGTATTTGACTCCATACTGTCTGGCTGTACAGTGGCATGATTACATGTCTCTCCTCAAGATGTGTTTTTTTTTTGTTTATCACTATAATTTAGTGTGTGTGTGCTTGGCTTCTCAGTATTTTCAGCCTCAGGGGCACTATTGGGTGTTGGGAACAGCGAAGCAATGATGAGCCAAGGAAAAGAATGTGAACAACTGTTTCTAACCAATACAGTGCCTCGAAATGCCAAGAATCAATGCAAGACCGAAAACCAAAGTCCGAGTTTTAAGAAGCATGTGTGTATGACTAGCACACAGACGTGTTGCAGGTTAGGTGGCCCCTGGACATTACACTGCGATCTGACCAGTGATGTATACACATTTCTGACATGTAAGCTGCAGTGGTTCATTCAGGCCTTGCAGAAAGGCCATGATGCCATGAAAACATTGAAAAATATAATGGAATTATAAGAGTAGAGAAAAAGAAATGGGATCTACAATATTTTTTATTTAAGCAGCCAGAAACACGGTAAATGATTTTTCAAAAGCTAGTTTGTGTTCTACTTGTTTAACATATCATGAAGACTTGTTTGATTGTTAAGGAATTAAAGGGGGTATGAGATATTCCTACTTGTTAAGATCCGGCTCTTAAACCCAACTGCCTTGTTCATAAAAGCGGTGATCTCACTGCAATGGCAGTTCAGTAGCCAAGGAGAACCTGGGTGTGTGTATGCATGCATTGGGTGTGTGCGTCTCAGAATGTGAGAAAGAAAAGGGGGAATGCTGGGCTTTGAGTGTGTCTGCGCCTCTGTGTGTACATACAAGGAAACCTCAAACTAAATGTGAGCGTGGAAGAAAAAGAAGAAAAAAAACAGCATGTAACCAACCAGCCTCTTCTTGTGTTTCAGCCTGGGAAAAGGTAACCAGAGAACACAGTGTTTGTAAATCACCGCTAATCAGTCCTCCCCGCCGCCTTCCTCCTTCCCTAACTGGCCAAAAGCACGACAGATGGATACAGAGACTTAATGGTATTTTAAAGAGAGCAATCACTCTTGCATAATGTGTTGATTCATTTCAAACCGGGACTACATCCTGCAGCATCAGTCGCTTGAAAAATACTCTCATTTTTCAAATAGTGTTTCAAGCAGACGTGAAACAGTTTCATCATGTCAATCAGCAACACTGGAAGATGCAGAAACAGTCGCCTTCAGACCTGAACATATCTTTTTCTTTATCTTTGAAAGAATTACTAAAATCATCATTGTGGTATCAGATGTGATACCACAAAAAAAGCAGATTTCAAAATCCTCTTGATACAGAATCAACACATTGAGTCACCAATCAAATCATGTGTTCTTCTAATGATTAAGAAAGATATTAACGCTAAATTCCGAAGACTGATTGGGTAAAAACTTCAACATGACAGAGTGCTGCACAAAAATCACTAGGAGGGATTTTTCCAGTCATCCCTGTGATAATCAAATCCGTAACCAATTCCCTTTCATATTTTAAAACGTAATCTGCATTCCCAGCTAAGAGAGCATCATTGTATGGCTGCCATCCAGCATAATACACCCAACATCCTTGAGGATATTCTACCTCACGCAGTCTGACACAGTGACCCATTATCTGTGGTTTTGAGCCTGAGGCGATTGCACAATGTCAGGGAATGGGCTACTCCAACAGGCGACAGCAGCTCGATCACATACATGCATCTTGAGCAGTTGCTTTGGTCAGTGCGAGATAACCACTGCTGCATAATGTAGAATCATAACAACCCTGCAAACTGAGGGAGGATTGCAGGGGGAAATGGCTATGGTTTTTCTTTTTTGTCCCATAGTTGCAGGGACAGTTTAACACATGCAGAGAAAGTCTGCATGTCCTAATGCATTAATGAATGTGATTTCACCTAACCATTAGCGATGTGTAATATATATGTTATAGCGGAAGCATCTAATAGGTATAGCATCTTGTGTAAAAGGGAGGACCACGGTTCATGTATAGGTGCAACACCATTAAGCCAACACCGAGGCTGGATCTAATGCCATTCAGAAACGGATAAATCAATGTATAACGCTGAGATGGGGGACACGTATTCATTCAGCATTGCAGATTTTTTTTTTTTTTAAAAGTGCCAAAGCCATCGCCCATTTACACATTCAATGATCGGCTCCGACGCACCGGCAGCGGCATTTATTTACACAGCGCAAGTTACTATGGAGCAGAGGATACCAAATCCCGATCTTACACCATTTAATGCGCTAACACAACGTATAAAGGCCCAGGCAATTAAAGCGCTGTCCCTGGAGGTCTGCTACACCGCTGTTCATCCTCCGCAGTGGACGCACAATCTGCCGCGAGAGGCGCGTCAAACATAATGAGGGCGACAGAGCGAGTCAAACATGAAACAAGCAGAGACGGGGATGTGCTGGAGGTGACACTGCACCAGCGATCCTACTCACTTTGTAGAAAATCATCTTTAAAGTGCCGTAGAACCCCATCCTTGTAATCCGGTGTGTTTCCCTTTTTCCTCTTCAGTGACAATCGGTGAAGTCCGGCTCTGAGTGCGCGGCAGGGAGATTGCTGTGACAGTGTGCGGGCAGTGGACTCTCAGGTAAATCCGACGCCGTCTCTGATGTGAACGTGCTCGGGCACGTCACCGGACTGGCGTTCATGTAGTAGATTCCCCCGGTGAAGGCATTGAACACGGAGAGAGGGGAGGGAGGGAGAGGGAGAGATAGGAGCGGAGCTCCGCCGATTAAAAAAAAAGAAGAAAAAAAGAAAAAAGAAAGGGGGTTCGGTCGGTGGGTGAACAATGCGATGATCCCAGAAAAAGGCTCGTGCGCCGCCGACCAGCCTCGCCGAGCAGGGAGTGAACAGATGAGGTAGAAAGAGGGTGACACTCGGCAGAAAGGGGAGGAGTGCAGGGGAGAGCGTCAGAGCGCAGAGTAGTGCCCTCTTCCTCTTCACAAGCTGCACGACGGCTCCTCCAAACGGGATCGGATTACAGCCTCCCCGGTGGAGACGGGAGGAATGGCGCAGTCCAACATTCAGCACTGGAGCAGGCAGCGCATCCCGCGAGCGGGGAGGGAGCACACCGAGCCCGGGGAGGTGAGGGGAGGAGGGGGATATTCGTGCTGACGCATTAAAGGTGGACCCCCACCTGTTGCAGCAGCAAAAACACCTCGCTGCACCCATCTCAGGAACCACAACACTCGCCCCCCCTTTACATCCACATTCAGAAACTGCGCAACTACATCCTTAAATTAAGCAAAAACCACCATAAATATGGCGACTCAGACAGGTGACTGGGTACATTTACTCCTGCATAGTCCATTTATTTTTTAGTACTTGCACTGTACTCAAGAACTTGTATTTTATGCTACCTTATACTTCTACCGCACTATTTTATGTAGGGAATGTTATTTTTTAAAGGTCCCATATTGTTCATTTTCTTGGGTTTTATTTGCAGTTTTGATATCCCAATATCGATATAGTTTAACATCTCCTCTCTCAAGCTTCTCCCTAGAGCTCTAGAAAGAACAGGTCATTAATACTAATGAGCCTCCCCTCTGATTGGCTGGATTGAATGGCTGTGACTGGGTGGGCGGTGACTATACAGTTGTGACATCACAACCTCACTAATATCCTGACAGCTCCTTTTTCTGAATATATGTTGTGCATTTTCTCACCTGGAGGTTCCTTATAATAAAAACGCAATTAAAACATCACTTTACACAATATGGGTCCTTTAAACTGGTACAGTCTGTAATGCGGCATCTTGAAATAATGAATAAACACTGAGGTTAATGTCAAATGGTATACATTTTTTTTTTTTTTACATTTTTCTCATTTCAAGGCTCATAACAGATTGCATGGAACAGCATTTTCCTATCTAAGACCCACTTACATTAATGCAACACATGAGTTAGAGGTTACTCTGGTCTATTTTCTTTTGAAATTCTGTATTTGGAACAGCAACTGGGCAAATTACTGCTTTGTTTGATAGATAAAAGGTAGTATGGGTAGATGGTGTTCCAGATGAGATCGGTATCATAGAGATAGAAAATACCAAAGGCAGTGTGACAGGTTTTCCATAAATGAGCCTCTGCAGTGAGTTCAGGTCAAGGCACACAACCAAGACACTGTCAGAATGTCCCCACACGGTTTCCCACACCTTCTCAAGCATGTTTACGGATCTACAGATAACAGGCAACACCCAGCAGGCACAATTTGGCTCACTCTGCTTCATCTGGAATGCAGAGTGGTAATTCTGGATGATTAAAGAGGTTTATTCGTTTCTGTGTAAATGTTGATGCCAACCCTAGCATAGATCCACCTGGCTCATCACACACATTTCCATAACCCTCTTTCATTTCTGAATGAGATATGACAGCACAGACTGCATCCAAATGCGGAACCAGCTAGGCCTATCATGGGGAAAAAGGATTAGCAATGGATGAAAATGTAAATACATCTATAGTGAAATTTGTGCTGAACAATTATCCATGAGAATGTATATGTATAAGACCTCTTTCTGCCTTACCTGCTCTATAGTATATGTTTTTAAGTTATTTCACTTACATAAGAGCCACGTTTTTTTTCTCTCTCTTCAAAAAGCTGCTTAAAAAATATTTGCTTAATTCTTATGTTACACTTAGTCCTATTTCGGAGTTGTAAAACCTGGACTTGGAAAAGTTCTGAAAATATAAATAAACCCAGAGGGTTTTTGGAAAAGTCCTGGAAAAATACTTCACAATTACCTGTAAAATATTGTATATGTTTTTCAATTCAAATAGACTGAGAAAAGTCTACGTTTCAGCATTGCCAGTTATCTTATAGACCAAACATGTAAAAAAATAAACGTATATTTGTTTAGCACCATACAGAAATACAGCTCAAAGTGCTTTACAAAAGAGAAAAAATAAACATTAAAAATGTATTTATTTAAGGAACAGGAAAAACATGTAGTGTGTTGGAAAAATAATATATATAAATGAAACAAGAATGAAAATCCATGTCAACATTTCACATCTATACACATACATTTCAGAGAATGTATAGGCATAGAAATTTGCTTTATTCTTCAGAATTTTATAGAAAAAAATGTGCATAACCTTATTTAATATAATAGATTCGATTATACTTTACATTCTATTTATATAAAATTGCAGTTCTAGCACAGTACATATCACTGTACATTTCACTGTACATATTGTACAGCCCAGTTTTTTTGCTTGTTGTTTGATGCTTCCTCTTTTTCATTTCCATGTTTTTCCTTCATCCATATCAAGAATTAAAGGATAGGATGATGGTATCTATGATATATTGATTGAGAGCATCATTAAGGCTTTGAAAGGCAAAAAGACACATAATTCATGTATTACATGGACTCAATTACTTCTGCTGCAACAGATTGAACATCTCTGAGGGAAAAACTATTGATGCAGCATCCAACTCTATCTTCATCTCCATGACTTGATTTTCTCTGATGAGATTGGTCGAATATAATTTCTTAAAACGGAAATCAACGCGTCATAAATTATACGGTTTTCTTATGCAAGTGAAAATTGGCAGGAAAGATGCGGCTGTGCTTGTGACCCTGTTTGTTGATCGTCGTCTTCCAACAACCTACACATCTGTCAGTTAAAACCATGATACATAGAAGGTATTTTGACATTTAAACCTGGGGACTCGAAAAGGAATATATAACACCTATTTTTATTGCATGTCAGACGACATACTCCTCCTGAGGCTGCGCCTCATTTTCCACATTTTTAAAGCTCTGAATTTAGCTTGGCCAGCATTCAGCTCTGTTTGAAGAACATTAATTCATTCATTTGTTGTACAGTTGTGTTCCCTAGACACTCAAAACAGTCTTAAATTTCCATCAGGATATGATCTTGGTCTTTTTTTTTTTTTTTTTTTTTTGCTTATTGAGGTTCTAGATTTATCCCAGTAGTTCAACCTGTTTTGTAGCTTCCATGTTAGAGTGGAACAGTGCATTTTAAATTCAGGACCAGGACCAAGATATATTTTATTCCTACTGTGTTGTTGTTTGCAAATAATATACAGTAGTTGTAGTCAAACATTGTGAGTGTGTGTATATAACATACAGTAGATATGGTAGGAAGGAATATATTGTCGTTACACCTGTAACTCTGTTAGGAAGATGCTAAGAAGCCCATAGCATCCTGTCTCACTAAGAAATTGTGCATACTTTTAATAAGTGACACATTTGTGCTATGCTTCACACCACAGAAAGTATAAAAGATTGTATTTTTGATGTGTCGTGGGTGCATAAATCAAATCAAATGTTTAAATGTCTTTTTGTTTAGTTTACCATATATCTTATCCTCACAGAAGACAAAAAGAAAATAAACATTAATTTCACCTCTTTTCAACAGAGAAAAATTTCCATTTAGATTCTGTTAAATAAATAATAAGAATTCTTTTCAGTATTTTATAGCAATGTCCCATTTGCCTTTGTTTATTTTTTGTGCATGCATGAGTGTGTGGGCATCAACACTGGATACAGTCTGTCTTTGAATCTCACTGCGCTTTCCTCGCTGTTGAAGCTTTTGTTTTTTGCTTTCAATGTGTAGACAATTGTCGATTAATTATTTTGACCAGGCCCCTCTACTTGTAAGCATTATAATGTCTACATCTGCTTGAAACTCCCAATTTTTAAATGATTGGCAATAATTGCAAATAGTGACCTCTGTTCTTCATTTATTTACCATGGACTCCATTGATGTCACATGGGAGATACCAGTGGCTCTTGCTTTAATTTCTTTTTTGACCTGACCCCTTCAAACTTGAATGTTTAAGTCGTGTGGGTGGCTGTAGGATATGTTAATTCAGTTCCAAGCAGATGATGCTATTATCATCCTTTGCAGAATGCCATGATCCATGGTTTCCTTATTCATCAAACCTCCCCCACACGCCTTGCATCTGTCCAGCCTGAAATGGGGCTCACACTTCACCATTTCAGAAAAAAAAAAAAATCTATTTAGGCGAATAGCCCCCCGTTCTCATTTTTCCCCCAGAGGGGACAATGACATGGGCCCGTTTAGTGATGCATCGCTGCCCAAGAAGTATTTGCCTCCTTCAAGTTCACCACCTCACATTAAACACTTGCTCAAGAAAGCCCCACTCTCCTGTATTTTAGTTTTTTCCCACCAACAGCTGCTGATTTTGGATAGTGAGGCATTCACATCCCTTCATTCTTACGAGACAGGTGTTAAACCTATAATTCACTTACTTCTTTCAATGCTGAAAGGATTATTTCATTATTTGAGTTGCTTAACGGAAATGAATGTGCAGTGTGGATAATCCGTTTGTCAGATATCTATGTTAACATGGTCAAAGTTCAAAAACTTGAGGTTAAAATGGTCGGAGTGGTGCCTGTAAATCAAAAGCCAGGGCTTCAGTCTGCTCTGACACTTCATTTGCAACATTTTCTTTCAAGGACATCATTGGACATGCCCATAAATGGCCATCCGTTCTGTAGCCTTGGTTGCTAAGGTTGTTGCTAAGGTTTTTCCATGGGCTGTTTGTGTTCACACTCATATTTGGGATCCAAGGTGTACAGATATAATTAAGAAGACAAAACGGAAAAAAACGACTGAAATCCTACCGCAATAGTTCAGAGTGTGGAATTCGTTTTTTTGTTTACTTGCTAAAAGTGACTATCAATCTCTATATAGATTACCAGAATGATATAGAGTTTTTTGAATGATGCAAAGATGTTCCATTAGAGGCTCTGGATAAAATATAAACTTGGAAATATGCATAATAGGTCCCTTTTAATTGTCTAAAAACTGTCACAACATAGTGAACCTAACTGTTCAATAAACAGTCCCAAATGCCAAAATATTCAATTTACTTTGTGATACACAAAAGAATAAATAGATAAGGAAATATTTGTATTCCCGTCCATTCATGAACTGCCTTGTTACATCTTCACACATGCAAAAATGCTCGACTTATCTGCAGGCTTAACAATATCTGTTGAGTCATTATCATGAAAACCTGGCACTGATGTTGTTTGTTATTTGTGCACAGTCAAATGAGTCTATATTTGCATTTCCCCATAAGCTATACACTGCACTGTGATGTACATAATTAGGATATTTTTATACATCCTCTGCTATTTGAATACTGCAGCCAAAGGAACCACTATTTCATGGAACGCTATTACCTGAGAGTTGTTTTGGGATATATGCCCATTTTTTGGAGCCTTACATCTGACCAACCAGATTTAGTTTGTGATTAGCAGGTCAGTATCAGTGGGGAGAGGCCTGTTAATGCTTTACCAACTGGCAGAAGGAGAGCGACAAAAGAGACCATGGCCTATTCAAAGGCCACAGTGCAACCCCTCTTGCATGCCAAGCATTCCAGTGTGCTGTGTAAAGGTTGGGCTGGCAAAGAGAAACAAGAGGGCCTTTCTCATGAGGGCCACCTTAAACACACACAGACAAAAGAGCAGACCATTTTGTCTGATACACCCCGACCTCCACTGATTTGAATGTTTTTCTGCATGTATAACTTCGCTGACAAAGTGTGACTAAAACGCCCAGATTAGCCCTTAATACCTGTTCTGTCCTCTCAAATGAACATGAAATACAAACACATGCAGACTTTCACTGACTGACATCTTTTTCTACATTTATCCAGAATCTTGTTTCCTATGTAGATATTTTCCTATTTACATAATTGTCATTTGAAAAGCTTCCCACCCCCGAGAGCAAATGTCATATCACATAAGTTTCTTTTAAAGACTCTAAAACTCAGCAATTTTATTTCAAATTATTGCAGGTTTAACTCAAATCTCTTGCTAAGTGTTTTTCTTCTCAGTTCCATGAGCCCTTAAATTACACTTTCTGCCCAGTCATTCAGTAATAACAGTTGTAAGTGGAAAAATATCAGAAAGAAAGATCACAATGGTCTATCACCTGGGATTCCCATGACCCTTCATTGTGTTGGTTGATGTTGATGTCTTGTGAGGTCAAGTGTGGCAAAAGTTGGATATCTTTTGAACAATAACATGGCAAGTACGGAAACCAACAAACACTGCAGCACAGTGACTTAAAGACAGCTGGGCAGGCTCACGGTTTATTAGATTCTCCCTTCAATGTGTTCAAATTAGAGAAGCAAGAAGCTTCTAGTGCATTTATCTTTTATGTCCCCCTTTAAGAAGGCAGTTTGAGTTATGACACACTGCATTCACCTGCACTCAGTGTTCATGTGGCCGCTTAAATAAAGCTGCCATCTTGAGGTTGTGATCTCTGCTAGCTGTAATGAGAGTTGTGAAGCCATCAGCTGAGCATGTGGGCAGGTGCAATCAGCCATTACCTGCCTTAGTTAATGCAAATATTGGCTTGTTGTTTGTGTGGAAATTACCAGGTACACCAGATGTAGATCCATTCACCCTAGTGTCTGGATAGACTGTAATCATCTGCAATTTTGTGTCATCGGATCTATTTTCCATAGCAGTATTTTCAGTGCATATAACCAACAGTGGAACATGTCACATTTCTACTTTCAGTAAAAGTTGAAATAGCAAGAAAACAAACACCACATTGCAAAAAGTAATTCAAAAATGGTAATGTACTATATAATAGCCCTGTCCATATTGTTATTGTCTGATATATGTTAATATTTAAGCAGTATAGTAATGTTGCGTTTGTGCTGATTTTACCTATTTTTAAATACATTAGGTAGTCTAATCTATAAAAAAGATTTAATTAGTCAACTGTCACTTCTCTTTTCACATACATTATATTAAACATACAAAGTATGATGAATACTTTTGCGATTAGGGAAATCATGATAAGCACTTCCACATTTACCATCATTTTATAAAATAAAAATTAATAAGTGAAGTTAATCGTCAGGTTGCGCTAAATTGTTAGTTGGGTCATTATTATTTCTTAATCTGCATTTTTTTTGTATAACTGAGTTGGCTACAGTAAAGTAAGTACTTTTGATTAGGGTTCACCCAGTTTATAAAACGGGCTAAAGGTCTTTCAACCTTCACTGGTAAGATAAATGGAGGGATAACTAATATGTAGAATGGCACAGTTCATTTAAGAGGAAAGGAGAAAAAAAACTAAATAAAAAAAAAACTAAAACTAGGCTGTAAAAGCAATTTTGCGGAGGATGAGGCTTCGTAGGTGCAGCCTCACTCTTTTTTGATGATTAAACCAAGGTGAATTCTACCAACAGGTTGTTCAGAAGGACTGAATGAAACAATCTGAAAAGAAATCAGGTGGACCATCTTGCAAGTTGGCTCCACTGAAATCTGAAAATGTTGCTTATTTAGTCACACTTATTCTTTATAGCCCTGTTAAGCAGAGAAGTGCCACAAATGGACAGTGACTAAAGAAAACAAACGTTTGATAAGAGTGAAATACGTGACTCCCATGTTGATTCACAATCCAATTTCCAGAAAGTGAAGGGCACATTTGATCTTGTTTAGATGCGTTTGCTGTCGTGGCTTTGAAAGCTAAAGCTCTTGTCTAAAGTGTCTGTTTGGGATTACGGTTATCTCAGATGTACCACCAGCAGAGTGGGTGATAGCAACCTTTTTAGTGCTAGACTTCACTGCTATCAACTGCAATGTTTGATGCCACAAAGTGAGACTCAAATAGTGGCTATATTTCGAAAGAGATCAAAAAGGCTGCACATAAAAGTCTATATATTGCTTTGTATGTGGACAGTTGTTGGTGTAAATGCAACGATGCAACAATGGAGTGACTGGGTTTTATTTAGATATACAGTATGTTTACTATATTAAATGTCAATAGGAAACATACTTTTAAACCTATTGTTTGAATACTTAATTAAAATATTTAATTAATTCAACAGGTAAAACTGGATATGTATGAGTGCATGTTTTTGTGCAAGTGTTTAAATAATAAAACAATATATAGGCAGAGTGTATGAATGAAAGTGCATATTTGAGGACAAGGAGCAAATCTGTAAATGTACTATGATGTTATTAATCATTCACTGATGCATATGAAAATGAAGTGGGCAGTAGGTTTGGCAGTAAAACTTTCTACAGTGATACCAGACAAATTAAAGTGATAAACACTCAAATTCACAGAATCGATTTAAAAATTTGTTGAAGAATTTGTTCAGAATTACCAGTCAGATTAATTGGCTCACGAATTGACGAGTTAAATGAATTTCAATGTATCATATTTTATAACAATTCCTACTTTATAAATGTGCACTTTCTATTGTTTTGACTGTGACTAATGATTATTTTCATAATTAGTTTGTCAACTATTTTCTAAATTAATCAAAAATTGATATCCAGTTAACTGCCATACAGGACTAAAAAAACAAAGATGTATTTACATTGGAGAAGCTAGATCTTGAGAATTTTCACTTTTTTCCCATAAAAAAAATACACAAAACAATAGTTGCCAAGAAATTGAAGAATTTAAATCTTGAGTCTTGCATCTCTCCAGACTAACAAATACAGACACTCAAAAGTGAACACTGCTTAAAACAACCTCAAAGGGAAACAGCAAATTGCTTGTGGAAAACAATGCACAAGGAGATTATATTAAGTAATGCAATGATTTGGTTTCTGAGGTACATATAATAGGTACCATATTTAATTCGCCTGGACAGGACAGAGGATTGAGTAGCGTTTTTGGCAGAGGCAATGTGAGTTAATAAGAGATGGAATCTTGGTTGGGCTTTTTATCCATTATGGAGAAAAGAGTGGAGCTCATTGTTTTGACAAAGACTAGTCATGCTACAACACATTAAAAGGCAGAGGATAATATTGAACACGCTCAGACAATTTTTTTTGTGCATGGCGAGATGGCTGAGAGGGATGCACAGAGAGAGAGATGCATCTGCCAAGATTTTAAATGGCTATGGATGACATGGGTCAAGAGTGATAAATGTTTCATTTCAGGGAGGGCAGAGGAGCGGTGAACCTTGGATTCCTTGTAAGCCTGTTTCACCCCCCCCCCCCCCACACACACACACACACAATTGATAATACTGCAGCAGTTGTAGATAGAAGAGTATGTATTTATTGTCACATGAATGTAAGCTACCATTAGTGCTGTACTCTTTAGCATCACTTTCTGCTTCATATGGGGGGAAAAGAGTTTAATATAGGACTGATTATTTTTATTATTGATTAATGAGCAGATTTTTTTGTCTATAAAATGTCAGGAAAATGCTCCTTATACCGTCTTAGAGCAAGCGTCGGTGAGAGTGAACAAAAAGGAAATAGGGCTGCTGCTGAACAAAACAGCCTGAGGGAAATGGCAATTTGCTCATGGAAAAACAATGCCTGAGAAGATGATCATAAGTAATGCAATGATTTGGTTCATGAGGTACACTGTGCAATGGGATCATATGTACCATATTTAATCTGCTATACTGTCTGGACAGGATGGAAGACCAAGTAGCCTTTTTGGCAGAGGCAATGCGAGTTAATAAGAGAAGGAATTTTGGTTGGAATTTTTATCCTTAATGAGAAAAAGAGTGGACCTTATTGTGATGAAAGACCCCGGTATGCTAGAACACATTAAAAATCTTATTATTGAGTATACTCAGACATTTTTTTAGTGTACGGCTAGATGCCTGAGAGGGATGCAGAGAGAGAGATGTGTCTGCTAAGATTTTAAACAGCCATGGGCCGACATGGGTCAAGAATGATAAATGTTTCATTTCAGTAAGGGCAGAGGAGCGGTGAACCTTGGATGGCTTGTAAGCATGTTTGTTTCATGCCACACACAAATGTTTGATAATACTGTAGCTGTGTGAGTATTTATTGATAAGTGCAGGTTAGTGAAACTAGCTTCAGTGCTATACTCTTTAACATCACATTATGCTTTATATGAAGGAAAAGACTATAAAATAGGGATAGTTCATTCTTATTTTTGATTACTCAGATTATTTTCTTGAGTATGTATGCATTAATGTCCTCAAAATGTCTGAACTGTCCAAAATCCAAATATATTCAGTTTTTGATCATGTAAAAAGTTTCAAATCATCCAATTTGAGAAGCTGCGACAAGCAAATTTTTCATTTATTTTTTGATTAAAACAATTACTAGAATAATTGTTAATTTTTTGCAGATCAACTAAGCACTTAATCTGTACATTGCGGTATTCTCTGTAATGGAGAATGACAATCAATTAAACCATAGATGCGGCTAATAAGGAAAATCTACAAAAGCTATGAGGTGAAGAGTCATCAAAATGTTTATTTAAACAGCTCTAAACTTCATGAATCCCATCAGATAAAAACGAAGTTCAAAAACAACAGATTTACAAACTAGTACTGCAGCAATAATTGGTAAGGCTGATGTTATAGGTGGTTGCCATATGTCCACTGAATCCTGAGCTGGAAATCTGCCTGTGAGCATAGGCAGCATGGGGCCTCTGAGGAGCTACATCCCATGCTGGGTAACACGGAGACAGACGGAGGACAGAGGAAGAACACAGCTGCTGCCAATAGGAAATACTGAATGACTGGACATCTCATATGAGGAGGGCAGTGTATGGAGTAGTTTCATCAAAGTATTGTTCATCCAACTTCTTATGAACTCAAAATTCTACCTTGTATTACAGATAATTCTATTAAAAGAAATGGGCTAACTAGATCTCTTAGATGTTAGAAGACAAACTGTCATTTTTTGTTCAAATAAACTGTTAAGTTTATTATAACTGTTAAGGCCAAAGTTCAGCAAGAGTTTAGTCAGCAATTTAAACATGCTTCATACATGCAGTGGTTACCTTCTTATGGTTACCCTGCCACCAACTAGAGAGAAGGCACCTTTCTACTTCCCATCTAGTATATATAGGATTTAAATACACTGGGCTTTCAAAAAGTAAGCATGGAGTGGTTAGTGTGTGTGCACTTTACCGTGTTAGAACCATTTAGTTTTAGACATACCTTTTAAAAATAAATGTCAAACAATGCTTCTATACCGTAAGCTGCATGTTTCTCTAAACTCAACTAATCATGCTTAACATTAGGAGGGGTTTGACTCCTTTGACGTTACGGCTTCTTTGTTTTGCCATTTCTGGGTTGAATAGAATAAGAGGGTTTGGCTGTCATTTCCCTTTGATTAATTCACTAGAGATTGCCTGAAGTAACAAAGAGCAATCATTTTGACAGTATCTTCTGTCAGTTTTGAGTTCAGGGGTGTTAATTAACAGAAAAAATATTTGTCAATTCAACACTGAGGTCAGACTATAACATGCACATTTCCACCTTGTGGCAGGAAATGTGTTGTTAGTTCAAGCTGCCAATTGTGGAATTGTTTCATTTTCCAAAACCTGTCATTCATATTGATGAGCTGTCTACACTGATATGACATCTAGCCTGAGGGCAAGCTAACCAGCATCTGTAGAGCGACTGCAGGCATCGAGGCAGCAGATGGCAGGAGGAAAGATGCCTTCACATTTAAATGGTGCAGGCACTTTTGGCGCCAACCAGTAAACACTCAAATTCAAAAGGTGGCTTTTAAAATTTTGCTGTCCATCAAAGTTGTTAAACTCACTCATGAGAATGATAGAGCAAAGGTTTTCTGTCATATCTTTCCTGTCTTTAATAAACCGTCAATTTAGTGATGCATAAGTACATCAGATATATTTGAGATGTTTGTTTGGATTGTACCCACTTCTTTTTTTTGCTTGTAGTTGCCATTTGACAACAGTTTTTTGCCTTTCACCAACAAAGAATCTATGCTGCCAACCAGCCAGTCAATGACCTGAGCACAAGAATGGAAAATGGAAGTGAGGTTAGGAACAACTCCTCAAAAATAAACTTCTCTCAGCACTCGCTGCCATAGTCTCACACCCACAGCACCATGAAAGACTGTAATGTTTTCCTCTAAGAAACCTCACTGTCTTCGTTAGCCGATCTTGGCCTGAATTTCAAAAATAGTGGAACGCTATTTGGGGGTCAATACTGTTCAGAGAGGAAAGTAGAGTGAACTGAAGCAGCACAGCTACTAGAGTGGATTTTCCAAATCTCAACTCCAACTCTCCACTGGAAGACATGTCTAATGGATGTTGATGTAACTTCAAGTTTATTTATTCAGACTAGCTTAGATGTATATTTTATGAGAATTAAAATTGATAAAGGTGCTGCATTTTGAAGTTGAAAGAACTTTTCAAGAACTCTCAGTTCAAATCCAGCAGAAGCTGTTGTTGGAAGTCAAAGGGTTTCATCACTGTCACTTTATATTTCCCCTGCCATCTTTGAAGACTTTTAAGTCAAATCTAACCTGAAATACAAAATTTCAAATGTCAGACAAGTCAATGTCTGACAAGTCATGATGAAACTGCTGAAAACTGGGTTTACTGACAAGATGCTATGTTTTGCTCCTTGTTTCTTTAGAGCAGACTGTCATGGTTTTCTATGTGGTTGCATTCAGTTTCAAAATGAGCAGAGGGTTATTATATTTCAGGCCAAATAGTATGGTTAATAACCCAAATATACTAGAAAGTGTTTTTGTGTTGTCACAACATGACATTTTCACTCAACGTCATAGTACAAAGGAAATGCTCAGTGTTAAATAATTCAGGTTCTTCTCTATTTAAGGGTAGACAAACACACAAATACTTTTGGCTTTAACAATGCCTTTTTTTGTATCCAATTGATCTCTTCTGTTACATCATCATTTGCTTTCATTCTAAAACTTGGTACTTCCCAGTCTTTCATAACAAAGTTTTGCTTTTGTTGTGATAAGGCCTGTGTTTGGCTTTAAAGGCTGGTGGTATTCTATATTTCTCTTCTATTCGTTCTTATTGCAGCCATTACTCTCAACAAATCCAACCTTCATAGGCATTTCATAAACCAGTTGCAAACAGATACTCAAACTGAAGACATTGTGTGCTTTATGGGGAACTATTATCAGCTGCAATGCACTGAAATGTGCATAATAATGATGATATGTGTACCAGGTAATGTCATGTGTTTTTATGACAAAAATATGTTTTTTTATTTTTGCGCGAAGTCAGTCTTGGACACACTGACACTATTTGTTTGTATATTTATATTTGTCAGCTTTTCTTTTTTTCTTAGGATTTGTTGACAATAAGAAAATATGTATCAAAAGCCTTGTTCTGTAACAAAAAATGGATTGAATGTGTAATATGGTAAAGCAAAGCAATGAATTTTCAGTCAATGGAACCTGCATTCTAATTCTGACTTCCCCTTAGCACACAGTCTACTGATGAATATTCCTGACAAGCCAAAAAAAGCTATCATTAGCAAAAGCTTCAGGGGCGGGGCTCCCCGCAGCAATTCAGCCTTGACCCTATAGATGACCTTTAAATTTCACAATAGGCGGTCCACAATAGCTGCCATGTGCCTAGTGGTTTAATCTCCACAGCCCATCTGCTGCGGCTGCTGCCTGTGAGTTGAATCTGGGAGAAGAGAGGGAGTACCCAGTTTCCCTCTGAAGCTCACGGGTGTCTATCTCACTACATCCTGTGGGACAGCTGTATGTTAATGTGCACAAGAGGCCAGGGACAGCAGCAGTCATTGGGATTGCCAGGCAGACATAGAACAAGGAACCCCTTCTCAGTGGGTAGCCAAAGGCATGAACTTGGCAGATTAGACATTCAGGAAACAAATAGGGCTCCATCACAGACGGGTACCGCAAATCTACAAAAACAACGAAACACACAAGCCTGCAGAACGAGCCCCCCCTCCCCCCAAAAAAGGAACTGCTTAAGCTGTTTAAGTGATGAGACTGAAGTCATGGAATCCATGTTGTAGATAGAATAGACTGTAACAAGAACAGATACTAATACTCAAGTACTTATATCATTATAATGTAAAGGAAAACACAAAACCAAGAGGAACTACATTTTATCCTGCTTGGACTATAAGTGCAAAGAAATCAAGAAACAGTGTGGTGCATGGCAGTTGGACCATAACTGTAAATTCTTGATGCTGAAAAAAAAAAATCTATTCAGCAATTCAAGGCCAGGCAAGTTGCAGATCTGATCCTGACATGATGATGACGGAGGACAGGCAGGGGCGTGGGCAGCAGTAGTGGAGGACCCCACTAATAGCCAGCCTGCCCCCCCCCCCCCCCCCCCCCCATCTGTAAACGGTTGCCTGGCAACAGGATTCACTCTCACTGGCCTCCAGGCTGCAGTGTGCTGCCTCTGGCCTCATCCTCCTCTCTGGATAAGGCTTGTTTGCTGTTAGAGTCAACCAATTCTGGCAATGGATGCAGAGCCTGCCATTCAATAATGAATTCTGCAGAGTTTGCTGATGAAGGATTCAATTTTACTAGAATAAGGACAATTTTATCTCAAATTGTAGAAGATCAAATCATAAAGCTGGTATGTATGTAACAGTAATTTCATGCTATGTGTATAATTATAATTCGTTACAATATCATTAATATCAGGCCACAGTCCCTGTAACAGACAGGAAACATTCATCAAGAAAACAACCCAACCACTACACTTCTCCTATATCAGTGCTGCCATCTGCCTCGGACTCACTCAGTGACGATGCTTGCTTAATTGTTATGCAGAGGAGATGTGCTCACAACAAACGGATTTTTGCTAGGGATGCCCTGATTACATTTTGTCCTGACGGGCAGTCATCTATGAGCCATATAGGCCAATATACTGTCATACCAATATTTTTTTTGTTTCTTATGCTCAGAAATATTCACTGGAAGATAAGACGTGGCTGACAGAAGTGAAAACAATAGAGTAGTCGGGAATATGATTGAAGACTTTCTCCTCTTTGGAGCTGAGAGATAAAGTTGATATGGCAAGGAGTGCACTTTTATAGACGGAGCTGTACTTCAGGTTTTACTATAGAAGGGTTGTATCGATGATTTATCAAACTGTTTTGACTTCCCCTGTTCTAGCTTCACTAGAAAAAGTGCTGTTTTCAGAAACGCAAACATGAATAAACATGGCAATAAATAAGACAAAATTAACTCAGTCTGGTTACTTTTGGCTGGACCCAGAAAACGGAGACAGAAGTACATACGTGTATGTTTGTGATAAGAATGTTCCTAATCAACCAGCTAGTCATTTAAATGGTTCTAACATTGTTAGTCATCACCAGAAATACAGGTCAGTTAAACTGTGTTTTTAAACTGGTTATGCAGCCTGTTGCCAGCAGGCGGCAGCAACCCCCCACAAACGCCCGGATTTAAAATACCCGCACAGTGGACTATGGGATAAGCATGGCATCTTGGAGCAGCACTGTTTGGAACTATTTCAGGAAAAAAAAAAAAAAAAAAAAACTATAGCAGAGTTGTATACAGGTTGTGTTGGAATAAATGGGCAGATAACCACTACCCCGGACAACGTGTAACCATATTTAGTTCAGTCATGTGGACGTTCAACTACATGGAGAGCACGCTAGCAGGCTGTCAACATTCCCATATTCAGACTTGGTGCAAAATGTTAATTAATAAATAGTGCTATGCACCAACTACATCATCAGTATTTAAAATACCATTTGGTTGTTGAACAGGGTGAGACATTGTATTTAAATAGCCTTGTAAGTTTAACTAAAAATGGTGTTAAATTGTGACTGTTCTGTGTGTTTTTGCACTGACTAGTAGCCATTTGTTTTTGTTTTTTTGATTATCCAATGATTAAATTAGTAATAAAAAAAAACCCTAGTCTCTGACTAATTGAAAGATTCAGCTGATGTAATGTTTTGCAGTTAATATGTCATTTAATTAAGTTTTAATATTTTTAAGCCTTAAAAGTGACCATTTAGATTCCAAATGTAAGTAAAAAATAATATATAAAAAATGTTTAAATCTTAACTCAATCCTTCTTACAATAGCACCACATAATCTACATCTGGTGCAATGTATTTTAAGTATTTTTTATTTATTTTATTATGTGTAGAACACCTTAATTTATAACTACCGTTTGAAGTGCTACATAAATAAACCTGAAAAAAAAAATAACCTGAAAACAGACATCTTAAAAATACTGCAATGTCCACATCTGATGGTTACCGAGTACATTTTAGAAGCCCTCTAACATTTCGTACACAATCCAGCCATCATTTACTAGGTTTTGACCTATTCTTATGTAAGAAATATTTCTCAGCTAATATTCGCCTTCACTGGTTACCAATTAGTTTCAGCACAAAAAGACGTGCTCTTTTTTCTTTACAACAAGAAATTTAAAGGTTTTCCCCAAATTGTGAACAAGTCCAATAGTCTCTGAAGTAAATTCTTTTCAGATTAGCCAGATAATTACAATTAAATCCACCCTGTCTCCTGCAGCTGAATCAGTTTGTGATTCAAAGATCAACGTGTTCTCCATTCTCAGCTCATAAAGCAACAACAGCCACAGATATTCAAGAACTGATTATCCTCCAAGGATCAGACCACATAAGGGCGGACACGTTTTATGATCTTATTGTTCGGCTTCAGAAACATTCATGGATATTATTATTTATTAGTTTATTATTTATTAGCATTGTGGCATAGAGACGCCTCCCATGAACCACAACATCGCTGTCTAAAATCTGCCCAAAAACCTTTAGAAAAAAACAAGATTTCCCCCCTCATTTTCTGTCAAGTCACCAATATTGCCATTTCATTATCTAATAACATCAAAGAAGACAAAAAGGAAAAAAAAACATTTCCATGCTTCCATTATATCTCATAAATATTTGGTTTTAAATGAGTTTTTGTAAAGCTACAACCATGGGGAAATAGACACTGGCAGTAACCATTTGCCTAAGTACACAATATCATTTTTTAAACTATGGCACCAAACAGTTGCCACAGGGCAGCGGTGCCTCTTGTGACTGCACATCTCACCACGTCTGAGCAAAAAGCAGCCCGTCATACAATATGTCACGGGATAATCGGCTCATTATGGGAATACAGCACAAGTCCCTTTCTTCCGTAAGGCATTCTCTTATGTGTGAAAAGTAGCTTCTCTGTCAGTGCTGCATAGCTGGTCAATCACAGTAGGAAGTGGATTTCATGAAATTAATACCAATATATTCCCTTTTTTCTTCCACACTAGACTCAAGAGTTCTATTAGACAATTCTACTTTGATTGAGTTTTTATTTTTTAGGTTGCTGTGTTCAAATTTAAGTGGTTTCTTAAAAGCGTAACTGTGACAAAAGCTAATGAATAAACTTTTAGCTATGACCTTCTAAGGTAGTGTTTGTTTATAATCACTGTATTAAATGGGGAACATGTGCAGCATTGTAAGAGCTTCTTCATACTTAATATACTGTTTAAGTGCTGCACTCAGTCGTTACAAAAACCTGAGCATTTATTGAAGCTCTTAGCGGGCGGATCTGTATGTGGAAAATAAGGGAAGAGGAGAGTACTTGGAAGACAGCAGATAAGACACGTGAGCTGCTTATACATACTCATGTCGGCAAACTATAGAGCTAGAGATTGAAAACAGGCGCAAAAGAGAAGATCTGCAAGAGTATTTCAGAAACCTAAAAGCATAATTAACCACAAAGAATCACAAGAGCAGCGATGCAAAAATACGCACTGCTGCAATCTGCAGCATCACCAACATTATACTCATTTCCAACATGTCCACAACACACTTTTACTTATAAATCAGTTTTCAAGTAAGACGGATGAAATAAGGCATTATAATAGGCATTTCTCTAATGCACGAACATCCGGCACACAATAGGGAAGACCCTGGGTGACACTGAGCTTTCTATTATCCCAGTGATCACTCAACTATTAGTTCATGCTGCCCCCTAGAGGCACAAACATGGCATTTTGAGGTTTTGCAGATAACACACCAGTTTTACCAAGAAATTGTTTAGATTTTCTGTTGATGAATATAAATAATAGCATTAAGAGAAGTGAGGTTTTGCTTACCTGTGTGTTCATATGGTTCCATGAAAGGGGAGCAGAACATAGGAGAGAAAAAAAGAACATTTATGTTAGAGTAAGGCTCTTTATGAAAGGTTAACAGCATGAGAAAACAGCCCACATTACAGTTACATTGCTCACAATAAGTTAGGAATATTGTCAAAGACTGAATTTCATACATACACTTCAGAGTTTTGGAATAGAGAGGCAATTGTATTGGTGTGATAGACAGACCTCATCTTGTGTTTTCCATGTAATAATCTTACTGTGTACAGTGTGCCATACATATTGGGGCCAATAATATCCTTATCTTCGTGTGAGTAGTGTACTTTCAATCAAAACATCACTTATTAAATCAAACAAAGCCCTGGGGTAATGTGGTTTTGGTTGTACCCAATGTTTCTATGTGAGTTGGGATAGATTCCAGTTCCCCAGTAAACCTAGACAGGGGAGGTGGTTTGGGAAAAAAATTGGTATTAACGGGTAAATAAATGGACATGTCAGTACTGACAGACCTATCTATAAAATGATTTTACTGGAATCTCTTTTGTGCAAAAAGTAGTCCAGATGTAAAGTATCAACAGCAAAAATATGTGTGTATAATAAACACACGTCTGTTTCTGTACAGTAGTGTTCAAACATTCCAGGCACTTCAGATGTTTAGACTCTGATCCGTCACGCAATTCCATAAGGGAGGCATCTGATCCAGTTCTAAATTATATTCTACAGCATGACAATGATCCCACACATTCAGCTGGTCAGAGAGTGCTATATTCAGTGAAAAGAAGAACAGGGAATCTTGCAACAGATGGTTTGCCCCCCACAGAGCCGTGATCTCAACATCATGGGGTCAAGTCTGGGATTACATGAAGAGACAGAAGCAGCTGAGACACCTAAATACACAGAAGAACCAGAGCAAGTTCTCCGAGCTACCTGCAACAGCCTAACTGCCTAAGTACCTTGTGCGCAGATGTACATAAGAGTTGTCACACCAAATATTCGTCTCTGTGTGAAGTTAGATGCTAAATAAAACATTTAATGGTGTTTTTTAAAGACACTCATCCTCATCCTCGTAGTACATCAAAACATTTATAGCATACTGTATGTCATTTTTTGGAAAAGTACTAGCAGAAATCCATTTACCTCTGTTTGGACCAGAAGTTTCTTTTTTTTATTTTATTTTTTTAACCACCTGCAGTGCTAGATGGAAAAATATGTTTGTTTTTTTGTGTGCAGTTTGGGTGAACAGGCCATTTTTATAGCATTGTTGCCATCATCCACGCAAGCAACTGAACAGTGGGTGTTCCTAAGGCTATCACTCACAGAGTACACACAGAAAAAGAAAAACCTGATCATTTACCTTGTAAATTGAACTACTAAAATCACCACAACTAAAGTTGTAAGAAACTCAAATCAATAGAAGGAAGGAAGATGCAGAGAAATGAGCAATGAGGTGATAAAATAAAAAAAGACCCAATCTCTACAACATACGCAGAACAAAAATATCAATACCGTAGAACGGTTGTAAGACAACTCTGATATCAGCAGGATAAAATGAGTCGTCTGTCCATTTGTGAAGCCGACTTCTGCAGAATAGACTGGGATTCACAGCTCGGTAATGAAGGTGTTTGTTGTGGGTGTCTGATGTAATGTTATGTAAGCACTTAAGCATTTTCTTTTGGTTCATAGAAATTGATTGCACTCTCCATTTTTCTACTAATTGTACAGCTGAAACCATATCGGCACCAAGACTTTACTGCATAAAACAGCCAAAAATCAATTTCTGTGTTTGGCTTAAATGGAACAAACCAAAGCTGAAACGTTCCAAAGCAGTGACAGCGTGCAGTTGTTGGCCTGAAAGGCCTGTTGGCCTCCCATGCACAGGTCACACAGGTTCATATGCTGTGAGACAGAGGCATAGAGTCAGGAATTAATCTGCACATATTTTACCTTTTCCCTTGCTTAACTTTGTCTTTCTTTACTTACTTTTCTCTTATAGTTTTGACTTCTCTTTTCCCCAAACAAATATGTTCTAAACATACTTTAGATGGGCATATATTGCTACAATTAATCCAAACATGTTCTCAAAGGCAATTCTCAAAACTGCTTTCTACTTGCTCAGAGAGACCAATATAGAAACCCCAAAAACACTGTAAAGGATAGATTTGTGGAGTCATTAATCCCATTATGACTGGCTGACTCACTGCTTTGTTGGCTTTGCTAGATTTATTATTCTGCTTCACACAATTGAACTGCTTGATCAAGTGAGTCACCAATTAAATGTGGCAAGGTCTAAGAACTACGACAGATGACGGATTACAAGCCCACCCTTTACTTATTTAAAAAATGGAAATCTGGATACTTTTCAGAAGCAGAGCCTCTTTTAGAAGTCTGTCCTTCAGCAGCCACATTTCTAAACATTGTTTTAGTGACAATGTTTTTTTACAGGCTGAATTTGATTTTGAATAGATTTTATTAAGGATCCCCATTAGCTGTTGCCATAGTAATCATCATCTAGTCTACACAAAGATACAGCCTTTTACATTTGCTGCGTGCACTAGGCAGTATATCAATTATAACTTGATTTTTTCTAAATAGTGTATATTAAAATACAAGCTAAACTTCATCCATATTCACAGAAGGATAACAAACATTCCCTCTCCAGCTTCACTAAACGTACAGTTTGACAAGTTTCCCTCTGTGGGATAAATAAAGCATGATTGATTGATTATGTAATTAAATATTCATTTATAGTAACTATTGGATATAAAATAGAAATTTCAATACATTTATAAGACATCAATAAATAAATAATGATTGATGATACAGGAAGGGCAGCCCAGAGGGCAGGTTACCCACTGGCAGGGAACCCTAGGTCTGTCACTGGAAAGCCCCAAATTGGAGATAATGTTTTATTGGAAAGCAGAGTTTCAATTTAATACACACACAAAGTCTAGTCAAATTTCAAATCCGAATAACTACAGCGAACCCAGCTCTCATGAGCATCAGTTGACCATCACACCATAAGCACTATTGTAAATTTCAGTACCCCCCAAAAAAGTAAAACATTCAAAATTATATTATTATTAAATATTTGTGTGTGTGCTATGCCCATACAGTCCATCATTGAGATGTCATCGTGGAATGAAGTCTGCATTTGCTGCACGCCCTACTAAAACTTTCAAAAGATGTGTTGTTCATGAAGCAGTACGTACGTTTACGGTATCACCATTTTAGTTAAAATTTGAACAATCAATCAATGTCTAATTTGGAGAAACGCTCAGTCTAAGGGAGCCATCTGTGGTGAAGGAGAATGTCTCAGTTTCAATGGGACAATAAGCAGCTGATCGATTGTGAGAAGGGAGGGAGGATGCTGATCCACGTCTTATCTCTGTTCCTCGGAGATCAGACATGGAATCATCTGTCCTTACTGAAGGGAAAAAGTTATGACTGAGTTAAAGAGAGGGCTGCAGTAGGAGGACGAATGAAGAATGAAGAAATTGATATAAGGAAGATGGAGCAAGAGTTGAGGTTTTAGAAACAGTGAGTCAATAATCTGCCGGGCATCCAGCTTTACTCTCTCTCCGTTCTATGCCTGCAGAGGGCAACTGGAACGGAGCTATAATTTCTACTTGTTATGTTGTTAATAACAGAAAGGAGATATTGAAAGAGTAGATATTATATTTTAATTAATATTAGATTGATATTATTTCATATAATTAATATTTTATTATATTTCTGACATTTTTAGACACGGAGGGCTTTGTATTATTATTCTTGTATGTTGATGGAAATGGAACTCTGAATGTATAATCTCTTGGGGGAGAGCAACTGCAACAAGAAAACTCCTATAACCAGCCAGAATTCAAAGAGAGTATCAAGTCATTCATACATTATTCATGCTTGCATCTATTCTCAAAGATCCTGATATTGTTTGATGTATCCTTTGGCTATGTGTACATGTTGATGTGATGCTTGTCTACTAAGAGTACTAACAGAGAGACCTAAGGGAGTTTGTTACGACACTCATCTGATTCACTGCATGCATATTAGCATGAGCAAAATTACAATGAATGCACCTGCCCCTTCGCAGAAGTGATGCTTTGGTTTTGTTTCGCATGATAAAACGCAGAGTCAGAAAGTTACCCGCAGACTAATTGAACCAGCCATGTTGGCAGACCGTCAAAAGAAAGTTAGGAATCTGGAGAGTATGTTGTTTGGCTGCAATCAGACAAGTAGCCTGAGAACCAGACGAATCCACGAGCTCATGTTTTATTTGCTCTGGCAGATGCTTCTGGCCCCCCTCCTGTCAGACAGAATTCTGGCCAGAATCTCAACCAGTTATCCGATATGGGACAGGTTTCATACAATGACTGACAGAAGAGTGGCGTTGAGACATTTTCACGAACGGCAAAAATGACTGTTGCGGATGATGCCGGGCTGACTGACACCAGCACTACATCAAAAACACAGCCTTCCCATTCATTTCGCATTGGCACAGCAAGACTCTTGAAATAGGGCTCTGGCAATCCAAAGCAGAGTCACGTGTCAAGAAACTTAAACCTGATTCGTCTTCTGCTACAATGCAATGCCATCGGTACCAAACTCCAAAAAGTGCCTCAAACACCTGCAAGCCCACATTTCTCGTAATTACGTCATAACATTGAAAGTGAACATATGTGAAGATTTTTCAGCAACGGAGTAACCAATGCACACCCCCTAAAAATGTTCCTATAAGTTTCTAGTGGAGGTGGAGATTGTTAAGAGTAACATGAACAAAGGAATAAGTGATGTGATTGATTTTGGCAATCTTGACTCATACCATTATGTGCAGTGTTTCGACATGTTAAAAGTCATCTGGTATCATATTTCATCATCTCACTGGTACCTGTAGCAATATAGGACCTTGCAGATTTTAAGAGGGCTATTTTCAGTTACTTATCAGACTCAGTGGTACACAGCAGCCAAGGTAATTTATAAACTGCAAATAAAAAAATGGTATCATGACCTAAACTTGGCAGTCATCCATCATCTGGACATGCTGCTAATCAATGTCTGATAATTAATCAATTATCTCATAGATTGGATATTCTATCTTGGAAGATGATTTATAGCTGAGTGGATATTGTTATATCATCATAATTTCTACTGGGGATAGGGGACATGTCAAAAAACATGTTAGGCCCCAAACACATTTGCACTTCAGTTTCCAGTTTGAGTGACTGAGTGAGAGGAGTAAAACTTCTCTAAACAGTGTCTCCTTACTGTCCAGCTGTCTCATAACCCAGATGACAAATGCTCTGACCTGATAAAAATATAGATAGACTCATGTGGGTTGTTACCCTGTGCTTACAGAAAAAATAAAAACCTTAGCAAAAACCAGCAGCTGTAGCAAGGGTATTGGTGATTTTTGCTGCCCTGGGTTTTCATCTCACAGGATGAGTTTGTGATTTTTTCATGTTACTTCTTAAAAAATGTTATATTTAAACTCTATTTTTATTTCATTTTCCAAGAAGTCACATATCCAACTATTTTGTAAAATTTGATAAATTAAACTAGGGCTGGAACTAGTGACATTGTTTTGACAGTGGATTCATTTTTCAAAATTAGTGTTTATTATATCTTCGGTTCAAACAACCTTGAAAATTTAGATTACCGTTTTCTATGGCTAAACAAGTCCACGACCCAAGAAATCAGTTCAGTATTAGAGAAGTCTAAAGAAACCACAAAATAATCTGATATGAGAAGCTTTTCTTTTTAAATTCCAAATGATTTCAAAATAGTTGCAATTATTTTAATAGTTGGCAACTAATCAGTAAATGAACTAACTGTTGCAGCTCCAACTAAAACAATAAAGGACCTGAGAAAAGAATCAGCAAATTCACTGAAAAACAAATAAAATCATTACTTGAAGCCCTGCCAGCATAACAATTGAACCTTTCCCAATTCTATTGACTTTTGCAACAAGCACTACTGTACAGTAGATGAATGCCTTAGGATGGTGGTCACAAAAATGGAGTGAGCACTGACCAAATGTAATGAATGCGTTCCTAAAGTGAATATTTGACATTTAAATTCATGTAATTAGATTTTAAAGGTTTCAAACTTCCTTAACACCATGTCCCATTTTTCATTTGTGGGGAAAAAGCAATAATAGACAGCTGAGCAACTCATGGTATAGCTGGCAGCTCAGAGACTCCTTTAAAACATCTCAGAGCAGCTTGTGTGGTCACTGACGGCTTGATTACACTTTTCAATCAAAAAACACTGCTTGATTTTTAATAGAAAAGAACCTCAGCAGATTTAGTGTGGGAGCCAAGAACAAACCAAAGCAATCAAGTGAATTTGAACCTTTAAAAGCGGATACTCGGGTGGCTTACTCAGTCTATTGAATGTGTCCAATATGGTTGAATTTTGTAAAACAAAACATGTACCATGCAGTACAACATGAATAATTTAACTGGAAGGGTAGGCATTTATATATGTAAGCAACAGTTTTTGTTTTCATATTGCTTCACATCGTCATTTAAAAATGAGACATTGACACAGCTCCTAAACATAGTGTGCATCTTTTCTGTTTGGGAAATGTCAAAGCCTTCAGGCAGGTGGGTGTACATTGCTATTGCCAGTGGGGGGTTTGTATGTAGAGCACCACAACACTAAAACTCTGTACACCTCAACTTGAACTCAAGTGGTATTTAGATCAGGCTGATATTCCCTGGTCACATGTAATGTCAAAATGCAAAGACTGCTCTCTCACTGAAGACAATTTGACACTGTCGACTGTTGCCTATAGAAAAGCTAAACGATTGCAAAATATTTAAAGGTTATACAATATTTAAACATTCTATTTGAACAATTATCATATCCATGTAACTATATTAGAAGGCCAAGTTAGAATGATTTAGAGCAGTTTTTTTGTCTTTTGGCTGCCTCCAGGTTTGAGTCTTCATTTGAAATGGGAAAATAGAACCGTTTGGCTGATCTGGGCGCTGGCTTTCTAGCTGAGTGTATGCTCTCTGGAATGGTTCTGCTTCTCAGAATAGCCAATGGTAGATGCCTTCCCCCTCTGTGTTATTTGGAGCCCAAGGGCAATGGAATCCAACCACCAGCAGTGTACTGCGGTGTGGTCCTTACTTCGAGACAAGGGAGAGGGGCCTGAAGCTGGGAAGACGAAATCAGTTGTCTTTCACTTAAAAACTCATTCTGGCAGTTTGCGTTGTAATAGATTCATAGCTGCCATGGTAACGTCGCCGGATGAAGGTTTTAAGGTGAACTTTACATACAATAACATGGCAGAGCAGATGGCCACACAAATCTATAAATTCTGTCTGTAAATGAACAGAAACCTGAACAGAATTAAATCCCTGTGATTGTTTAAGAAATATTAACTGAGTCAGTCTTATATGTTTGGGATTATCCTCTAAAATTATATATGCACATACACATATACTCATATAAACAAAAACTGTGGTTTAGTAGGAAAGATTCTCTTCAGCTACATGCCAAGCTTTACTCATTATGTTACAAAATGTTGCATCATTAATGGAATAAGGAAAAAAGAATAAATTCTTCAAAGAAATTATTTTATTGTCCTGTCAAAAAAGTTGCTGTATTTTTCCAATCAAAAATATGAAAACGATGGTTAAAAAGACAGCATTGATGGAGTTTAAGTTTCTTTACAACACAAATGTACAAAGGCCGACATTAGTAAAGGCAGCTGCTCCTCCAGGACAGCCTGGAATCTGTGGAGGTTCATTTTGGTTACTTAAATGTAATAGTTTGTAATAAAGAGCAAATGAAACTCCACAATGCTAATGCTATGGTACATGTTGTAAATATAAGTACATTCTTAATTACTCTACACTGCACTGTAACTTGTTCTTTGTTTTAATTTCAAAGTTATAATTTTTAATTCTTAATTCTTATTTTTTATTTTTATTTTTTTTATTTTAATCAACTGTTTTAAATTGTATTGTTTTAATTTAAAAATTAAAAATTTTAATTCTTAATTTTTATTTTTATTTTAATCAACTGTCTTAAATTGTATCTTGATGCTTTTAATGTTTTATGTAAAGCACTTTGAATTACCTCGTTGTTGAAATGTGCTATACAACTAAACTTGCCTTGCCTTGCCTAAAAGTTTCTTCCCTTCCATTTCACCTTACTGTACAATTCATGCTGCTTGTAAAATTGTTTAGCCAGCTAATATTCATTTCAGATTACCCAGTTCAGTGATTTAACCCAACTCTGATTCTTCTAGAACATTGACAGGAACATGAATTTTAGAAAAAAAATGCTCAAAATATGAGACAAAAGAGAAAAAGCAGAACAGATACTGTGATTCTGACAATCAACTAGGGACATTCAAAACACTGATTTAGGTGTTAGGTGAACTCAACAGTTTGGAAATGGAAAGCGCTTGATTTTGAAATATGAATAGTAAAGACAAACACCACTTGAGCCACTATAAGATCATCTGACTTCCCAGGATCAGCATCCGGAGCGATATCATGTCACACTGTCACGTACTAGACTGGGGACACACAACCCACATAGATTCTCTAAAATAGACAAAAAAAACCTGACAAAGTGGTGGATGTGTTTATGCCTCTATACATATTGCGATATTTTAAATGGGTAATAACTCAGTAATAACATTTTATTTACAGCTCATTCACTGCACAATTGACTGTAAAGAACTTCAGGATACATCAGGAAGTAACAAATCAAAGGCAGAATACATGTGAGACTCAGAACAAATGGGCCATCGAGCTAAGTACAGTTCAAGAATCCTAAACTGTCAGGCTAAGAAAAGCAACAAATGGAACATCCTATTGTCCTACTGCAATGTACCACAGCATTGGCTGTTTTAATTCAGCCACAGACCTTTGTTGGATGTCATACCTCTCCCTATATTTTATTCTATTCCGGACTTGCTGCACTTCTTGCTGCACACATAAAGTGAGTAGAATGTGAAGCAGTAGCTGTGTGAATGTGTGTGTCAGAGGATCACAGGATATCCTAATGCGACTCGCTGAAGAAAGTTGCAACACACCCGCAGCACCTGCTCAAACAGCAAATGCATCTTGCTGATTTAGTTGTTGATACAGACATAGCTGCTGTGGGCAAGTCCAGATCACCTTACTTAACAGGCCTGCAGTGCAGGGTGTGGTGGGTGAGAAAAGCAATACCACAACTAAAACGTCCTGCCGTTAATGTTCTATATCTTAATAGCGATCTACTACAACAGCTGGATGCCATTCCGGTTCCCGGAAATACAGTAGAGTCTCCTGGTCACCTTTGCAATTGGAAATTCAAGCCTCGACTATTTTTATCAGTATATGTTTTGGGGCTGGTGTCAATCTCACATTAAGTTTCTCGAGATGCAACATAGACAACGCTCCCTCACGGAAAGCTCCAAGGTCCCTGCTGTTGAATTTGAACGCTTTAAATTGAATCTGAGCTTTTGGGGATACTGTACAGACATAGATGGGAGAATGATAAAGAAAGCAATCTTTTTTTCCCACAAAAAAAAAAAATGGATCTCAAGCAACAAGATAGAAAAAGGTGAAGCATAAAATTTATTTTTGCTGCATCGTTGGTTCCTTCTGAAGACGGTTTCAGGAGACTTAAGTTGTACCACACCGCAAAGACCCTGAGAAATCCTAGCTATGCCATTCACTGGAGACAGCTGCCACATGCACAACAGAGCCTCTGTGGCCTCTACTCCACACCACTCAACAACCCCATAAACTGGCCTCGTGGGACCTTTCCTTTTAGTTCATCAAAAACAGCAACCTGAAAGGCTCAAGATCCATTTCTTCACTCCAGCCTCCTATCATACCTTTTTAAATAATGAAAGCAAATAGTCAAAAGAAGGGTTGAGCTTGTGCACAAAGAAAGATGCTTATCTTTCTGTGCAGGAAAAGTGCATAATTGTTCATGACAATATTTAAGACCTCCCCATTTCGCATTGCCGCTGGCATTTCACAGCCTTGGATAATTCAAACTCTGCCTTTTCCAGTGTTACTTCTCACAGTCGAAAAACAATTTCATGGATAATTTAGCCATCCCCTCATCGCTATTAACAAAATGCTGTATTGTATGTAGAGCATGTTTCATCGGGGCATATCAAATATATTTCAGTATATGAATGAGTCAGTCTCACCTACTGTCTTTTAATACAAGTCTTGGAAGTAATGACTAAATGTTTTTGATGCAACATATAAAATATTTTGTACATAGACACAACAGTTGGAGATAATATATAACATTTTACGGTTAAAAATGTAACATCTGCATCTAGCCAGTAGTAACGCTATGCATACTAATAGTCTCCCCAATTCTCAATATTGTAGAAAGACTTGTTTATATTTCACTCATGTTGCGAGGTAAGGCAACACGGATTTAAAATAGACAAAGATATGGCTGAACATTTTTAAGCCTGCGGCTGGGTAAATTAAAGAAACCTCCTGCTGTGATTTCCATCAGCTCATGCTTTGAACCTACTGTATAACTAGTGCATAAACAGCCCTAATTAAGACCGAGTCCCCTTGATAGGACTTTTGTCAGGAAAAGCTCCTCAACACAGCGGCTTACTTTGATCTGAGAGAAAACCAAGAACGTCCAAAGGACAGCCAGTACTCCCCAGTCATCACATCTACTCTTCTTTTTATTCTTTTCACCCAACATTTCACATCATTTCTCCTCACTAACCGTCTATCTCTAGATTTTTCGGGCATATTGAAGGGTGATATTTTTAAAGGCCTATATTTCATATCTTTAATGACATTATGAAAATAGAGTCAGTATCACTGGGTTTCAGAGGTTAAATGCAGTATAAAACAGCTGAGCCTTACACTAAGAAGTCCTGTCTTGTTTTGTACTGTTGAAAAATTTTGAAAAGATCTGAGAGGATTTCTATGAAAACGTCTGTTAAAGTATACAATAGCTCATATACCATCTAATATAGTATACTATCTGATATATTGTAACCTGGAGCATAAAATCAGCAAAAATAATACATTTCCTGCGTTATATATTTTAATATACCACTAACTAAAATGTAGATTAAGAAAATGGTGACAATATTGATTGATTTATTTTTATGTAAAAATTATTTGACATTTCGAAAAAAAAGGGGAAAAAACAACATTCTCAGCTGCGAACAAACAGTTGGTTTGTAAAATATATCTACAGCATAATTATTTGAATTTAAGAGAATTGGTAATTCTTAATGCTAAAACTAAAAATAGGCTCATCGGCGATGGCCTTTTTAAGGTTATACGTCGGTGTCCATCGTCTGCTATGGGTGGAGCAAGCAAACTTTGTACTATGAGCATGTGGAAGCGATTGAATCTGAAAAGGAATTGGTCACTATGATTCAATTCAATATCCAAAAAATGTAAAAAAAATATTTATAAATTACCAGTCAAATATTTGGGCACACACTGATAAAGGATAAATTATTAATTAATAATTAAATAATAATTAAAATTACATTTTAGCCTTTTTGTAGCATGTTCTATATAATAAAAAAAAAACTTGGGGGGCATGTTACATTAATCACAAACAAAATTTTGAATCACTAAAGCATTATATTTGTGAGGGTGGGTATTTTCTTTTGCCAAATTAAAAAAAAAAAATCCATAAAGTACCCAGAAAGTGTACATTTTTCATTAAAAGTTTTAATAAAACAGCAGGTAATCAAAGAAACACTTATGAAGGAGAAAGGAGATGAATGTGTTGTTTGACCTTTGACATTTTCAGGTCGTGTTGTACAACTGAACCTACGCCACACGACTGGCGTTAAACATACAGCACTCACCCGTCTGCGGCAGAAAGGCAAACCCTGAGCAATGATGTTGATACTAAATATCTTGAGCACTTTCTGTGGTGGTAACAGCTCAGGGACAATGTCCTTGGTAGCCTGGCTCTCCAACGGGACATGCAAAGTCTTCTCTTTCCCATTTGGCATCTTTTTCCGAGTACCGGCTGACGAGAAACGGGGAATAGGGCAATGCCGCAGCATTGCAGAA
>CM060466.1:31165581-31173081 GCA_030544235.1 Lepturacanthus savala
AAAATGGTTGGGATCATGTTTCTTTGTTATCAGATTCTGAAGCAGAAACAGCTGCTAAAAAAACAACAAAAAAAAAACATGCAGAGCACGCAAACGTGGTGGGAAAGCACATTTAACAACCATCTCTTGTACTACACTTTCTTTACTAATGTAGAAATAAGGGTGTTTTTTGTAGCTGTTTTTTAGCTAAATCTACCCATGGCACCCATTCAAGTCTGTTGTTACTATTCTTTGACATCAATTAGCACAATAGTGTTAAAACAAATCATTAGTTAAAAATTATTATCTCAGAACCCAGAGAACTCACATGAAAAGCAGCCAAAGTGCTTGCAGCTTGATTAGCCCAGCCATCAGATTTGCAGCCAGAGCAAGATCATGTCTCATGACCTTGCTGCACCAGTGACTCCGTCTGGTTATTTGGGGCACATGCACACAGAAGGAATCAAACTAGTAGTGATGGGAATTCCGGCTCTTTTTAGTGTGCCAGATCATTTGGCTCAGCGCACCAGGAAGAGCTGGCTCTTTCAGCTCTTCATTTTACCACTTCTGTTTTTTATAATTCCAAATTTAGCACGGATTTGACTTATGATTAGTATATATGCATCACTTTGATATTTCAATGAAATTATAATAAAACATATACTTTCCACAATATCATAATTTTAAATTATGTCTGATATAAAACAAATGTTAAAACATCAAACACTATTCGCAATGTACTGTGTGTTCGTCCAACAGAATGCTGTATGTACAGTTCTTTTGTGTCTGGAAAGGTTGTTTGCTGATGCTGGTGGGTGAGAAGCATCATCCTAAAACTGCATTTTGTTTTTGTGTTATGACAAATGATAAAATGCATCCAAATGCTGCTTCTTTTCTGACTGATGCTCATCTTGTCTGCTACTCACGCACCACGCACCTCCTCTGCCTCCTGCATTACAGATGACAATGGTCAGCGTGTTGCGCTGTCCCCTGTCCCTCTTGTCTGTCATCAGGTCGTGGGGTGCACATGTCTTTAACACAACTATCAGTCATACAATCATTGTATGGAGTGCTTGTAGCAAGAAGATGTCTCTTATCAAGCTTTGTGTTAATTTACAAAACTAAACCGATTTGCATCACTTCAAAGAGTCGGCTGTCTGGCAACAAGACACGTCAGCGATGGGAAATAACTAGATGCCAAAATTATAAAGACAATGTCACATTCATTTCTACATCAGCAAATAAAAAAATATCACAAAATTATATCAAAATGTCATCAAAAGAATGAGTGTAATGCTCATGTCAACAGGGGAGTGGAGGTGTATTGGAAAATGAATTGTTGCCGATATATAGGTGGTGAGAAGAGAACACTGGTCCTTTGTGGTTCATCTCTGCTTGTGTGAAAAAAGCCAGTGTGTGGGAGAGTCCACCTACAACTAGCAGGCTGCCTTTTCTTCAGGAAAATATTTATGAGTGGCAATGAATGTAATGTGTATATAACAGATTGGAGATATATTGCTCAACGCCATAAAACTTTCTGTTCTTGTGGCTGTTGCAGCAGAGTAAAAACACCAGGACAAAAAACTGTATTTTAAACTTGTATAAATCATAGAGTCCCCAAGGCCAATAACCCACAAGTATAAGTGTGCATTAGGGTGTTTTAGCTTTCAACACTACAGTATTTATTAAATAACTTTTCATGTGGGTGATTGGAACAATATGGTCAACCATGGAAATATAAGATGTAGAAAAAAAGGAGAACACCTAAGTGACTATAGTTGATAAAGAATCTTGTTTTACTTCTGATTCAGGGAAGATAAAAGTTACAGCCTTTCCTGTACTTTAAAGAGGAATGTCAGAGACACAACTCTCTAAATAGTCCAGATTAATCAGAGCTTTATTCAGTTAATGCTGTGATTAATAAAATACTCTCCCCTCCTAATTTGCTTTATCATAATCCCTGCAGAGACATTTGCCACCAAAAGTCTCTGATGAGTCATTATGAGACATTTAATCCAGTAAGATCACAAACTGCTTCTGTCATTACTCATCAGTGTCATGTTAAAATCAATTCCAAGATGGACAGCCAGCAGTGTAGTGTAACGAGCCTAGAATGGCCATAAAAGGTTGTTGTTTATTCTTATCACGTATTTAAATAAACTATGACAGTTTAAAGTAACCTAAATAGATTTGAAGACACACAAGATTTAAAATTCAAGTATTTACAGTAACTGAACAAACAACATACAAACAACTTTAGGAGGTGTCAAATGAGCTTCAGTATTAATTGTCGGTCTACACATTAAATCATTTTAAGTTGTACCATAGTATGCTACACAACATATCTATTTTGGAGCAGCAAATCACATTGTGGCATGCTGAATATTTTAATAAAGATTCAGATTTCTGAATGTATAAAATAGTCTTTCGTTTTTATAAAATCTCTGAAAGAATTTGAGAATGGGAATTAATTTCCATTAGGTTGGGGAATTCATTTTTTTTTTAAACATTTACCTTAAACAACCTTTAACATTTTTCCTAAGTGCTAATGTCAAATGACCTGCCGTCCCAGGGACAGATGTATACAGCACAGTACACACATATCAACACCTGCTACAACACCAATGGCAAAAAGCCTCATTAACATGGTACCCTTTAAAGTACAATTGAGCATCTGCTTAAAAGGTAAATCTCAATGAATTCTGTCTCCCCTCCAGAATGTGTGTGCACATTAGGCTTTCAGGGATGTTAAAGCACAGCTGGCATTTGGATTGATAAAGCGGTTTAAGAATTTAAAAGGCTAAATGATGAGTATAAGCTCCAACTTTCACCCTGTTGGCATGTCAATAGGCACGAGTGTCAAGTAAGAAGAGGAGATGAGGCGTGTCTAATTCTGGTGACCTGAGCCTACAGCACCTGGAGCTCTGGAAACATATTCTATTCCTTATTGGGGACATGCTGCGACATGCACAGAAGTTGAAGGTAATCATAGCTAAACATTTTACAAGCCTAGTTGTAGTTACACATATGGATCTTTTCAGTGGCACACTGATGCCACACATGCAGTGGATGACCTAACCCTACATGAACTGGCACATTTAATATCCAAACATGGGTATGGACACTCCACTATAACCCTGTTTGACATATACAAACTGGAGCTGTCAGATTCATATACACTATCATTAAGGCTGCATATGGTCCACTTGAACATTTGACAGGAAAGCTACAGTACTACTAATTTGAGAAAAGTCCCCCTACAATCAAAAATGTTTTTTTTTGTTCTTGTTCCTTCAGCTGGGTGTTTGAGATTCAGGTGTTTGAGCAGAGTATGAATATAGTCAGCTGTTTTATATTCATTTGCTGATAAAAGGAAAGAAAGGAAGGAAAACACAAGTAAAAATAAAGTTATATTTATTCTTCGTTTGTACACATGTGGCTCACATTTGGGGTAAGTCACTTTAGAGCCTCAAAAGTATTAAGGCTGAGGCAGATACAACAGAATTGTGCACTTAAAAAAAAGGTACAGTATGTAAAAGTATTTCACCCGATCCAAACAAACAGGCAGCAATGTGGGTCACTCCCTGAATATACTGTAAAACTTACTTCTTACAACTTCAAGATATCAAAATTCTACAGCAACATTAGAGCCAAAGGTAAAACACCAAAGAGATGCACACAGATCACTAAATCGCATCAGCCGTCTGTCAGAGTGTCTCTGACAATGTCTGCAACTTTTCAAGTCAGCTTTATCTGGATAAACTGGCAACATATAAGCAATTTAAATGGTTGCTATCTCTGCCATTATTGCTGGTGGCTCTGGGCAGCACAAATTCTTCCTCTAAGGTAGGAATGAGGAAGGACTGGGCATTACAGTAACTCACTATTGCCCCTCTAGGTACAAATGGGAATTACATACAGAACCACCCAGGACTATCTGGATAAGATTTCAGTAAAAATCTCTACAACTCAATACTCTGACAGAATATCAAAACTGATATTGTTTCACATTCTGTTGACCTTTTTAGTGAATTTTTTATTTTTATCTGGACAAATCTTAATGTAAGCGAAGCATAAGAAGTCTCATGTGACTTGGAAACAATGGCACCATGAGTGAAATATAACAACCGCTGTAAAGTAACAGAACAGAGACTCTGATGAATAGTTTTCTGATGTTTCATTAACCCAACTTCTACAGTTCTATCTTAAACGGGTAACGAATGTTCATTGTAAATCAAGAGGACTCAAAAAGTAATGAGTAAAAGTTTTGAGCCTGGACTTCGATGTCGATGGAGCAGATCCGATGGGGATGTGAATGCTGTTCAGAAAACTAGGGGCTACGACTTAAGACTTAAGTTAAGAGCACTGTACAGCAAGTCAGCCGACCTGAGGGACCTGGAGTTTGAATAAGGGGTTAGAACATCTGTGATATATAGGTGGGGGAAACCTATTTAGGGCTTCATAAAAAAGCTTTAAAACTGTAACATCAATCCTAAACCACCGAGACAGCCAGTAAAGATAAAGATAGGCCAGAATAGATGTGATATGGGCCTTCTGATATGGTGTGGCATTCTGGACCATATTCAGACAGCACAGCAACGACTCACTTATCACAGAATACAGGGAGTTGCAGTAGTCCATGTAGAGGATATATATATATATATATTTAAGTTTTGAATGTTGATTTTCTCCCTCTCCCACCATTCCCGATTCCATATAGCAGCCACAGCTGAACTAAATGTATACAGGGTGCCCCTACAGAGACCAAGACCCTGACAAACCTATCTGACAGCTGTGTCAGATGATGAGAGGCACACTGGAGCACATTCACCGACTGACTCCTATATATAGGCCAATATAATCAAAAGGGCATTATCTACATAAAAGGCGCGCGTGCACACGCACACACACACACACACGTCTATATGCAGACCACAGGTATGGCATATAATTAGAGTACCATTATTATAGTCAATTAGCACCCAGAGGGACATGCTATCCTATTTACAGATATATAAACCTTTTGAATTATTGGTCTCAAAATCCATGTCATTGCATTGCAAACGCATAACAAAATAAAATCATCCTGAGCTTCCGGAGCATCTCCCGCATTTCCTCTCTTAAAAACACGGGTCACACATAAAGGCTATTCACACATTCTCAACAAACAGATGGCATCAGACATCCCTGAAACAAGACACCAACACTAACATTCAAACACTGTTGCTGTGCTGCATCAGAGCCATTAGAACTCAAGAACTAGCGTTGCTGAGGAAATGATGTGACGGTCTGTTCCACGCTGTGGACATGAGCCTCTGCTCTTTTTCAGGCTGCAATCGTTAATCATCATGGCAGCGATCAATCACTGAACCATGAATGTGTTTGAAGTTTCAACAGATCTGAGAACAGACATCTGTGCATTCTACACATGAACAAAGTGTCCATGAACAGGCTGCTGTCAGCTGGGAGGATGTTAAGCCATCATTATTTTGGGATGTGTGGTCACTGCTGTCAATGTTGCAATTTAGCATTTATCCAAAACCTCCACTCTGTGTTTGCTTTATTAGTGTTGAGGCTCTGAATTGTTTACAACTACAGTTATCTGCTCCTCTACAACTATTCTGGTGTCAAACAGCTCCTGATAAATCAACACACACTATGGACATCTAGAAGAATTCTATACTAGTTTTACCACTGCTTATGTGTGCAAATATGTGTTCTGTTGCTGTGGGCTCTGCACTCACACAACAGCACTGCTGCTGAAATAAACTTCTAAGAAAACAATCCTTTCATCTGAGGGAGAAATATACCCTCCACCTGTAAGGGAGCACCTGCATTTTCACTTATTTCAGATTGACCTTAAATTTGTCATTTTATGCAACATTTAAAAGTAGTTTCAATATCCCAATCCTCCCACTAGGAAGATTAATGAGCACACAGTACAACTCCACAGTGCAGTAACGCATTTACATCAAAAGAGGGAGCTGCTGTTTCAAAGTTATGAGGAGTTGTGCAGCAGTGATAGATGTTGACATCCTCTGCTGCAGAAATGTTCTAAAAACTCTGTTTGCCCAAAACACATCCTCCCACTAAAGCATAAAGGTTCATGCTTTAACACTACTCACAATAAGAGAGGGATATTGTTATTTACATGAGTGCTTTTCCTATTTGGCCTGAATTTTAATGAAATAAGCCTACGAAACAAGCCTACGATATTGCTAATAATGAAATAATGAAAATTTGATGAAACACCATTTTCATTAGTTAAATATTTATTACCCCCAAAATATATGAATCCACTGAATCTCACAATATTCCTAACTTATTGTGACTTGTGTAATTTTATTTGCTGGAGTTTGGAGGTTTCCACCTCCTCCCACTAAAGCACAATTCAGATGAAATTTAGTTTTTGGTGCTCACAGCATTGAAAAATAACATTGAAACAACAGACACAGCATCCCAGTCCAACCACACAGAACTAATGAGCAGAGCTAATGAACTAATGTAGGAACATGTGAGCTGTGCTTACCTTCTTGTTGGATGAGCTTTGGTGTGTACAACCCGAGTCCAGGTTGTTATTGGGGGCAGACACATTGTTCCTGAGAGAGGGAGACTGCAGCCCTTCCGCCCCTTCTCCTTCCTCCTCTTCTTCCTCCTCCTCCCTCCCGCTCTCAGCCGAATGTTCAAAGTCATCACTGTCTTGGTCCATTTCTTCCTCCTCCTCATCTTCCTCCTCTTCCTCCTCGCCCTCTTCCCTCTCCTCTTCCTCCCTTCCCTGCTCCTCCCCTCCCTCTGTCCTCTCCTCCGCCTCCTCCTCCTCCTCCTGGTGGCCGCTGCTGTTGTTGTTCTCCTCCTCTTCCTCCTCCTCCTCGTCTTCCTCGCCCAGTGGCTGGCCTTGCAGCCGCCTCTGCTCTGTGCCCCACATCCACCGGGCTCCTTTCTCTCCTCCGTTCACTTCGTTTGGCCGGCCCTCCGTGTCCTCCTCCCCGTCCTCCTCTCCCCGAGGGCCGTTGCTGGCTCCCGACTCGCTGGGCGCCCATGGTTGTTCTCTCTCGTCGTCGACCTGCGATGCCTCAGGCTGCGAAGAGCCAGACAAAAACAAAACTCATCTGAGAAATGGTCTAAAAGGAAAACTCCATCTGTTGCAGTTACACTTGCCTAAAGGTTCCTGCTTGGTAACCAGCTCTATATTCCACTTTAGATGTGCAAGTTGTTATTTCATATGCTTCTATCATCACCAATGCTGTCTGTTCAATAAGACTTGACTTTACCCTTTGCTGCAGCTGCTCCTCCTCTTCGACTACCCGGTTCATGTGCTCATCTTCATCACCCTCCTCTGCCGCCTGCTGGGGTGCCCGGGCCGTGGAGGAGGCGTTACCTCGCACTGCCGGACCCCCGGGCCCCCGACTCCGCCTGCTGCTGCTGCCCCCCGACAGCAGATCCTGGTTCATTTCCAAAAGCCAGCTTGCTACCTCCTGGACCTTCGCTAGGCTGTCTGAAGAGGAGAAGGGCTTGACATGC